>CM052895.1:115745060-115822509 GCA_028534135.1 Potos flavus | reverse complement strand
ACAGTACTTTCATATTCTGCTTGTTTCTTGATCTTCTGTCATCACTATTAGAAGGATATAGTCAGGCTTGTCTACTGTTTTCAGTAGGTAAATGTGTTCAGCAGGAACACAGGCAGTAGAGTTGGTCTAAAGAGACTTCAACAGATGATCCCAGCCTAGAGTATAGTCTCAGACAAAGAGCAGACACATGAGTGAGCCCAGGATCCTACAGCCCCTTGAGAAAGCCCCACCAGAATCAGCTGAACTCCAGCCCATGCAGAGATAAGTTTTGTAATCTAGAAATAGCTGACTGATATATACGTACTCCAATAAGATTTCCCACTAAACATACTGAATTAGAGTCAAAGAGTTTGTTTTTTTTTTAGGTTCCACATACTCCTTTGAGCATAATAAAATCCATTAAAATTTGTGTAACTGAATTTACAGTGTCTTATATTGCTGTAGATTCACTCTTGAACATCTAAATTTTTCTAGTTTTAACAGCAAGTTAATACATATGTTTAGTTATACACTTAGTTTTATTAAAACAATAGCAGTGCATATTTCTGAATATAGTTAAATTGTATTTAGGGTGTACAGATAGCGTTAGCTAATTATTCTTGATATGTAGAGCAACAAAGTCAGCAAAAACTGCAATCCAATCAGTGTACTATGTAAAGAAATGTTAAAACTCACTGAAATTTGCAAAAGATTGTCATGATAAATAGAATCTAAATACTTACAGCTTGCGTGTAACAAATATTCCATTTGGAGACATAAGAGAGCTAAAAGATTTTGGATTAATTTTCACCACGGACAAGATAGGAATAGTTTCGGGAAGTTATGTAGTATATATTTATTTTTTATTTCCTTCTATAATACTTTCTCTACCATGTATACTTTTTGTGTGTGTGATGAAGATGAATGAGTAAAAGCAGGAAAGCAGGCACGCATCTTTCATTGAAGTAAAACAGACATTATTAAGGAAAGTGATAATTTGATTGAGAAGCTGGTTCCCTGCAGTAATGAAGATTTTGCATGTCATTTGTCTTCGAAGATTGGTATTTCATACATTTATTGAAAATAAGGAGTCCCAGGATCTGTCACTTTATAATGACACCGTACAATTAACGAAGAAATCTTGACATGAAGTGAGAGCTAGCTATTGAAGTCACCTTTATCCATATATTATATGAAGTAGGCATCTCCCCCCTCCTTTTTTTTTTTTTTCTTTTTTCTCATTCCACTCAGCATCAGCCAGAACATTCTTAAAAGCTGCCTGAGGGGGAGATTTTTTTTTTTTTTTCCTTCTACAGGAGATACATCTTGTGAACACATTCAGAGTTAGTAGTATAGCATCTTCAGACATAGCAAAATGAATTTATACTACCCCTAAGTCTGTGTTCTTATTGACCAATCCTTCAAAGTTTCAAATGGTCAACAGAATTGATAAGGCTATTTAGCATCAACTACGAGTCCAGGAGCATCAGTCAACATATACATATTACAGTGTAGAACCAAGTTTTCATATCAGATTAGAGACCACAAGATAATATAAATATGTATTGGGGGAGAGACAAACTAGAAATAAATGTACATAATTAAAATTTTTAAAAAGCAAAGAGTAGTTTCTACTTTGTCATGAGTCCAGTAATTTTTGTCAGTTTTTCAAAATCCATTTGGGATAACTGAAAACAAATTTAGAGATTGTTTTAATATGTTTGGGCTGCTATAATAATATACCATAAACTGGATGGCTTATAACGAATTTATTTTTCACTGCCCTGGAGGCTGGAAAGTCCAAGATGAGGGTATCTGATCTGGTTCACAGAGGGTACCTTCTCAGTGTAACTTCACATGGGGCCTCTCTTCCAAAGGCACTAGTCCCATTCCTAATGACCTAATGATGTAATCACCCCAAAAGGCTCCACTTTCTTTGTGTACAGAGCATATACTGTTTATAATAGCAACTATCAGGGTGCCTGGGTGGCTCAGTGGGTTAAAGCCTCTGCCTTTGGCTCAGATCATGATCTCCGGGTCCTGGGATTGAGCCCCACATCTGGCTCTCTGCTCAGCAGGGAGCCTGCTTCCCCCCTCCCCCGCCCCCCCCCCCCCCGCCTGCCTCTCTGCCTACTCATGATCTCTCTCTGTCTGTCAAATAAATAAATAAAATCTTTAAAAAAAAAGTTCAGCCAGCACTACGTGTGTTTGTTCTTGATTTTTTTCAGGACCATCTTTATTTCAATAACATGACTTTGGGGATGAGCCTGATTTTTTTCTCCCCTTCATCAAACTACTGCAAATTATAATGGTAATGTTTGCCCTAATCCTAGTATGCTGTGGGCTAAAAATAAGTGATTTTCTTGCTTTAGTAGGCAATCCTGAGCCCATGTATTTAAACACAGACTACTAAAGCGACGTCATAGTTATATGACTGATTTTTCAGCATTGGGCATCACTGAAAGAGAAATATTTGATTGTTCTGTGACTAAATTGTTTTTGATTTCTAGATTTGATACAATCTCAAGTCTACTTAAAGTTCTTCTATCATTTGACCATTGTATAATTATACTGAAAGATTTATTTTGAATTTAGAAGCTAAATCTTTTTCTACATTATTTTCTTAAGTAGAAATTTGGACTCTGATTTACTTGCTTTGGGATGAATAAATCATTGTACATAGAACCATGAAATATGTCATGTATCGACCCCAGGATATAGCTAAAAGACACAAGCTATATTGCCAGCAAATATATAGAATGATGATTGAATTTTACTGACATCTTTATTATCAGAAGACAGACATCTATTATTGAATCTTTTATTCTACTTTTCCCTCACTAAATTATAATAAGATAATTATAAAAAAATCGTAAGTATTCTGTATGTAATCATAATTCCCTTAAAAACTGAGTAGGTGTATCTGAAGATGAAAATAATTTGACTATTTTTAATATATGCTTTGATTTAAACTTCATTGCCCTGCATTGAGAATTATGCAATTGTGGGAACATCTGCATTTGAAAAATTTATTATTTTTCCACAAGTCGACAATATTTAAAACAGAAATATTTTGCATATTGTATATTCAACTAAACAAGCTATCATTCTGTGCTTCCTTGACACTCGTCACAAAATGAAACCATTTGTTTCCTTAAAATCAAACAATCATTGTAATTGCAGACTGGTTTATGACTATCTTCATCAAAACTGTGAGTATATTAATTTTTGAGTGCATAGGCAACTTTTCACAAAGTGATTACATTGTTTAAAATATAATGAGCAGAAATGGCCTTTCAACAGATAATAAACCTTGTTTTTCCCCTCAAAACAAAAATAATGCTTTCTGATTCTCATTATAGATACGGAATTGTCTATGTAAAAAAAGTGGGGATCCTTTTCTTTCTTTACGTGCATACTTCATCACTTTAGTTCCATAAACTTGAGTTCACTTTTGAGGCTATTAGTATTTGCATACCTTTTAGAACTTAAACTTTATAACTGCATGTTTATTATATACACATTCAAAAAATTGTTCAATTACTTAAGCCTAGTTTATATTAAGGGTTTTTGCTATAACAATAATCACATAAGTTGTTATAAATTATCAACTTCTATAATACATAAATATGTCATATTTATAAGGCACAGCACTTCTGTGACCCCATTTTAGATAAGAAAAAAAATAACTGAGGTTCAGGACCTCAATTAATAAATGTGAGATCTAAGATTTGAATATAGACCAGATGTAAAATAATGTGACCGACTGAATCACACTACTCCCATCATCTCTATTAGTGGAGGTTATGGAATGAACTAATATGGTAGAGTAGCAAATATAACAACCACAACGACAACACTCACATTCATTCCTGTTGTGTGTCAGGCACACCTTAAATTAGCAAACTGCATACCAATACTACAGCTATAAAAATGAAAAAAAAAATCAACATAGCAAAAGTAAACCTGCTCAAGGCATATTTTTAAATAAAAGAGCATTGGCTTCTACTATCCACAGAGTTCAAATCAATTCTCCATACAGTAAATTTAATTACCTAAAATGCTATAGGGGGTATGAGAAATCTTGGTTAATTATTATATTTTCTAGAGAGTACGGGGATTAGTTATTTGAAAAGTCTTGGAGCATAATAAAATTAGCTCAGTGCTAAACATATTATTTCTTCAAAGAGTCAGGAAGTACACTGGAGTCTTGCCGTTCCTCGAAGTTATCATTATAAACATGAATTATCACTATTGAGCATGTATGGGTTTAAGCAGACTAAGAGAACTGAGGGAGGTAAAATTCTAAATGAACTGACTTTTACTGAAGATAGTTGAGTTAATCACTAGGCCTCTAGGGTACAATTGAACACATTTCTGTTACAATGTTAAGTTAAAGAAGATCTCAGCAGCCCACTAAGATACTATAGTTTTCTAAGTATAAAAAATACTGTTAAGGTAGGTATACTTGGAAACTGAAAACATAAAGTCATTATTATTATACCCACTCCCATTTGGTCAGGATAAATTATGCACAAGTATTATTTTCTGTTCAAATAAACCCTCGTATAATTATACGCTGAAAAAAATGTAAGTCTGTGATATACTGTTGAAGCCTGTTACATTTAGGATATATCTTTGTCTGTTTCTGTCTCTGGCTCTATCTCTAGATCTATATATATTATATCTATATTATGTATAGACATCTATCTCTATATCTAGATCTATATTGTCTCTAGATTATCTTTTAATTCTTCATATATATGAATATACAAATACAGATATATCGATAGATACAGATTAAATATAGATACAGTTTCCATTGTGGAAATAATTGTCACTTAGTAAACTATCATTCCAGGTAAGTGATGTGCTATATTTTGTTAAGGTTGTAGGTAAACGAACTGGAAATTAAAAGCCAGTCTTTCTTAACCTGTTTGACATATATCTGAAAATGTCTCATTATATAAGCTCATCATTTATATGATATGTGTACATAAATATATATGTATATATATGGCAATCTATTTTTCCATTTGCTAGTTAAAAGCATCAATTTGTGATATATTTAAAAAAATTCAGATATGTAAGGAGAAAAGAATGATAGTAATGACTAGTATTTATTGACTTTTTTCCCATGTGTACTTTATATGCATGAAACTAATTTAAATTTCATAACAACCTTTCAGGTAGGCAAAAAAATTCTCAACCTATTCTAGTGGAGGTAACTGAGATACAGAAAATTGTAGTTACTGTCCTAGGGGTGCATCTTCTCCTTTAAAAGAGTAGAGGGGAAAAATTATAAATAAAAAGTCACGTTAGTGGAAGGCAGAAAATTTTGGAGAGGGAAGCTAATTAAAAAGTAGACTTAATAAAAGCAAAATCTCTTGCGTGTCTGGGTCATGGTCACTTCATTCCTTGACTCTCAATGCACAAAAGATAGCACATCTTTCTCTCCCCCTTTCAGGATGCCCATTCCTTGCCCACCTGGCTCTTCAGGCCTTCTTTATTTCTCTTTTGCATTCCAGTCCCGGTACAGCAAGGCTTGCTGTAGAGACTGGGACTTGAGCCTACAGATTTGTGAACCATTTTCTGCTTTGGTATTTATTTGAAAAGGGAAAAATTGCCCTTGTCAAAGAGTTGATGGGGAGAAAAATATACTAGGAATCACACAGATAAACACTGTGAGATATGATCTGGGCGTATTAGGCACTCTATTTCCCTTCACTATTATTAGCCATCATGCTTATATTTCTCATCATTTTTATTTCCATTCCTTTTTTTTTCTACATTGGAAAAACATCACAAATGCAATTTTCTGTAGAGTTAGCTCTATTCCTTAATATGCTAAAAACTATCTAAAACCTGCTTTTACATTTACAATTTATTTTAAATCATTTTTTGATCTTACTCATCTCCCTTTTCACTGGATCTTTAAAAAAAATAGCTTAGCCACTTGTCTCTCATTTTTGGCTCCCGTTTTACAGATACATTTTCTGATCTGTTGATAATACTAAAAATAATGGCTAACGTTTATTTTGAAATCACCGTTTGCCAGACACTATGCTGAACGAGGGGTCATTTAATCTCACAACCATATGAAGTACTGCAGCATGTTTATTTCATAGTTCACACCAGAAGATTTAGTAAATTGTCTAAGGTCATACTCTGAAATTGTAGAGTGATTCAACCTAGGACATCGGAGTAGTGTCCACGATCTTCACCACTGCGGACAAATGTACAATGATTACTTTAAAATATATCGCTTCTTGTAATAATTCATTTCCAAATGTCTGCCTTCCTGTGATGAATTTCTACAATTTTGTTTGTCTGATTTTCTTGATTTTGTTCTCTGTTTGTCTCTGAAGAAAGATACATTTTATCAAACCTGTTTCTGTTTCTCTGTATTCTGTAACTCATCCCTGTTCCTTCTTTTTAAGCCCTCTCTTTCTGCAGAACTCAGTGCCTTTCTGAACTGTGATGGATATTTTGTTGCATTTGTTGATTGGATCACTTTAAAGCTGCAAAATTAAACTTGCCTTTGTGCACTGTTTCTAGAAATATTCCCCTCTCAGCCTGAACCAATGCATCCAGGAAGCAATACAGTTCTACTTTATGTGAAAATGAAAATAATTTGTGTATTTGAGTAGATAAAGGAATATTTCAGTTTACAAAATAACCACTAATGTTTGTTCAAAAGAAGTTTCTAATAGCCACATAAAATGGCTTTACCCTTAATATGTGCTACACTCTTATCCTGTACGTATTTGTTCATATGATTATTGAATTCAATCGACCAGAAAAAAAATATTTCTTATTGTCTAAAGAGAGTCAGGACTTTTATATAACTCCATACCTTTAAACTTCAATAAATAATGTTTAATTAGTGTTTTTAAAGAAAACATCTTGAGTTTAATTTTGTCAAAAAATTGAGTTACTCCTCTCCATTATTTTATGTCATTCAGTGACCCTTGTATTTTTCTTTTGGAACAAAAACATTACTCTTTTATTTGAGAAATAGCCTGCACATTTTATTTTATAAAATAGTTTAGAGGTTTTTTGTGTTTTTTTGTTTTTGTTTTTGTTTTTTTTTTTGGCCGATACAGTTATAGTAGATGAGTAACAAGAAAGACTATTTGATTTTATCTTTCTATGCAATAGGTGAGTTTACTTTCAAAAGTTTATGACAGAATGTATTACCTTGATGAGCATTAGTCAGGTGTGTTTGAAAACAAAATATACAAACTATGCTTACTTACTTTTATTAAACAACTAGAAACCAACCTTCATTATTTCAACAATAGTTATTGAACATGTACACTGCACCTGAGATTGTTTAGATGCTGGAGACCCAGAGTAAAGTGGAGATAGAGCAGGCTTGTAAACATTTTTATGTTAAATAGTAATTTAAAATGATGCATATCATATGTATATATTTCTGTTTTGTGTGGTAAAATACACATGATTTGAAATTACTCTCTTTAGCCTTTTTAAGCGTACAGTTCAGTGGCTTTAAGTACATTCATATTGTTGTGCAACAATCACCACCATCCATCTCCAGAAATCTTCATCTTACAAAACTGCCCCATTAAACAATAATTCTTTATTCTCCCTCTTCCTATCCCTTGGCAACCACCATTCTACTTTCTGTCTCTATAATTTGACTACTGTAAGTACCTCATGTTAAGTGTAATTATACAGTTTATATCTTTTTGTGACTGGCATATTTCACTTAGCATCACGTCTGCAAGGTTCCTCTATGTTGTAGCATATGTCAGAATTGCCTTCCTTTTTAAGGATGAATAATATTCCATTGTGTGTATATACTACATTTTGCTTCCCCCTTCACCTATTGATTCACACTTGGGTGCTACCACACTTTAGCTGTTGTGAATAATGCTGCTGTTAAATATATGAGTGTAAAAATATCTCCTCAAGACCATAATTTCAATTATTTTGAGTATATACTGAGAAATGGAACTGCTAGATCATTCAGTAATTCAATTTTTAATTTTTTGAGAAACTGCCCTACTGTTTTCCACAGCACATTGCTATTTTACATTCCCACCAAAAGTGCATGAGGATTCCAATTTCTTCACACCCTTGCCATTTCCTGTTATTATTTTATTGTTACTTTATTCTGTGCATGTGTAGTAATTTTTACGTTTCCCCCACATATGTGATTACTTTTGAAAGTCCTAGTCTTTGGGTGTCTGGATGGCTCAGTTGGTTAAGCATCTGCCTTCGGCTCAGGTCAGGATCCCAGGATCCGGAATTGAGTCCCACATAGAGTCCCACATTGGGCTCCCTGATCAGTAGGGAGTCTCCTTCTCTCTCTCCCTCTGCTCCTCAGCCCTGCTTGTGCTCTCTCTCATTCTTTTTCAAATAAATAAATAAAATCTAAAAAAAAAAAAGAAAGTCCTAGTCTTCAGTGTCTGGCTCCCAAAGTGGAAAAATGAAGAAAGGGTGGAAGAAGTCTTTAAATTCCCTGGAAGTCTTCATTAGTCAGTGCATGTGGGAGGGGTGTGCAATAAGCCACTTTATGTGTAACTCTATTTTCCAAAGCAGCCAACAGTAATCAGAATAAAGATCTTCAATATTTGGAGAATGGAGTCCTTTTTGGGAGATACAAGCCTTCCATAGACTCTAGAAATGCAGAAGAGTTATGTCAGGCAGACTCTATCAGTGCAATCACTGTCCAGGTGAGGAGACAGATTTCTGGTACTTCCCACTCCACCATCTTTCCAGAACCTCTACATTTGTTATATATTTTTCAGTGCAGTGATTAATAACCTTTGAAAGTGACTTTTCAAGGACACATATTTCAAAATAAAGTATGTTTTAATTTAAATATGCAGAACCTCTGTCTTGAGTGAATCAAATAACTTTTAGTTCGTTGATTTAAAACTTTTTCTTTGTGATTGTTAACTTCTTGAGATCAACTTACTAAAGTGATTTAAGTATAAAACTACATAGATTATTAATGGCTGTGATTCCAGAAAAACTAAAAATACTCTTAACTTGGGAAAAATAATATTAAATGCCAGTTGTTTTCTAAAATTAATAAGAAGCTATGTGAATTTGTACCAAACTGTATATTTTAAATGAGTTGCCAGCTTAAGAAATACTGAATTTGACCTCAAAAATTGAGATAAAACATGGTAATTTAACATAAAAGTTTATGAAATAAATCTCTATTTCAACTCAATGAATAGATCTCTAACTCAATAGATCTCTGTTTCAACTCTTATATGACACAGAAAAGCCTACTCGGTTATACTGGCTTACTATGTATTATTGCATTTAGAGATAAAAATTAGAAAGTTTTTAATAGGTGATATCTCTTGAAAGTCATACAGAAACACAAATATAAATAAGCACATTTATATAATTAATAAATTTTAAGAATAAGTGAGGTTCTAAATTGTCTTCATCTTCACTTGCATCTGAATCCAAGACAATTTGAAAAGATGAGAAAAAATATTGATTTTAAGGGAAAATAATCTCATAGATTCTTAGTACTAAGAAAAATGGCACATTTAAGTTCGGTCAACCCTAAGAATGCCTGGAGGGCTCAGCTGGTTAAGCATCTGACTCTTGATTTCAGCTCAGGTCATTATCTCTGAGTGGAAATCGGCCCTGCATGGGGCTTCACACTCAGCATGGAACCTGCTTGAGATTCCCTCTCTCCTCTACGACTCCCCTCTGCTCACACACACAGGCTCTGTCTATAAATGAATGAATGAATGAATGAATGAATGAATAAATAAATAAACAAATAAACAGGGTCAACCCCATAATAGCGTTATTTTGTAATGATGAAAAGACACTTTCGGGAGAATTATCAGAAAAGTCTCATACTGTTCAGCTAAATATCAGATATTGTCTTTTTAATCTTGTGTCTCCCTTGACATATTAATATGTAGGTTCCATAAGTAATTTGGCCTAGACAGCAGGCCTGCTGCACTCTAGCCTCCAAATTTGTGCACTAGGTTCTCTCTGCCTTCTCTCTCACTCCTGATGTCTACATGATGCTCACCTACTGTGTCTGTTCAGCATGTCCTCCTTCGTTAGGACTACCTGATAAAACCATTTACAAGTGTAAGTCATACCTCACATCTTAGCTCCCTAATTAGTCTCAGTTTTTTACCAGTCTATAAGCAGCAGTCACCTCATATATTATTTGTGTATTTATTACATTTGTCAATTTTATTTCTTATATATTGGAAGAGTTTCTAATATATCTCAAGCTTCCTAGAACACTGTCTGAAATGTAGGCAAAAATGACTTAAATATCTCATTCAGAAAATAATTACTACATATGTTTTTTTTTAATTACTACATATGTTTTAACAAACTTGTGTAAATTAACTTATAAATACATTGCAAAATACTAATGTTCATTTCATACCTTGGATATCATTTTATTTTAAATTATGTATTAGAAAACTAATGTAATAAGGTATGAATATAATACTAGATTGTTTTAAAACAAAAAAAAATTAATGTATGGTCCCTATTCAATTATCTATAATAATTTAAAAGGTACCACAACTATTATCTGAAACTTGGAAATACACCAAAAAAAGTAGTCATCAGGTGCTCTTTTAGTGCAATGCTGGACTTGATTTCCTACTTCCAAACCTAATTTAGAGCTCTGTAGGGACAGAAGTTAACTTGTAGATCTCTGTCTGGTAGAGATACAAATAATTTCTATCTACTGTAAGAGATAACCCTAAGGGTTTATTCTCCTATAAAACAGGTAGATATATCATTTTTGTATTTAACCCACAATCCTGACATTTTAACATTTTTTGTTAAAAGTTTCTCTCTTTCTGTATTTATATATTGTTTGTTTGTTGAGAATATAATTATGCATATTCTCAGGAACTTCTTAAGTTGGTCATAGTAGTTTACGTTCCCTTTAAATAATGAACTAAATAAAATATTTTATGTATATTTATTTTATAAACATATAAACATGTACCAACATTTTTACATATGTAATACTTAATTTAATACTTAGATATAATTAAACCACTAACTCCAAAAATTAGAACTTGATCAGAGAAGAGCAATATGAATAATCCATAGAATATTTTTAAACATCTTTTGGAATTCAGTGTGATGCAGTGCAACATATTGCAGTGAGACTCTATTTTATGAGGATTCAGAAATGTGTTTCCTTGTTATGCTTGTCAAAAGCAGAGTCTTGTTCATTTCTCTATCTTACTGAATCATAATATATATATTTTTGGCAGATTCATCAGTTTTTTTAACTTAAAGATTATAAACTAGTAAGTGTACTTGTTATCTTGTTAGCCTAATTTAGCCACAAAATTCTTGAGTACATACTAGGGCTTTAACCAATCTGTATGGCTACCCATCTACATAACCTTCAACTTTTATCAATAAAAGGGAAATGTTAAAAAAATGCAAAAAATTACTTGAGATTTTCAGAACTGAAAAACAGTATTAATAACTTTGAGGCTATGAGTTATCATAAGAACACTTGATAAACTCTTAATTATATATGCTTTAGTATTTCCATGAAGTCATAAATTGAATGATTAATGGTTTACCTGAAATGAGTTTTTGAATATATTATCCATGTTCCTAATTTTTTAAGTCAATTATGTGGCACATGATTTAACTTATAGTTTGGATGTCTTGCAGTCATCATTATAAATTTTATTCTTGTGCCGTGACTAAGAAATATGCTTTGGGGGCGCCTGGGTGGCTCAGTGGGTTAAAGCCTCTGCCTTCGGCTCAGGTCATGATCTCAGGGTCCTGGGATCGAGGCCCACATCGGGCTCTCTGCTCAGCAGGGAGCCTGCTTCCCCCTCTCTCTCTGCCTGCCTCTCTGCCTACTCGTGATCTCTCTCTCTCTGTCAAATAAATAAATAAAATCTTAAAAAAAAGAAAAAAGGACTAAAAAAAAAAAGAAATATGCTTTGGAAATAATATATTATGTAGGCTATGTTCTCTGACATTGAAACATAATTCTGTGGTTTTGAATTTATAAACTTCCAATTTTTATTATCTTTATTTACTTTATGTCAGACTTCCAGTTGTTAAATCTTACTGTTACTTCTATAAATGTTTTCCTAAATCCTTCTCTTTCTAATTCTCCTTGTTAAGAAAGGACAATATTTGGAAAATAGATAGACTTCTTAACATTAGAAATGCAATAAAAATAAGGCCTTGTTTACACTTAGTTCAGTGTTTTATAAACAAAAGAAATGGGACTTAGTTATTGCATATTTTTTTAAAGATTTTATTTATTTATTTGACATAGAGAGAGAGAGCACAAGTAGGCAGAGAGGCAGGCAGAGGGGGTGGGGGAAGCAGGCTCACTGCTGAGCAGAGAGCCTGATGCAGGGGTCGATCCCAGGACCCTGAGATCATGACCTGAGCTGAAGGCAGAGACTTAACCCACCGAGCCATCCAGGTGCCCCAGTTATTGCATATTTTATCATCTGTCTTATGTATCATGAGTTTATGTTTGCAGATACCTTTATTTCCAGATATATTTTATAAATATTATTTTATTGGCAACTGAGTTTCCCATTGCTGATGGATAGTATATATTTCACATAGAAACAAAATAAAATTAAGTTCATCTAAAGAACACTGATTCTCTAATCAAAATAGAGTGGCTCAATGAATAAAAACAAGGGCCAACTATGTGCAACCTATGAGAGACTCTCTTCAGCTTTAAGGACACACATAGTCTAAAAGTGAAGGGATAGAAGATCTTATGTGCAAATGAAAAGCAAAAGAGAACAGGGGTAACTATAATTATCAGACAAAATAGGGTTTAAGTCAAAACCTACAAGAGAAAAAGAAGGTCATTATAAAATGATAAAGTACTCAGTTCATCAAGAGGATGTAACAATTGTAAATATATATGTACCCAACATTGGAGCACCTAAATATACATAAGCAAATATTAACAGATCTGAAGGAAGTAATAGACAACAATACAATAATAGTAGTGGGCCTCAGTACCCCGCTGTCAACAATGGATGATCATCCAAGCAGAAAATCAATAAAAAAAAAAACCCTAAAAAAACCCCAAAAAAACCCCACTAAACTTCAACTATAATTTAGATCAAATAGACCTAAAAGACATACACAGAACATTTCATCCAACAGTAACAGAATACACATTCTTACCATGCATACATGAAACATTCTCCACAACAGATCACATTAGGTCACAAAGTAAATCTTAGAAAATTTAAAGATTGAAATCATACCAAGTACGGGAAGCCTGGGTGGCTCAGTAGGTTAAGCGTCTGCCTTTGGCTCAGGTCAGGATCCCAGGGTCCTGGGATTGAGTCCTTCATCGGGCTCCTTGCTCAGCAGAGAGCCTACTTCTCCCTCAGCCTGCCACTCCCCCTGCTTGTACTCTCTCCCTCTATCTCTCTTTTTCTCTTTCTCTCTCTGACAAATAAATAAAATCTTGAAAAAAAAAAAAGAAATCATACCAAGTGCATTTTTCTACTACAGTGGTATGAAAATAGATATTAATAACAGCAATAAAGCTAGAAAATTCACAAATATGTGTAAATGAAACAAGACACTCCTGAACAACCAATGGGAAAAGATGAAATCAAAAGAGAAATAAAATGTACCTTGGAACAAAAGAGATTAGGAAACAGAACATACAAAAATTAATGAGATTCAGCAAAGCAGTGCCAGGAAGAAATTTTATAGGATTAAATGCCTATATTAAAATAGAAGAAAGTTTTCGAATAAACAACGGAGCTTTATACCTCAGGGAAATAGAAAAACAATAGCTAAACACAAAGTTAGCAGAAGGAAGGTCATAATAAAGATCAGAGCAGAAATTTATGAAACAGAATAGAAGAACATTAGAAGAGATCACAAAACTAAGAATTAATTTTGTGGAAATATGAACAAAATTAATAAACCTTTAGCTAGACTTGTAGGAAAAAAAGACAACTCAAATAAAATTACATGAGAGAGGAAGAGACATTGCAACCAATACTACAAAAATACAAAGGATCAGAAGAAATTACTATGAACAAGTATATGCCAACAAATTGGGTAACCTAAAAGAAATTGATAAATTTCTACAACCTACCAAGTCTGAATAATGAAGAAATAGAAAATCTCAAATAACGAATAATAAGTAAGGAGATTAAATTGGTGATCGGTAAGCTCCCAACCAAAAATCTTAAGACCAGATGGCTTCATGTGTGAATTCAATGAAGCATTTAAAAAAAAAATTAATTCCAATTCTTCTCAAATTCTGAAAAGGTGAAGAGGAGGCAACACTTTCTAAGTTATTTTCTTTCTTTTTTTTTTTTTCCTAAGTTATTTTCTAAGACCAGCATTACCTTGATACCAAAGCCAGGTAAGGATACTGAAAGAAAACTATAGGACAATATCGCCGATGAATACAGATACAAAAATTTTGAACATAATACTAGCAAGCCAATCATCAGCTTATTAAAAGAACCATATGCCATGATCAAGTGGAATTTATCCCTGGTTCAAGGATAGTTCAACATATGTAAATCAATAAATGCAATAAATTTCATTAATGGAATGAAAGAAAAATCATGTAATCATCTCAGTAAATGCATAAAAATATTTGATAAAATTCAACATCTTTTCATAAGAAAAACTCTCAACAATTGAATATAGAAGAAACATATGCCAACTAATGAAGACCATATATGACAAGCCCACAGTTAACACCATACTCAAATGTGAAATATTGAAAGCTTTCCCTCTAAGATCAAGGACAAGATAAGGGTGGCCATTTGCACCACTCCTATTTAACAGTTTGGAAGTCTTAATCAGAGCAATTAGGCATGAAAGAAATAAAAGCCATCCACATATCAAAGGAAAAAGTAAAAATATCTCTGTTGATGACATGATCTTATATATAGAAAATCTTAAAATCTCCACCAAAAAACTGTTGGAAGTAATGAATTTGGAAGGTTAGGATGCAAAATAAACATCCAAAAATCAGTTGCATTTCCATATACTAACAATGAACAGTCTGAAAAAGAAATAAAGAAAATACTCCCATTTACAAAGCATCAGAACAATAAAATACTTGGGAATAAATTTCAAAAGGGAAGTGAAATTCTATATCCCCAAAGTTATAAGACACTGTTGAAAAAATTGAAGAAGATGCAAACAAATGGAAAAGACATCCTGTGTTCATGGACCAGAAGAGTCAATATTTTTAAAATGTCCGTACTACCAAAGCAATTTTGAAAAAGAACAGATAATCACCCCATACCTGTTAGAATGGTTATCATTACAGACAAAAGAAAACAAGTGTTGGTGAGGATATATAGCAAAGGGAACCCTTATGTACTATTGATTGGAATGAAAATTGGTACAGCTATTATGGAAAAACAATGTGGAGGTTCCTCAAAAAATATATTGAACTACCATATGTCTCAGCAATCCCACTTCTAGGTACATAGCCAAAGGAAATGATATTAGGATATTGTGCAGATATCTGTGCAGATATCTGCACTCCCATGTTTATTGCGGCATTATTCACAATAAACAAGATATGGAAGCAACCTAAATGTCCGATAATGGATGAATGGATAAAGAAGATGTGTGTGTGGGTGTGTGTGTAATATTATTCAACCATAAAAAAGAAAGAAATTCAGCCATTTGAGACAATATAGATGAACTTTGAGGGCATTATGCTAAGTGAAATAAGTAAGAGAGTTCAGGGCAAATACTGTGTGATCTCACTTATGTGGAATCTAAAATTATCAAACTCAGGAACAGAATAAGGGCTGAGGACTGGGGGAAATATAGAAATGCTGGCCAAAGATTAAAAATACCTGGGGGAAAAAGAAAATAATAACATTGTAATATTTGAAGACTGTTGAAAAGCACATTAATTTGGGGGCACCTGAGTGGCTCAGTGGGTTAAGGCCTCTGCCTTCAGCTCAGGTCATGATTCCAGAGTCCTGGGATCGAGCCCCGCATCGGGCTCTCTGCTCAGCGGGGAGCCTGCTTCCCCTTCTCTCTCTGCCTGCCTCTCTGCCTGCTTGTGATCTCTCTTCTCTCTGTCAAATAAATAAATAAAAATCTTTATAAAAAAAAAAAAAAGAAAAGCACATTAATTTGAATGAGACCATAAATTATTATCTTATCCATTTACAGAAAATTAAGAGTCATGAATTTCTTCAGATATTTTAACCTCGAGTATTCAAAACACTAGCCTAGATTTGTTTCCAGATAGAAAATTACATATTTTAAATAATTATAATTAATTGAAATATTTTCTCATGATAATATGTATATTACATATGTAGAAATTCAAGAATTTTTAAATCATTGCAGTCTGTTGTGCTGTTTCCAAAGTAAATGCTGTACATTTCTAGATAATCATTGGTAATTCTCTACACTTTAAAATATTGGTGATGTTATCAAAAAGATTATTAAATATGTAAAATATATTTGAGCTCATTTAGAGAAAATTAGTTATATAAGAAATTTCAGCATATTATAATTATTACAGCTTTATTCCAAAAACTTCTAAACAGGAAAAGCTCATTCATAATGATGAACGTTTTGTGAGTTAACAACTTGCATTCATATTTGTTTAAAGTTAAAGAGATATCCATAATTTAGGGCCTTGTATTTTGATGTATCCACTAGAAAACAATAGAGATTTTGTGTCAGGTTCCTAAAGTTTTACCATTTAAACTTTATATTTTTTATATTTTGTGAAACTTTGTGAATATTGAAAACATCCACGTTAGGAATTTGACAAGAATCAACAGATTTCATGTATCTACATAGTGAAATATGCAATCATTAAATGATTTACAACTAATTTTATCTTCTTTTTCATTTTTAAAGTTTTTATTTAAATTCCAGTTAGTTAACATACAGTATAATATTAGTTTTAGGTGTACAATATAGTGATTCAATTTAGATATCTTGAAAATAATCTATGGATAGCACTTAACATAGACATATATCTATGGATAGCACTAACATAGACATATATTTCATTTTGCTAAGTAAGGGACACCATTCTCTTAGTTCTCCAGAACAGCCTTTTTACCCTCCTTAATTATAAATATATATTTTCTGATTACATATAACATATAATATACATATATAGTATTATACATTTATAATGTATAAATCCTATATCTACATGTATGCAACATGTAGATATAAACAGATATGTATGTGTATTTTATTAGGCTGATAATAAATATGTTATTAAATGTGGTTTTAAAAGGCCTCTGCGTGCATTCATCAATTTACTTGGGATTGAAGATTTTAGGGAGAATTTGTACATAAAGGTTTAAGTTTATGGGTATGTGTATGTATGCCCCATATTTCTTTATAGACAAATGCATAGGTTAAACTCAAAAGTTAACATTGGATGTTGTAAAACAGAACGCCAAACAGATGTTCCAAAATATCCAGATGCTTAGTGTAAAATGAAACATCTGGATTATTAACAGAATGCATTTTTTAATTGAAATGGCTGGAGGTTTTGAAGTAACAGTATCATATTTTAAAATGACATGATTTGCTATTAGCAACATGAAAATCTTAACTTCTTTTCCAGTTATAAGTTAAAATATGTTACAACATAAATTATATTCTGTACTAATACTACTACCAAATTCATTATCATTATACTAGATGACAGATTGCTTTCTTTTTTAAGTTTTCTTTGATATAAGATCCCTAAATTTTGTCCCTAGAAGTAAGTAAATTTGTATTTTTTTAAGTATGACAGTTTTCAAACTATTTTAAATGATAATTACTGCTTGTGATCATATATGGACATAAATCATTGTTTATAATTAGTGAATTAAGACTAAGTAAAAGTAGATGTACTTTATTCTGATAATTTACAAATTAATTTATTTTGACCTCTTGATTAAAATAATTATTACAAAAGTAGCATTTTTAGGATCATCATTTCTAAAGACTGGTTCAAATAGCAAAATTTTGAAATTTTAAAAATAATGTTTACATATAAAATATCTTTAAAGGTTTACCTCTAGTGTAACTCTCCCAGAGTCTCTTATATATTATAACCATACAGCCCTACAAATCTGAAAATCAACACTGATATAATACTACCATAAATTCACAGACCCTGTTCACTTTCAAATTTTCCAACTGTCCCAACAACATATCTTTTCTTATACCACACAGGATTCTATCCAGGAACATGTATTGCATTAGATTGTCATGCTTCATCAATACGTGTAAGATGCACATAAAATTTTAAAGTCTTAGAATGAAAACAAGAGTGCAAAATATCTCACTAATAAGTTTTATATTGGTTGCATATTGAAATGATAGTATCTTAGATATATTGGGTTAAATAAAACATAGTATTAAAATTTAAAGAACTTCTACTTAATTTTTAATAATAATTATATTCAAATTTATTAAACAGACATATATGTCAGAAGAAGAAACTATATATACATCTGTCAAAAAAAACCAAAAACACAGTAACTTCATTGGTTGTGTCCTAAACCAATATGTACCTAAATGCATCACATACAATTTAAATTCTGAGGTAGATTAGATTACTCTTCATTAACATTCACTCCCACCTCCTATCTTTTTGGGAAAATAATACTTCAACGCCATTTTAGTTAGGCTTTGGCTACATGTGGGCAGATTGTTTATCCTGAGAGCTTGCCTATGGGCTAGGCCATATGACTTGTTTTGACAAAAGAGAGATTATCCAGTGTGATATATGCAGATGTTTCTATTGTGCTTTCATGGTTAAGCTCATCCATGTATGCTTCTACTCTCACTGAAAAGAGGTTTTCTTGGGTAGCTGCTGCCCCTTCAGCCTGGGCCTGTGTTGTTACACTGCTACTAGGCTGCAGTAAACAATCAAACTGGGCCCCTGGCTAGAAACATAGTTTTCAAGCTGAGCTTTATTTAGTTTAGTTCATCTGAAGTAGATCTGAACATTCATGAATATGAGAAGAAAGAGGTTATTTTTGAATGCCATTTAGTTTGGGAGATCAGTTGTTGCCCAGCATGTTTTTCTGTCAATACCTATTGATAAAAGATGCCTTGACTATTTTGTGCATCTGTAGTAACCTATTATCTTATAGTGGTTTTGGATATAGAAAACAATGACAAATTAGTTCCAGCCATTAATCTGAACTATGGATTTGCCTCCATGTGGCCTCTCCTCTAAATCAATGTGGACCAAATTGAAGAATATATGATATAGATCACAGATTTTATCAGCTTCTTTATTCAGATGTGCATAAAAAGAGAGACCATGAAGACCATTCTGCACATTGACATTTGATTTTTTGGTCTTCATAAAAAAAAATCGGTAATGTGTAAAATCAAAAGCAAAAAAAAAAAAGGAAAGAAGCCCCCCTATCACTTATTCTTTAAAATTTGGCCAACCCTCAAATGGGATAAGAAACTTAGCTGATAATTTGACCTAACTTATGCCAAAGGTCTGGCATGATAACAAAGACACTACATAATAGGCAAGGACTACATAGAGTAAATTGGCTCTTACTAAGTAATTTAATAACTTCTGGTAAATTCCTCAATAGAATAGATTAGCTCATAATTAGTTGTATAGTATCTTGAGGACTCTGCTTATCTACACAGAAACATTGTAATAGAACAAATTAAAGGAAGATATTGTACAAATTTACTGACCACAGGAGATGTAGTTGAAAAGTCTGTATTTCCATCCTCATCTGCTTAAATAATTAAAGGCCTTACTAAAATGCAATGCCCCACATAGTGCAAAAAGGCTGTCTCTCTCAACTAATTATTAGAAGGATATAGAAATAAGTCAGAGAAGGACAAATACCATATGATTTTATTCATATGTGGAATTTAAGAAACAAGACAGATGAACATAGGGGAGAGGAAAAAAAAGAGAGAGAGGGAGGCAAATCATAAGAGACCTAATTATAGAGAACAAACTGAGGGTTGCTGGAGGGGGGGTGGGTGCGGTGATGGGCTAAATGGGTGATGGGTAGTAAGGAGGGCGCTGGTTGTGATGAGCACTGGGTGTTATATTTAAGTGATGAATCACTAAATTCTACACCTGAAACTAATATTACACTATATGTTAACTAACTAAAATTTAAGCAAAAATTTGAAATAAACAAAAAAGACATAAAGAAGTGGACAGCAAATTAGAGGAGGAAGATGGAATTGCTTAAATTTGGAAGGCCAAAGCTTCCAATCTCCTCTGACTTCTATCCAAGTGAATTGCCCTCTTAACCTGTTGATATACCCATTGTTTGCAGATATAACTAGCAAATAAAGCATTTATTTAGTTAAGCAGCAAAGGAGAAGCATTAGAGTGAGAATGAGCGTAAGATTGAGACAAAAGGAGATTTTTATTTTTTATTTTTATTATTTTTTTTAAAGATCTTATTTATTTGTCAGAGAGAGAGAGAGAATTCAAGCAGGAGGAGCAGCAGGCAGACCAGATAGAGGGAGAAGCAAGCTCCCCACTGAGCAGGGAGCCAGATGTGGGACTCAATCCCTGGACTCTGGGATCATGAACTGAGCTGAAGGTAGATGCTTAAGCGCTTAACCGACCGAACCACTTAGGTATCCCAGGACATTTTTAAATACGAAAGAGAAAGGAACTATCTCATTTTAGCATATATGCAAATTTCAAATAATTGAATATAAGACATATTTTGAATGATTAGTGGTAAATTGTTCCTTACATAATATATTTAGCACAGGGCGCCTGGGTGTCTCAGTTGTGAAGCATCTGCGTTTGGCTCAGGTCATGATCCGATGGTCCTGGGATGGAGCCCCACACAGGGCTCCCTGCTCAGCAGGGATTTTCTTGTATATTAATTGATTCTCTTGTATATTAATTGAATAATGACATATTGTAATCTATTTAAAAAATCAGCATTGCAAAGTGTATCATGAGCATTAAATACATATATATATAAATAAATGCATACCTATATGTGTATACACACACATATATAATATATAGCTATTTAAATTTTTATCAGAAAATATCATTTTTAGAAGTAGAAATCTAGGGGCACCTGGGTGGCTCTGTGGATTAAAGCGTCTGCCTTCGGCTCAGGTTATGATCTCAGGGTCCTGGGATCGAGCCCCGCATCGGGCTCTCTGCTCAGCGGGGAGCCTGCTTCCCCCTCTCTCTCTGCCTGCCTCTCTGCCTACTTGTGATCTCTCTCTCTGTCAAATAAATAAATAAAATCTTTAAAAAAAAAAAGAAGTAGAAATCTATGCATGAAAATAATTAAAAATATATAAAATAAGCACAAATAGCTTTCTAATTATTTTTTTAATTGAAATATACTTGACCTACAACATTATACTCATTTCAGGCGTATAACATAATGATTTTATATTTGTATATATTGCACAATGATCACCATAATAAGTGTAGTTATCATCCATTACCACACAGTTACATTTTTTTTTTTTCTTGTGGTAAGAACTTTTAAGATCTCCCTTAGCAACTTTCAAAAATATAAAATAGTATTGTTTTCTATAGTCATCATGTTGTACATTACTTTCCCAGGACTTATTTATTTTACAACTGGAAGTTTGTACCTTTTGGTCACCTTCATCTATCTTGTCTCTGATCCCCCCAACCATCTTTAACATGGAAAATATCAATTGCTGGGGAAGAATTAATATATTCATTCACGAAATTATACAATATTTATCATAGTATTTTTTTAAAGATTTATTTATTTATTTTAGAGAGAGAGAGCATGAGCAGGAGGGGCAGAGGGAGAGGGAGAGAAAATCTTTAATAGACTTTGCACTGACTGACCATGGAGCCCAATGTATGGCTTGATCTCACGACCCTGAGATTGTGACCTGAGCTGAAAGCAAGAGTCCGACACTTAATAGACTGAGCCACCCAGGTGCCCCATCATAGTATTATGGTGGCTATGAAATAATATAGAATATACCTATAATTTAATAGTAAATGAAAGAAATACAAAATAAAACCACTATGTTCAACAAATGTACTTAGAAAATGCCAAAAATCTATTACTCAATTCACGTATGCATGCACCAGTTCATTCTTTGACTCATCTAACAAATTTCTATTTACTGTCCATTATACATCAAGAAAATGAATTAGAATTTTGCAATCCGGGGAAAAAAAGATAGCCCTAGTTTAAAATTCTTAAATAAATACAAGATATAATATTGAAATACACACATAAATGCACATATAAATATATAATTGAATAATATGATGAAGACTTTATAGAGGTAGTAAAGATATCAAAGAACCAGACTATAATAGATTTTACTATTGTTCATTAGTGTTTATTATTATTCAGACATTTTCTTCCTTCTGTACTGGGCTAGGCAAAACAGACATCTGGCTGAATTTGATCCTCTGACTATAGTTTGACAACCCTTATGATAAATAAACTTCTATCTTACTTAAGCCACTGTGGTTATATTTCCTATATTTTTAAGGAAAGCCTTAGCATATGTTCTATTTAGTAAAACATACAGTAAAGATAGGAATGTGGGAGAAAAGGAAAATGAGCTCAAAGACAGCCAATGGTTTTAGGGAAAAAGGTAAATATGAGATAATATTTTCATAAGACCAATAACAAATGTAGAAGGAGCATGTGCATAATAATCTGTTTATTGAAAATGTGCTCACAGTTAGTTATTACTGGTTACAACATTTGAATTAAAGATGTTAGCAAGCCATTTAGCGTTTTAACAAGATTCATGCTAAGACTATTGCTATAAGTATTTAAATTCCATGAAAAAGTTGAAGTTACGAAAGTTAAGGAACTGGATGGAGTTAATGATTCAAAATTAATTCATATAGACATTAAATCTAAAGTGATGAAAAACCAGGAGTGGAAAGTAAGACTGTGAGCCACATAATATCACTTTGTGATGTGGGGAAAAAAATTATATGACAACAGAAAAATATTATTTAGAAAAGTTTATGCATTCTTAAAAATGTATCATCTCTGGGGCGCCTGGGTGGCTCAGTGGGTTAAAGCCTCTGCCTTCAGCTCAGGTCATGATCTCAGGGTCCTGGGATCGAGCCCCGCATTGGGCTCTCTGCTCAGCGGGAAGCCTGCTTCCCCTTCTCTCTCTGCCTGCCTCTCTGCCTACTTGTGATCTCTCTCTCTCTGTCAAATAATAAAATAAAAAAAAAATCTTTAAAAAAAAATATATTATCTCCCATTTTAATCAAATGGTTCACTGGATTGTGCAAAACAAAAATTATCTGCTGGAATAACCTCAGAGGAAGTAGAGTCCTCAAGGGACCTATGTGAGCATTCATGATAATTCTAAAGTTTTTCCCTTGAGCGAAGGAGAGTATTGTACCATTAACAAAGAGAGAAAGATAACAGTAGAAACAGAATTGTGGCCAGTGGGTATCATGAGTTCTTCATCAGCCATACTAATTTTGAGATACTTTTTGGTATTCAAATAAACTGATCTATTAGTTAAATATATGATTTAAAAGAAACAAACTGGTATACATTCAACCATAAGTAGGATGTCAGGAATTCTAGCAAAGAATAAAATAAAATACAATACTATACTATACTATACTATACCACAATACAATAAATACAATACAATACAATACAACACAATACAATGAATGGTTATATGTTAAACTTGCACTATATCAACCAAGCATAAGATACGGATTTTCTGGGTGTTATTTACATTCTGATTCAAAGAACCAAATTTTTTTTTTTTTAAAGATTTTATTTATTTATTTGACAGAGAGAGATAGATCACAAGTAGGCAGAGAGGCAGACAGAGAGAGGGGAGGAAGCAGGCTCCCCGCTGAGCAGAGAGCCTGATGCGGGGCTCGATCCCAGGACCCCGAGATCATGACCTGAGCCGAAGGCAGAGGCTTTAACCCACTGAGCCACCCAGGCGCCCCCAAAGACCAAATTTTTTAAAAAGTAATTTCAATGTTTTGGAAAGTTGATCATCAAATGGGTATTTGATAACATTACATGTGGGGTCAGTGTCTTTTTTATGATAACCACTTGTGACCAACAAAGAATAAGCAAACCTTAAAAAGGAAGTAGGCCACTGAAGGTGTTATCAAAAGAGATGTTAAAAGGATTTAAGTTCCCTGGTTAGCATTCTATAAAAGACCTACCCTAAAACCCCTCGTTGGCAACCCTGTCGCGACCACCCTCACTCTTGAGCTTCTTCTGTGTCTTCACTTAATAAACTTCTATCGTTTTACTCCAAAAAAAAAAAAAAAAAAAAAAAGATTAAGGTATTGTTTATTTTGTTGACAATTTATTGTGTTTATATGAAAGGAGTATGTTAATGATTACATATGGAAGTAATTAAATGTGAAAGAATATGATGTCCATGATTTTTGGGGGGGTGGGTGGGGCTTGAACTCATGACCCTGAGATCAAGACCTGAGCTGAGATGAAGAGTGGGACGCTTAACCAACTGAGCTACTCAGATGCCCTGCATAATTTTTCTTTAAAATACTCTTGAGTGGAGAAAAGAAGGTGGAGGTATAGAATATCGACAATTATTTAAGACGCTTTATAGGAACATATCGGTTCGTTATATTACTCTCTCTACCTTTGTGTACGCCTAAAATGTTTCTAATAAAGTTAAAATTTGTGTGAACATTTTTAATAATGAGAATCTTTAAATGGTTTCCCAAAACCTATTTCTATTATATTTTCTCATAATGTTATATATACTACATTGACACATCAAATACTTAAAATTCCTTAAATGGTAATACTCCTCTGATCAAAATCAAACACGTAAATACTTTTTTTGTTGTTGTTGTTCCAGTTTGAGCCTAACTTCTCAAAACTTTTTTCTGGATTGCTTGATCTTTATAATTACATGATAGATTAAAACACCAAAAATATACTTCAAAATTGGATAAATAGCTATTAAACATAAAAGGGCTTTTAAAATCAAGTTCTTAATGAGCTAAGGTTGATTGTATTTTTCATAATTAATACACGTTTACTTGGACACATTTCATAGGTCGCTATGAGACAAATTAGCAACAATCGTATTTCTACTTTTTTTATGTTTCTACAGATCTATAAGCTTAGAGATTTTGTTTGTTTAAAGACGGACATAGGGAATATCTTTCAAATATTGGAATTATTTGTGAGTTGTATGCAAAAAATAAATGCAGCGTTCTTTTATCTACAAGTACTTTTAATGATCCATTAGCAGACAGTTGATTTGATTTGTTCTTCAAAGGTGTAGAAAACAAAGAATAAAAATCTGACTTAAAAGTTGAATTGTTATGGAGTCTTTAGAATCATAGGACCAGGATCAAACTCAGTCTCCTTTTATTAGATATCCTAGAGGAGTTTTCGAAGGGTTCGTTTATTTTGTTTTAATCCCAGGACACTGCACAATAATAACATTAAGGATTTGTGAGAGGTTTGCCTTTTTTTTTTTTTTTTTCCTGTAAAACAGGAATGTTAACAGTTTTGAAAGGAAAAATGGGAATGGGAAATTTACATCTTCTCAAAAGGGCGATCTCATGCAGGTTGATTTTAAGAGAAGCCTTCATATTAGAACTGCCCATTATTAGAAATTAGAACTGCCCACGCCCAGGTTCCTCTTGGAGGCTTTTTACATAAGCCATATGAGCCATTTCTCCTGTTTTACAACCACTCCTCCGAAAAATCTAGGAAATAGGCTATTATGAAAGGTAATTTACTCACTGCGGCAGCCCTGGAATTCTTTAATACCCCCAGTTTCTGTCCTAACTTAGTTTCTGTTCCGTAATCTATCCTAATTCTCTACCTCTCCCAGCCTCTAAGACCTTCTGTTGTATGCTGCTTGTAACTGACAAGCAGTGTCCTTTCATATATCCTCTTCTGTTCTCTAGACATTCCCCTTTCTACCTCCTCTATTTGAAATCTGACAGTTCCCTGAGGACATGGTCTTCAGGGCAGGTTTCCCAATGGGAAGCTGGTGATATTCTCTCACACTTCACTTGTGTTAGGGGCTCTATTAAAGTGTGATAGATGCTCTGCTTTCTTCCTATTTTAGCTTCCCAACAGTTCCTCACTATTCTGTTAAAAAGTCTAACTCTTAGTATCTTGTAACAATTATGTATATTTATGTCAACCTGCACTTCATTGCCTCACTTCATGGTTTTGTATTAGCATGTGGCATGTGTCAGGAAAATCGCCTCCAGAGTGGAAATACTGGCTGGGTTTTGCACAATCAGGAGCTATGCCATGGACTTTGCTTAAAGGCAGCAGGAGGTATTGGCAGGCACCACAACTCCAACCTCCAACATGCTCCCTTCTCTACCAAAATTGTAAGCCAACCTCTGGCCTTGCCTCTGTGTCTTGGAATAGAAATAGGTACTAGTCATGCAACTTTTATAAAACTAGCTCCACTGATGGCTTCCTGGAGCTGATCAAACTGACCTTGGCTTCCACATCACTAGCAGTGGTCCTTTTCCTGGTTTGAATATGGAGATCCTTCTCTTAATCCAAAACATGGTTTATGCAAAAATGCCTCAAGCTACTTTTGGCCTGAGTTGCCTCAGACATTTTGTTTTCTCTCTTCAAATTTAGTTCTTTCAAATATATATAATCTGAGTTAGACTCCTGGCTATGAACATTCTCCCTCACATAAAACACTAGTCTGTCATTTAACAAATTAGTAATACATATATTAATGATAGATATTAATAAGAGGGAGAGAGAGAGGTAACAACAAAGGTTCTAGCTCCTATAAATGTAGGTAAAATATTCCATCTAAAGAAGAGTGCAGACCATTGGGAACACCCTAAAATTAAGACATTATTGCAGGTCTAATATGCTGTACTTATTACACAGAAAGTACAGAGGAGTTAAGGAAACATATAGTAAGGGAATTTTACCTAGTTTAAGAAATCAAGGATAATTAAATGTGATTTATAGATTTAGATCTAAAATATGAATGGGAAAAAAGATTAGGGGATGAGCAAAGAACAATATACAAAAATATTCTGAATTGACTGACAGCTTGATCGTTTACCAAACTATAAAAAATGTCTGTGTTCTGGGAAAGCTAAGGACAGAAATTTGTTTACATTATAAAATTATTCCATAATGTTCCTAAGTAAAAAAACTTAATTGATGTAGCTGAGTCATGTCCAAATGATTAATAATAAAACCTTCTCATGCTTTTTTTTTTTAAGATTTTATTTAGTTATTTGACAGAGAGAAAGATATCACAAGTAGGCAGAGAGGCAGGCAGAGGGAGAGGCGGAAGCAGGCTCCCCACTGAGCAGAGAGCCCAATGTGGGGCTCAATCCCAGGACCCTGAGATCATGACCTGAGCTGAAGGCAGAGGGTTTAACCCACTGAGCCACCCAGGCATCCTTTTCTCATGCTTTTAATATATAATTAATTTCATGTATATTCTTATTTTTCCAAACTTCTCTTGTGAATCACAGGGTGAAAATAATCCATTTTATGGAACCCATAGTTAAGAATAGGAAAAATGGATAAAATTAAGATTATTTTAATCATTAGCAGCACTTGGGCATTCTTTTTTTCAAAAAAAAAGATTTATTTATTTGAGAGAAAGAGACAGAGGGAGCAGAGGAAGAGGGAGACAAGCAGACTCCCTGCTGAGCAGGGAGCCCAACACAGGCTCGATCCCAGGACCCTGAGATTATGACCTGAACCGAAAATGAGAGCCAGACACTTAACCCACTGAGCCACCCAGGAACCTTAACAGTTGGACATTCTTAAAGATGGCTTTCTATTTCAAAATTAAGCACATAGGAGTCCAGAGCAATAAATGTAAATAAAACAGAGGGCAACATCCACGTACTGGTAAACAACTGGAAACAACTTTATTGATTATGTTGTTAAAGTCATTTGCTTTAATCATGACTTAAGAATCTTACTCAGTTTCTACTTGAATATGAACACACAAGCACAATGTTATGAAGATAAATTATAAATTTTGGAAATTACTACATTCTTATTCTAGAATAGAAAGGCAGAAAATGCATTTAGTGAAGAGAAAATTAAACAAAAGAAACTTGTCTTTCAAAACATAGGCAAAATTCAAATGTACAAGTGCAAAGAAATAGTCCTGAGTTATCAGAAACAAGATGAATAGAGAGGAAAAAGTTCCATCAAAACACATTTCGAAGTGATATTCCTTTTTTGTAAGATAGTCTACAAAATTGGCAATTAGCAACTCTTGTTTATTGTGCAACTGCAAGTCTATTTTAGTCTTGTTTGGAAGAAAGCCCAAAACTGGAATTGCATAGTTAAGATCTTTTAAAAGAAAAGTAAGATATTTTGATAACCTTGGAAAAAGCATATGCTATGCTTCAGATGACTGGATTAAATGGCTTTTTATTTAAAGGGTTTATGAAAACAAAAATAAATGTTCCACAAAGTAACAGGCAGATAGGGAACATTGGCATCCCGAGAAAGGATAGGCAGAATTATGGAACACACTTATGTCTTGCAATAGGCATGGAACATTTTCTTAATTTTCACATGTAAACTCAATGTTTACAAAAAACAATGAGAACACATTTAAGTGAATAACACGTGAATGAATGTCTCTTAATTGCCTAAAAAGTATTTTTTTTCCAAAGTACAGTCTTAGGCTGGATAACACTTAGGCCCATTCATGCTTGGTTTCTCTTCCCAGATAGTTCTTCCAAAATTTTTCTACTCTGAAAATCTACCAGAATCAGAAAAGAAGATAATATCAAAATGTATGTGCTTTTAATTTTGGCTAGAGGAAACACTTTCATAGCTCACTGTCACATTTGTCCTCAGCCCATCTTATTCATATTGCTTTTAAAAGACTTTTATTTTTATTTAACCAAAAGCAAACAAACAATCAGGAACCAAAGAATAAAAATGTGACATTGTCTGGTATTTTTAGTTATGTCTGGATTCGATTCACCAATTATATTGTTCCTCAAGTACAAAAAAATGCAAATTTTACTGAAGACAGTATTACCAAAATATAGTAGGCTGCACTTTGCATTAAACCCAAGAGCAAGGAGAAAATAGCTTTAAAAGTTTAACTGCACATGTATGAGTTCATCTAGTGTTAAGATTTGGGGAGATAGCCAGCTTTATTTCACACGTGGGAATATTTACCTATCAAGATGTGCTCACTGAAGTAGATGTCCTTTTACTCTAGCAACATCTGTGCCATTCTTCTTCCCCTGCTTCACCCCATTTTTGTTTCTAATGCTTTAGTTTCATTATTAAGTATAGAGTTTTAATTTCAAATTGGTAATAATTCATTCTCTTAGTTGAAAATTTGAAAAATTCCAAAAACTATTAAAGAAACCAAACAAAAGGTAATTCACTCATAGATAAATATACTCCTAATTTTGGTAGACTTTTTTTCAATTTAAAAAATAATGTGAACAGATTTTAAATGTACAGCTCCATGAATTTTCCCAAAGTAAACTTATCCTTGAAATCACATCTTCATCAAGGCACACATTACCAACATTACATCCTCCCTTGAGCCTGTTCTAATCATTACTGCATCTGAGAATAGACAATATTTTGACTTCTAAATCTAAATTTTTCTGTTTTTGAACTTTATTTAAATGCAGTCATGCTCCATGTTCATTTCTGTGCCTGGTATCTGACTTCTTTCAGTATCATTATTTTTATCGTTATTATTATCTGAATGCAGTGCAATCAATAAATGTTCAAATTGCTTTAACATTTGCCTTTTAGAAATTATATTACTATAAACTCTTGTATATGTTTTGTTGGTAACATGTACACATTTCTTTTGGAGAAATATGTAGATGTAGATGAATCGTAGATATGTCCATGTTTAGTTTTGTAAGATACTGTCAAATATTTTCCAAAGCAATTGTCCCAACTTAGACTCTAACTACCTGTGTAAAGAGGGTTCCAGGTCCTTTATACCTTGATCAGTACTCAGTAAAACCTATTATCTATATGTTAGTATTTGTCTCTTTCAGTTTAGCCATTTTGGTAGTATGATAAATACATGAAGTTTGTATATTTTCAACCTATATATTTTTGTTCTTCTTGAGGACTAATTGTGTAACTATGTTTTCACATGATTATTTACCCAGTACCATTTATTAAAAATGTCTTAATTTACCCACTTTCCTGTGAAGTCATTTTGTCAAATTAAGAGTCCTTAGAATTTAATATATCATTTTTGAATTTAATATATCATTTCTTTGAATTTAATATATCATTTCTTTGTTCTATAGTCATGCCTTGAACCAGTACCAAAATGTCTTAATTATTGGAACTTTATAGTAATTCTTGGCATCTTGTAATTTAGGTCCTAAAGTGAAAACTGTTTCAACTACATTTGGTCCTTTGCATTTCTTTGAATTTTTAGTAAGTTGCTCAATTGTTATTAAAGAAAAAAAAAAAACTGCTGTTTTTTAACTGGATGCCAGACATTTTGTGTGAGAAAATTTGGAAGCTATAAATGCTGTTACTTCCTACAGTAAGGATTCACCTCATCTCTGATACTCAGCAGGGACACAGATCACTTAGAAATAATCAGGACCTATACCTAACGAAGGCAAATTTGTAGACTAAATACCTCAATCCATCTTCTGGTTTACCTCAGTCCTTAGATGTAGCTGTCTTCTCAACTTGGAACCTAGTTTTGATATTTATAGCTTATCCTCGACTGACACAGAACTTTGATTTTGCATTACCTTGGTGCTATAAGAATGCTAAAAAAAAGTCTTCACTGATATGAGTGCCTGGGTGGCTCATGTCTTTAAGTGTCTGCCTTTAGTTCAGGTCATGATCTCAGGGACCTAGGATGGAGCACCGCATCAGGCTCCCTGCTGAGTGAAGAGTCTGCTTCTCCCTCTGCCTCTCCCCCTTGCCTCTCCTCTCTGCTTGTGTGTGCTCTCTTTCTCCATCTCTCTCTCTGGGAAAAAAAAATAAATAAATAAATGAATAAAATATTTAAAAAAAATCTTCACTGATAGTTAAAACCATTAATTGGAAAAAGAGAGTGTACTGTGGAGGTCTGTGTATGTCCTTTTTTTCTGGAACTTTGGTCCCTAAGATTCTGACTGCTTTTATAATCCTAAAATGCAGTTTTTGTGGCTACAAGTCCATGAGATTGTCTAAAGCACTGCTTTCACTTCTATTAACACCACTATGCCAAGCTTCTTAGACTTTTTGCCCCAAGCCAAGCCACCAGCAAATACTCAGGTAGGAAAACCAGGTGCAGAAAAGTTGTGCTTGACTAACATAAATGAACCATTCTTTTCACATTTGGTTCTTCAAATCCTGGCTGGCTCAGCAGATCTCATATATCTTCAAACAGAAGATTGTTGTTTGCTCTTGTTGTTCATGTTTAATCTGTTTTTCTAATTCTCATTGGGACTATTTTTGGCTACAGGCTACTCAGTAATAGTGAAAATGACAATTGTCTCATCTTTTCAAACAGAATAAATTATTTGCAAAATTTGGAAGATAATATAATAAATGGCAAGTGATTTTTGCAGATTTCACCAATAAAAATTCAGTCTGTATGTTACTGAAGTTCTTAGATATTTCCTTCACTCAAATTTTTTTAAAAGTACAATATATGTTTTTGATTCTTTCCCTGCTCCAAGAATATGCATCTTCCAAACGTGTCTTCTGATTTGTTTTGGGTTTAAGAATCGTAGTTTTATTTTACCAATATTTTATATTGGTAATTTCATTTGTAATTTTTTACTTCTGGGATTCTGGTTATTTGTAGATTTATGTCTGCTCTGAATTATATATGCCTATCGTTGTCTCTCTTATCACCTTTATCCTTTCCTTTTCTCTGCATTTTTAGAATATATTTTTCCTTTGGTTTATAGGTTAGCTAGATCTCTCTTTCTAATTTTTCCAAGATGGAAATTTTGTTATTAATTGTGCCTAGTCAGTGTCATTTTTATAACATTTTATTTTTAATTTTCATGAGTTGATTTTTCTCATGACTCACTAGTCTTTTGTTTCATTTTTTAGAATATATTTAATTTGCAAAGCAGATCTTTTTTAATAAGTCCTTTGAATTTCTGCAATAAAGATGTCCTGTAAATTTTCTTTGTATGTTTATGTCACTGTTTTTTATTACACTGAATTTTCAGATGACATGATATTTAAGGTTTATTTTCTATTTATTATTCTTATAACAAAAAGTGAATCCATGTGTATTTTCTTTGATTTTTTACAGTCAATCTGAGTGCATGCAAGGTCTCTTAACATTTTAAACTAAACTAGATGCACATAATCCATAGTTATTTTCTAGCCAGTGTAAAACTATTTGTGTGTGTGTATGTGTGTGTGTGTGTGTGTGTGTGTGTGTGTGTGAGAGATGATCTAAACATGTTAAAATTCTGGGTGCCTGGGTGGCTCAGTTGTAAAGCGTCTGCCTTCTGCTCAGGTCGTGATCCCAGTGTCCTGTGATCAAGCCCTGCCTCAAGCTTATCTGGTTGGCGGGAAGCCTGCTTCTTCTTCTCCCTCTCGCCCTGCTTGTGTTCCCTCTCTTGCTCTCTCTATGTCAAGTAAATAAATAAAATCTTAAAAAAAAATAAACATGGTAAAATTCATCAATAGGTGGATAGTGTGAAAACAACCACAATAATTTTTAATTTTTAAACGACTTTATTAAGGTATGCTTGATGTGTAAAAGCTGTATGTATTTAATGTATATAGTTAGATGAGTTTGATGATAAATAACATCTGTGAAGCCATCAGCACCATCAAGGTCACACACATATAAATCATATCCTAATGTTTCATCCTGCCCCTTTGATATTACTATTTTTTATGATCGTTGTTATTATTATTATATGTAGTTATAACACTTACCACAATATCTACCCTTTTAGCAAATTTTAGGCATACAATAATTATTGTTAACCATAAGCACTGTATAGAAAATCACAACAGAATTATTTATCTTATATAACTGTAACTTTGTATTCTTTGACCCCATTTCTTTGACCCCATTTCTCCCCATTTCTCCCTATTTGGCAATGACCTTTCTACTCCCTGTGTCTATGAGTTTGACTATATTAGATTACACATATAAGTGAGACCATATAGTATTTGTCATTCTGTGTCTGGCTTATTTCACTTGGCATAATGACCTCAAGATTTATCCATATTGTTGCAAATGACAGGATATCCTTCTTTTTTTAAAGCTGAATAATATTCCGTGTATTTATATACCACATATGCATCTGTCTGTCAGTGACATAACCATCTGCCAACAGGGCATTACACTGATGAAACAGGCTTGCCCAAGCTTAATGACATGATGGTAGAGAGGTCTCAAATGCAACAAGAGAAATGCCTTTCAAAGCTCTGCTTGCCTTATGTTTTCCACTTTTCCTTTGTCCATGGTATTTCCCATGGCCAACCTCAGGGTTAGTATGCAAGAGCATTACCAAAGGGCCAGGGTATAAAGAAGGGAATGACTTATGGCCATATTTGCATTTTACCATGCCTGCTCTATCTTACCTGAAAGTCCTCTCGTGTCCCCACTGCCCTTAATGTGAACAAAAATGTGTCCCTTGGAGGGCATCTAAGTCTGCTTTCCAAAATTTTACTCAGGTTCTGACCAAGAATGACATTAATCTTAAATCATATTTAGCTTCTCCAAATAGTAGTCCTGTGTAATGCTAAATGTGAAGGAACATACAATTTACCATATTTATTATACAGCATTTCAAACTGATAAAAGTTACTGAGAATATTTTATTTATTTTTATTTTTTTCCAGTTAAGACAGGGAATATTTTATTCAAACCCATCAGGGAAATGGACAGCTTGGGGTAACAAACTGGTATGTTTTAAATCATAAGTTAGTAATTATATTTGAGAGTATATACTACCACATACAAGTTAACTGATGAGAGCACAACTTCTTAATGTTTGAAACAGAATATACTTCCCTGTAAAAACAGCACCTTTTTGACATTTCTTAATTAGCATTCCTCTCCTTCTTCTTCACCCTCTCCTTCCAACAGAATCCACCTCAGCCTCCTCAAAATCCTTCTCGAGGGCGGCCATGTCCTCACGGGCCTCAGAAAACTCTCCACCTCTGTGCCCCACCCACATACCAGTGAACAAAGGCACACTTGGCATACATCAGGTCAAACTTGTGGTCCAGGCAAACCCAGACCTCAGCAATGGCAGCAGTGCTGCTCAGCATGCACACAACTCACTCTACTTTGGCCAGGTCTCTACCAGATACCACAATGGGAGGTGGATAATTAATGCCAATTTTGAAGCCTGTGGGGCACCAGTCCACAAACTGTATGGTGTGCTTGGTTTTGATGGTGGCCATGGCAGCACTGACATCTTTGGGAACCACACTGCGGTACAGCAAGCAGCAAGCCAAATATTTACCATGGTGAGGGTCACATTTCAATATCTGGTTGGCTTGCTCAAAAACATGCATGTGATCTCTGCTACAGAAAGCTGTGCATGATAGAATTTCTCAGCAGAGATGACAGGAGCATATGTGGCCAGAGGGAAGTGGATACAGGGATAGGGTACCAGGATGGTCTGGAATTCTGTCAGATCAACATTCAGGGATCCATCAAATCTGAGTGAAGCAGTGATGGAGGACATAATATGACCTATCAATTTATATATATATATTTAACATAAAATAAATGTAGCATTTTGAATCATTGATTGGACAGTAGTAATATACAGTGCTTCATATTTAACCCATTGCCTGAACAATTTTAATAAAATTAGTATAACAGTAATTTACTTATAGATCAAAACCAAAAAAAAAAAAATTAAAAAGAAGAATAGTGTCTTGGGAAATATTCTTGGTATGACACAAGGCAAAAATTGTCAGATTACAAACTCTCACTAGAGAATGGTTTCCATTAAAAAAAAAGCTACATGTCAAATTTACATGATTATTATTCATACATGTTAAAAAGAAAATAATGCTCATAGCCAACAAATCAATAATAAAAAGCAGAATAGCATGTGTATATAATAGGAAATATTGTAGAAGTATACCATGAACATGGTTGAGAACTTATTTTGGGAGCAATGCTTTTGCTAGGAAATTTCACTTTATATTATACTTTTTATGTTTTAAATATTTGTAAAATTTTTAAAGTTTTATTTTGTGGTAACTGTGTTTTATGCTTTATGTTAATGAGAATATGGAAAGCATTTATGATGCAGTGTTTACTGACTGTAGAGAGATGGCCATTACAGTTCCACCAGAGGTTAATAAAATAGATATATAGTGTATGAGTATAAAAACAAATACTTTAACCTTACACATTTCCCTAATTCTATAGATCACTAAAGCAGATACTTACAATATGTAGAAGTGTCTACTTCTGAAAATAGCAATTTAACCTGATTCCACTCATATATAGTATCCGCTTTTTCCCTCTTCCTATTCAATTCCTTTTGGGATTGAAGTCTCAGAATCTTTATGCAATATAACTCTATTTACTGCCACATCTTTTATCTAAAATAACCAGATGTTCCCTTGGAAGCCGTCATTTACACATTTGCGCAATTGCCCATAGTGCCAGTGCCACTATTATATAATGAATACTTGACTAATATTTGCTTAAAACAATTTTTATTTTCTAGTGACTTAATCAGTGCTTTCTTGTAAGCCCTACTGATGGTTATCCAACTAAACATTAAAAATACAATATAGTTGGTTTATGCACAAAAATTATTAGAGAAAAATGATCAAATTTCAGGGTTATGAATTTAAATAAAGTATTAAAATCATATCTATATTGTATCAATTACTAATTAATGAGTAAGCCAGGAAAGTACAAGTCACATTCTATCAGAATAATTCACAAGAATGTGAATAAATATATACATAGTTTTATTAGATTAAAAATCATTTGTAGAAAAGGGCAAAAATAAATTTACATAGTGATTTTCATTATAGAACTTTCCTTTTGAGTCCTCTGATAAATTAGGATAAAAATATATAGTTAAAAAAGTTTTATAAACCAAAAGCTTAGGGTTCATGTAGTTTTAATTTCTAGCTCCTTCATTTATTTCTGAAATACTTTCCTTTTTCCTCTCCTCTTCTCTTCTCTATTATATCTATTTTCTATGGCCTCTTAACCATTATAAATGAAGAGAAGGAGACTCAAACAGTTATGTGCTTTATCCAAGGTCATAGACTTCAATATGTGCCAGAAATAAAGTGTCAATTCAAGCATGGTTAACTATAAAATTAGCAATTTATTGGATATTCAGGAAAGACTGATTATGGACAATATTCATCTACTTATTAGAGAAATAATTAGCCTACTAGAGAAATATTAAGGCTATTTTTTTCATACAAACTTTTATATTTGCTGTTTGTTTGAAGTACTTGGAATATAGCAATGGCCACACAGAGCCAAAAATACATATATTTAATGTTTTTAGTTCTCATATTTAAGAAAGATTTTGTCACATATCATTTAACATATTAGACCTACTGTTGCTAAATCTCTCAAATAGAAATCTAAAAAAAAAAAAAAAAATGTTATAGGACCTGGAGGATCTAAGATACTTGCTAGTAACACTTTGTAAATCATTACATGTATTCATTAGGTAATTTTAAAGTGCTTTTCTTTTTATTCCTGTAAAACCCATTTACAATTCCATTTCGTAAAAATAAAGTTTTATAACCATTAAATCACTTTACTCTTACAACAGATTTAAAGGGTAGTCAGTGGAAGCATGATTTTCTAATAAAATTATGATTCAGTGCTTTTCAGTTTCCATTTTTAGTACCTGTTGGTGCTGGCACTAAAATACCAGTCCTTGGATGCCCCATCAGCTTTTGTACATCCTAGCTACAGATGTTAGCCAATTAGAACTTAAAAGAGTACCCAAGACAAAGGAAAGAAAAACGTAAAACCTCTACATCTCACAAACTATGATTTGATTCTTTATTTCATAGTTTCTATGGTCATAATTTCTTTTTAATTTCTGAAATGATCCAGGGGCAATAGTGTAGGTAGATGTATTTTGAACTTCTTGCACAACCTCTGTTTTTTTTCCCCTAATTTTGCTTCGTTGATGATTTACATAGTTGGTTTATGCAGCATGCTATTAGTAAACAAATAAATAAAATCATAATTATGTGAAGGGCTGAGAAGATGAAAGTAGAGAAAAATTGCATTATATTTTTAGGCATTTGAATGTATTTCCTGGGAGTAATTCTCTTCTTAGTCAAGCAGGAAAGATCTTTTTCACTCCACAGTATTTTTTACCATAAGATAACTGTGTAGCTATGAGTCATTTCCCTAATATCTATTTTACCAAAAATCAAACGCATAAGCAAACCTTAAAGGAAGATGCATTGTTGTAAATCTAAAAATAACAATAATAAAACAAAAATAGAACATTTCTAGGGTGTTTAAAATACCAGAAGAAAAGTGATATACCTCTCTAGTTAACTTAATTCTACTCCATACCTTTAGTTAGCATATTCAAACTATTTCTAGGTTTATGTTTTGCACCTGCATGTAAATCACACTGTTATTCACCTGAACAGCTTCTTTTGGATGGCTTCCCAGATTGGAGCCATTTATACACAAAATGTTTTTTTGGCAGGAGAAGTTCTAAGTGAAGTAAATAGTCTTGATTGGTCGGTACATAAAATCCACAAATAATACAGTTAGGAAGGAAGAGTTGGCACTGTAATTGTCCAAAAAGCAGTGCTTGGCATTGCAGATTGAAGTATTTTTATTGAATCTCTCTATACTAAGAAGAACACAACACTGTAGTTTTCATTTGGTAAATGGAATAAATCCAACTCTTGTAATTTTCTAGTCACTTGGAGATTCTTGCTGCCATTAGAATGATACTCCAAATTGATTTGTATTACTGCAGCTGAACCTTACTAGGCTTTAGGGAAAAAAAAACCCCAAACAAACGGTGCTTACTGACTCTGCTTTGCATTTATATATTTATGAATATGCTGAAGGTTCTGTTTATTTAGGATAAGTGAGAAAGATTGTACAAATGATTAAGCTACTAATAAAGAGTTTTCACTTATGTTACATATGATAGTTAAGAGTAAAGACTTCAAACCGCATGCATTTAAATTCTTGCTCAAAAGGTAGAATTGTGTGTTCAAGAGCAGGTTCACCTTTTATTTTTATTTTTATTTTTTTTAAAGATTTTATTTATTCATTTGACAGAGAGAGAGAGATCACAAGTAGGCAGAGAGGCAGGCAGAGAGAGGGGGAAGCAGGCTCCCCGCTGAGCAAAGAACCCGATGTGGGGCTCAATCCCAGGACCCTGAGATCATGACCTGAGCCGAAGGCAGAGGCTTTAAGCCACTGAGCCACTCAGGCGCCCCTGGTTCATCCTTTATAACAAGCAAAAATATGGGACATATCCAATAAGGTGTGTATGAGGGGAAAATGAGGCAATAAATGGAAAGATCTAATAAATTATCAACAATGTGTGTTGCAGATTGTAATAGCTTCATGTTAAAATTAATATTTTTAAATATTTTATATTCACATAAATCTTTGAAGTTATCTCTATGGTTTTTTTATATATTTTATTTTATTGTGTAGATAAACTACAATTCAGGAACATTTAGTGACCCTTTACTTATCAAGTAGAAGAACCAGACCCAAACTACAAGTTCCTTTTTCTCTCATATGATTTAGCATAAGAATAAACATTCAACATTTCATCCTCTACCAATTTTTTTTTCCAAAAAAACCCCACACATTCTTTTAGAATCATACCATTCCTTAGTTTATCACTGTGAGCATCAGTTATCATTCTTTAGTCTTAGCTTTGCGCAGTGACAGTATCGTAGCCAATGAGGTTTATCTGAGGCGCGATTATTGCTAATTGAAAACTTTACTAATTTTTTAGTCTTATAGTAGGATTGAACTTTTTTATGTGTCCTATATTTTGTTGGTGTGTCGTACAGGTTTCCTGCCATATATTACAATATGCTTAATCTTAAATATGATGTTATCTAATCACATATTTTCCATGAAGTAAACATTTATGTATTTTATTTATATAAAATTTATTTTAATAACCAAAAAATTTGTGATTATTTGAACTTGTTAGAGTAATAGATAGAGGTGAGAAACATTGGACAGAACATAGATTTAACTTACTGAGACATTGGTAGTATGTGATACTGAAAAGAAGGGATCCTCTCATATAGTAGAATATAAATAATGGAAATAATAATAAAATTGGCTTCTTTCTACCAAACACTTATTATTTTTATCATAAAAAGCAAGTTAATAAGCCTTATGAAATTGGAAACATGTTATCAGTAGAAAACTTATTTGAATTTATTAATATGAATTTTTCTTTTTTTTTTTAAAGATTTTATTTATTTATTCGACAGAGAGAGAGAGATCACAAGTAGGCAGAGAGGCAGGCAGAGAGAGAGGGGGAAGCAGGCTCCCTGCTGAGCAGAGAGCCCAATGCAGGGCTCGATCCCAGGACCCTGAGATCATGACCTGAGCCGAAGGCAGAGGCTTTAACCCACTGAGCCACCCAGGCGCCCCTAATATGAATTTTTCTAAAGCCTGTTTGTGCCCACTGAAAATTTTGCTCACTAGAAATGAACTAATTTTCAATATTTTCCGGGATTCAATTTATATTATTAAGTTGCCAAACTTAATTTAATCTACTTATTTACTTATCAGCACATATTTAAGTACATGCTATGTGTATGACAAAGTAAACATAGCTGTGACCAAAGGAGCTTATAGTTTACTTGAGAAGATATCTGTTATGATGGTTATTACTGCACGTGTTAACAGACTGGGCTAAAGGATGCCCAGATAGCTGGTAAACAAATTAATTCTGGGCATTTTTGTGAGGGTGTCTTTAGAAGAGATGAGCATTTGAATCAGTAGACTGAGTAAAGATTTCCTTCACCAATGCCTGTGAGCATCATCCAATTCATTTAGAGCTTGAATAGAATGAAAAGGTAGAGGAAGGGGGAATGTGCTACTTCTGCTTTAGCTTAGTATTTAATGAAAAATGCTAATCTGCAAATGCAAGAGGTTCATCAAACCCCAAGTAGGATAAATTCAAAGACACCCTGAATTAATCACATTATACTCAAACTGTTGAGAGATTGAGACATTCTTGAAAATAAGAGAAAGATGACTGACTCTTCAGGTTCAAGAGATACTCAGTAAAATTAATAGCTGACTTATCAGAAATAAGGAAGGCCAAATGTAATAGATGACATATTACAATAACTGAAAGAAACAGATTACCTATGATGAATTCTATATCCAGCAAAATTATATGTCAAAAATTAAGAAGATTTTAAGTGATTCCTAGATACACTGTTGAACAATACAATAAACATCTTAGACCTGACAAGTGTCTATAAAGCAATCTTCCCAACAATGACAGAACACACATTTTTTGCAAGTGCATATAAAACATTCTCTAGGCCATAGTTTAGGCCATGAGACAAACCTTGGAAAATTAAAAAAAACAAAAGTGAAAAACATGTCAAATATATTTTCCAAACATAGCATAATTAGAAATAAAAAGTAGAAGGTAAATTAGGAACTTCACAAATATATGGAAATTAAAGAACAAGTTTCTAAATAAAGAGTGATTCAAGGAAGAAATCACAAGGTATTCAGAAAAATAGTACTTTTTTTTTAGATGAATAAGAATAAAAACGTGAAAAAAAAGAATAAAAATGTGACACACCAATACTTACGTGATAAACCTAAGCAGCATTTTAAAGGAAAATTTGCAGAGATAAATGCCTAAGTTTAAAAAGATGTAAATTCCACAATGTAACCAAAAACCTTAAGAAACCTTAAGACTAAGATGACCAAATTAAACCCAAAGGAAGAAAATAATAAAGATTATTAGATCACAAGTAGATGGAATAGATCATAGACAGTTGTTACGTAATATCAATGAAGTCAAAAGTTTCCTCTTTGAAAATATCAGCAAACATGACACTTACAAGAATGTCAAGAAAAGACCCTAGTGAACAATATTCAAAATGAAAGCAGATCATCACTACTAAATTGATAGAGTTGTAGAAAAATACTATAAAAACTGTATACAGACAAATTAGCTAACTACACATGAATATACTACCAAACCTGATCCAGCACTGTGTAAAAGGATTATACCACATGACCAAGTGGGATTTTATCTCAGCACCGTGAATTTGGTCTAACATAGGAAAATCGTTTAATATAAAACATGATAGTACAGAATAAAGGAAAAAAAATCATGATTATCTCAATAGATGCAGAAAAGCACTCAATAAAATCCAGTATGTTTTCATGATAAAAGCATTAACCAAACTGGGCATAAAAGAAAATTTTTCTCAACCAAAATGTCTGCTTCTCTGAATAAACCACAGCTAACATCACACATAATGGTGAAATACTGAATGCTTCCCCATTAAGATGTCTATTCTTGCCACTTATACTTAACATTGTTCTAGAGGTTTTCTTCTGGGCCATTAGACCAGAAAAAGAGATAATAGTTATACCAATTGGAAATGAAGAAATAAAACTGTCTCCATAGATAACATGATCTAGGATATTGAAAATTTGAAGGAATTCACTAAAACAAAAGAAAAAAAACCCCAAAACAGCAACGACAACAAAAAAAACCAACCGAACAAAAAAAACCCTTCTAGAATTAACATACAAGTTTAGGGAGGTTAAAAAAAAATTTTAAGATCATGTACAAAAATCAGCAATCCTTGACATTCCTTGGTTTGTAGATGCATACTCAATCTCTGCCTCCATCTTTACACGGCATTCCTCCCTGTGTCTCTATGTTCTCTCACCTTATTTCAAGGACACATCTTTGGAATTAAGGCCCATGCTAATCTGGTATGATTTCAACTTCATTACTGTGCAAGACCCTATTTCAAATAAGGTCACATTCACAGGTACTGGGCATTAGAATTTAAACATATTTTTTTGAGAGACACAATTCAACCCACTAAGATACTAAATACTTTCAATTAGTTACCTAATTTAGTTGCACCAAAAGCAATAAAATAACTAAGAATAAATTTAAACAAGAGATGAAAGACTGTACTCTCAAAACTATAAAACTCTGATGAAAGAAATTGAAGGTGACACAAAGAAATGGAAAAACATTCCATGCTTACGGATTAGAAGAACAATATGGTTACAATGTCTATACTATGTAAAACAGCCTACACATTTAATGCAATCAAAATCAAAATACCACCAGCATTATTGACAGAGCTAGAATAAACATCCCGAAAATTTGTATGGAACCACAAAGGACCCGAATAGCCAAAGCAATCTTGGAAAAAAAAAAAAGAAAAGAAAAAGAAAAAGCAGAGCTGGAGGCATCACAATTCCGGACTTCAAGTTGTATTACAAAGCTGTAGTGATCAAGACAGTATGGTACTGGCACAAAAACAGACACATAGATCATGGAACAGAACAGAAAACCCAGAAATGAACTCACAACTATATGGTCAACTAATCTTCAACAAAACAGGAGAGAATATCCAATGGATAAAAGACAGTCTCTGCAATAAATGGTGTTAGGAAAACTGGACAGCCACATGCTAAAGAATGAAACTGGACCACTTTCTTACACCATACACAAAACTAAATTCAAAATGGATGAAATATCTAAATGTGAGACACAAACCATCAAAATCCTAGAGGAGAACACAGACAGTAACCTCTTTGACAGTGGCCATGGCAACTTCTTACTAGATATATCTCTGGGGCAAAGGAAACAAAAGGAAAAATAAGCTATTGGGACTTCCATCAACCTAAAAAGCTTCTGCCCAGTAAAGGAAACAATTAGCAAAACTAAAAGGCAACTTTTAGAATGGGAGAATTTATTTGCAAATTATATAACTGATAAAGGGTTAGTATCCAAAATATATAAAGCAATTATCAAACTCAAAACCCAAAAACCAAATAATCCAGTTAAAAAATGGGCAAAGGACATGAATAGACATTTTTCCAAAGAAGACATCCAAATGGATAACAGACATTTGAAGAGATGCTCCACATCACTTATTATCAGGGAAATACAAATCAAAACTACAATGAGATATCAACTCACACTTGTCAGATGGATAAAATTTAACAACACAGGAAACAGCAGGTGTTGACAAGGATGCGGAGAAAGGTGAACCCTCCTAAAACTGTTGGTGGGAATGGAAACTGGTACAGCTGCTCTGAAAAACATATGGAGTTTCCTCAAAAAGTTAAAAATAGAACTATCCTACAATCCAGCAATTGCACTACCTGGTATTTACGCAAAGGATACAAAAATACAGATTCAATGGGATACATGCACCCCAATGTTTATAGCAGCATTATCAGCAATAGCCATATAATGGAAAAAGCCCAAATGTCCATCAACTGATGAATGGGTAAAGAAGTGATATATATATGCACACACACACACACACACGCAATGGAATATAACTCAGCCTCAAAAAGAATGAAATCTTGTCATTTACAACAATAGGGATGGAGCTAGAGTGTATTCTGCTAAATGAAATATGTCAGAGAAAGACAAATATCATATGATTTCACTCGAATGTGAAATTTAAGAAACAAAACAGATGAATATAGGGGGAAAAAAGAGAGAGGCAAACCAGAAAACAGACTCTTAACTATAGAGAACAAAGTCAGAGTTACTAGAGGGGAGGTTAGTGGGGGGATGGGTTAAATGGGTGATGGGTATTAAGGAGGGCACTTGTGTTGAGCCCTGGGTCTTGTATGTAATGATGAATCACTAGATTCTCTACCTGAAACTAAATTGCACTGTTTGTTAACTGACTGGAATGTAAATAAAAACTTGAGAAAAAAAATCCACATATTATAAGATTCCATTTACATGAAATATCCCGAAGAGGCAAATTTGCTGAGACATGTAGATCAGTGGTTACCAGTGGCTGCAGGTAGTGGGGACTGGAGAGTCAGTGCTTATGGGCAAAGGGTTTCTTTTTGTTGTGATGAAAACATTTTAAAATTAGATGTTGGTGGTTGAGCATTGTGAATATGGTAAAAACTACTGAATTGTACATTTTAAAATGTGAATTTTTGAAATAGAAATTATTTCTCACATACCTTTCTCAACCTTTGGTTTGCCAATGCAGTTTATTAATGAATGTTTCGATGAATCAGAATTCTTCCTATTAATAGAATTCAATTTAATGTTTTTCATCATCACGATTATTTTACTATTTTGTATACTGTTTAAGAAATCATAGCATGATCAAATAGAAATAGTCCTATGTTTTCTCCTAGAATCTTTACAGATTCAGATTTTTTATTTAGGTCTATGACCCATTTCAAATTTTTAGTTGAGATGTGATGTAGAGTCAAGATTCAACAATTTTGTAGAGACATCTAAATGTTTATTGATAAGATCATTTTCCACTTATAAAATGTTTGTCACAAATCCAATGATATGTATGTATGGCCCTATATAAACAATTTTTTTCTATTCTATTATATTTGTTCATTCTCATGTCAATATCACAGTATCTTACTTATAATAACTTTATAGTATTTTCTTAAAGTATTATAAATTTTCCAATTCTGCTATAATCATTCAAGATGATCTCATCTAATGTATATCACTTACAAGTTCTTGCCATTTCAAAAAAGTTATGATTCATATGCTTAAATTCACATTGCTTAGAATCTATAGGTTAACTTGGAGAAACTTACATCTTAAAAGTGTTGAGCTGATTTTGTCTTCACAAAAGGCCAGAAAAAATCCTAGCTTCATAAAATCACTAGACAACTCATTCTTATTTTCTGAGTTTTTCTCTTTATATTTGATGTGTATTTTGTTTGTTTGTTTTAATCTGGTCCGGTACTTTTTATCTTTTATTTCATATTTAGACCAATCACATAAAAAGTTATTTTGACTGAATGTTAGTCTCCTACTTGACTATTTATCTGATTTGTTTATTCCATAGTTTTCTTGTTTTCCTACATAATTTTGATCTAGAGCATTTTTGGAATTCCTTTTTAACTTCATAATGGTTTATTAGTTATAGTTCTTTATTTTAATTTTTAATGGTGACTTAAGAGTTTACTGTATGCATCTCTAACTTATAATAGCCTGTCCTAAGTATTAAGCACTCCATATATGCTACTGCACCACCTGGGCTTTCTAGTACTATCTTGAATATATGTGGTGAGATTGACGATCCTTGGCTTGCTCTTAACCTCAGTAGAAATAATTTAATATTTCAGTATTAAATATTATATTTAATGTAAATTATTTTTGTATATTTTTTCATCAGAAAATATGTCTCTTTAATTCCTAGTTTGATTCATTTTTTAAATCCAGAATAACTATTCAATTTTATCATTGATTTCCTGCCTCAGAATAAATTATTATTATTTTCCTTTGTACTGTTATTGTAGTAAATTATATTCAGTGATTTTTTTTTATTATGTTAATCACCATACAGTACATCATTAGTTTTTGATGTTGGGTTCCATGATTCATTGTTTGCATATAACACCGGATTTCTAAGTGTCAAATTAGCCTTGTAGTTCACGAATAAACTTTAGTTATGATATAGTGTCATTTTTGTATATTGCTGGATTTTATTTGCTAATGTTGTTACTTAAAATTATTTGGTGTATGTTTGTGAGAAATATCACTTTGCAATTACCCTTGCTTATAGCACTCTTAAAATTTTGGTTTCGAGTTTATTCTTGATTAAATAAACAAGTTTGGAAGTATTTTAATATTTTATATTCTTTGAAAGTTTTTTTATTATGAATTGTTGGTATGCATTCTCATTTAAGTGAAACCATCTGTGGCTGGGGATTTCTTTGTGCATAAGTATTTTAAATTATGGATTCAAGTTTTTTAATACTCATAATTCTATTCCAGTATTTTAGTTCTGTTGTGATAGTGCTTGCAAATTTTATCAGGGAATTTATGGTTTTATTTAATCTTTAAAATTTAATTGGGATAAGCTTTTTCAGAAAATCCTAATATCTTATGGATATCTATATTGTGTTAGTGATACCAGTTTTAAAAAGAATTTTATATGGGTTTTGTGTTTTTCATATCTTTTAAGAGTTTATCCATTTTATTAATTTATTTGGAGATACAATCTTTGCTTTATTTATTTGTATGGTTTCTAGTTTTCTTATTCCTGCTCTTATCTTTACTATTAAATTTCTTATACATTTTGTGATGTAGTTTAGTGCTCTTCACTTATGTCAATGCTTCTATATTTTGAAGATAATGTTTTTAGTGTAGGGGATGTGATATGTTTTCATTAAGTGACTTCAGTCTAGATTTTTTGTGATACCCCTTGCTTTGAAATACATTTGCTTGGTATTAATATAGCTAAACCATCCTTTGGTTAGATTTTAGTTGGTATATCTTTTCCGTATTCTTTTTTCATCCTATCTGTGATTGACTGATTATTTCTTTAAATTTTTGTGTGTTTCCTGTAAGCAGCACTGAGTTGAGTCTTTTATCCAGTATTTTATTTTTATTTATTTATTTTTTTAAAAGATTTTATTTATTTATTTGACAGAGAGAGTGACCACAAGTAGGCAGAGAGAGGAGGAAGCAGGCTCCCCGCCGAGCAGAGAGCCCGACGCGAGGCTCGATCCCAGGACCCCGAGATCATGACCTGAGCCGGAGGCAGAGGTTTTAACCCACTGAGCCACCCAGGCGCTCCTTTTATCCAGTCTTTTAATCTTTGTCTTTTAACTAGACTATTTAGTTTGATGCATTTATTATCATAATTAGGTTTAAGTCCCTCCATTTGCTATTGATTTTCTCTTTGTTGAATCTGTATTTGTTAATTTAATCCACCTTTCCTGGCATTTCTGTATTAATCAACAATTTTTATTTCTTATTCTAGCATTTTATTATCATTTAAGAGAGAGTAGTGGCAAAAAGATCTCTTCAAGCGATGAAATTTATATAAAGTGTCTTATGATCTCTAAGTGGGCCACAGAGTACACCACCCAAAATAGAATTAATTTGCTCTATGGTTAAAAGTACATACTGTCACTTTCAACAAGTTTAACAATTAGTTATTAAGTGAAATCTGTGTTTCCATTTTCCACTTGAATTGCATTATCACTGTATATTACAATCAAATAAGTGGTTAATTAAAATGGTAAATAATTATAAATATTTTAAATTATGACCCTTATAAAAAAGCCATTTGTCATGATAAGCACCAAAGCACACAAAGATTTAGCATTTGGCTATTTAAATGTCAAAATTTGAGCTCTGAAAAGCTAAGTTATAAATATAGCACTGCATTTTTAGTATTGACATACATTTTGTACATGATCTAGTTAAATCCATAACTTTTGTAGAGAAATTGGAGATCTTTGGGGGAGCTTTTTTTTTGTTTCCAAGGATACATAGTTAGAAGCAAACTTCGGGCTAACCTTCAAGTCCTGTATTGCCCTAATTCCAGCCGATAAAAAATTTTCAAGTGGCATAACTCAGATATTGTTTTAAAAATATTTTATTTTCTAATACATGACACCTCTGACCCAGGACAAAGTTACATAGTTTTTAAAAATTTCTTCTGAGTCTTTCATGAAGTGCTAGAAACAGTCTTCTGGAAAAGCAAAACTTTAAAAATTTCTTTTCATGATTCTTCTTTGTTATGAAAAAATAAAAATATACCATTTTTGTACTTTTAACTTGATACAAACACCAGAATACATAATAATTTTAAATTATCAATTATTAAAAAAGAAGTTGAAGTACAATTCTTGTCATTTCCTAGGAGGTGCAGGAAACAAATTACAACACATCTTTAAGAGATTATAAGGTTTCTTTTTTTAATTCTTGAAATTCACATTTATATTAGGTAAAATTGAAAAGTATATATGAGATTTTAGTGCATAAAGATTCCATATAAAAATGTCAAAATTTGTTTTGTGGTAAATATAAAACTCTAAATGAAACCAATGCATGTGGTGACCTGGGCAAAAAATTTCATGGTGATTTTCATTGCTTTGGTGATTACTACAACTTGACCAGCAGGATTAATTAATTGTACCAGTATACCATCCTAAATCTAGACTGATCCATCCATAGTTTGGGTTTTTCTATTATTTTGATAGCTCTCATGCTCTTTGATTACATTCTGTTTTCCTTTCCAGGGGAAAGAATACATAGCATAAGAATACAATGCTCTAAGTGACTGTTTTAAATTAACATATTTTTATTATATTTATGAAAATTTTTAACTTGTAGATTTAAAGGATTTTATGAAATTACTGTATACTGCCAATGATATTCTTCAAAAACTTACAGAATTTTTTTCGGATTTGATTATTAGGCACTAAAAAAAGCAAACATTGAAGCTTCAATGGGAAAATTTAAGAATGTTATTGAGAATATCTTTATTACATACATTTTCCTAGAAAATCACATAAAAATTTTGAGCAATAATAAGAAATGTCCATATACAAATTATTTTATTTATTTTGATTCCCTCTTCTCTTAATGTATGTCACTGATTCATTCCTTATTTTTTTTTTAAGATTTTATTTATTTATTTGACAGAGAGAGAGATCACAAGTAGGCAGAGAGGCAGGCAGAGAGAAAGGGGGAAGCAGGCTCCCTGCCGAGCAGAGAGCCCGATGCGGGGCTCAATCCCAGGACCCTGAGATCATGACCTGAGCCAAAGGCAGAGGCTTTAACCCACTGAGCCACCCAGGCGCCCCTCATTCCTTATTTTTAATGAGTCTCACTGATTCATTCCTTATTCTTAAGTATACCTGTATTTTCTCTCAGCTAATGACATTGCACTAACCTGTGATCTCCTTTTTTCAAATTAATAAGATCTAGATCTGAGCTTAATGAGTTTGTTTTGCTTCTACATGCCTCCCAATTGCAAACTGTTACATGGATATAGGCAATAAATATAGATGTACATGTAGACAAAGGTGATAGTATACACTTCAATAGAGTTCTATGTGTAAATATAGATTTAGATGAGATAGAAAAGGATAGAAAATGTAAATGGAATTTTTGGGTATTTACACTTTACATGTAGTTTCCTAAAAACTTCATATTCTTTTCTTCATTTTATTTTTCATTTTATTTATTTATTTATTTATTTTGAGAGAGAGAAAGAGAGAGACAGCATCAGCACAGAGGCAGGGGCAGAGGGAGAAGGAGAGAGAGAATCCTAAGCAGGCGCCACGCCCAGTGTGGAGCCAGGTGGTGCTCAGTCTCCAGACCCTGAGGTTATGACCTGAGCCAAAAGCAAGAGTTGGACGCTTAACCAATTAAGCCACCCAGGTGCCCCTAATTTTTAAAATATTTCTTAGATGTAGATAGTATTATTCTTATTTCCCCTAAGCAGATGCTGAGACTCCCTAAGGGTTTAGAATGCCCAGTTTGTTTAGCAAGAGAATGTTGGATCCAGGATTCAAACACAAGCCTGTTTTTGTCCTACTTCTAAAACCAAAAGAAAATGTAAAATTTATCTGAGTGCTGAACCATTAAAAAAGTATCATATAGCTCTTAAATTAAAAGTATATAAAGAGTTTTCCACTGTCAGCATCCTAAGACACTTATAAAGGGGATATTGTTTTATTTCAAAGACAATCTAAAAAGTTTTCTTATATAATTTTCAGACTTCAGAATATTAAAAACAGCCAATCAAGGTTAGAAACCTGTTCATTAGATACAAGTCCCAGAGTAGCAGGAGTGACCACTTATAATTTAAGCAGCATAGGGAATTAAGAAAATGTTTGCAGTGTAACTTAATAATTAATGTTTACTTTTATATGACTCATTATGGGAGACTTACATTATGTTGAGTATACTTTGCATATAAATGAAATAGTTAATATGTTTTAGGCATATTAGAAATAAAGTGTGCATTAGAAAAAGAGTATGGAGATAGATAAAGGAATAAGATTCAATTAAGTGGGAAAAAATAACTTATTAAGAACATCTCCTTAACAGTGGTATCAAGCAAATGTAGGATTATTTTGTGTGTGTATTATGCACAGAATACTTTACCTAAATGTAGAGATTTAACGTTAAGAACTGACATATTAATTCTTATATTCATAAAGAACATAAATGTGTATATATAATTATATATATGGCATATATGATACATGGTGTATATATGGTAAACCTCAAAATTTTGACATCATGAAGAATTAAGAGGTAAATATCACCATCCTCTAATATTTAAAGAGTTTATGAGAAAGCCATATGAATGTAATTTGTAGTGTCAGAAGCAAAATTTGGACTAAGAAATAGAATTTTTTTTTTTTAAGAAATAGAATTTTAAGATCATTTCATGGGGATGTTTTCTAAAATCAAGCTACATCCAAAAATGGAATAAAATGTCTTAGAAATAAATAAGCCTTCAAAAGTGGAATAATACGAGCATAGACTAAATAAACAATATTCAGGAATATTATGTAGCAGTTTAATATGGCAGTAAGGAGATTAGATGAGATGATCTATAAAGAATATATTTAAAGATTTAGAGGCTCTCTGAAATGATTCTAATTTTTTTATAACTAATATTAAGGTTTTTGTTTAATATGTCATTACTGAGGAAATTTTTTTTTTTTTTTACTCATAACATTTACTTTACTGTTCTTCAGAAGTCTCTTGGAGCCAAATAATATGTGCTGTCATCAATTTCATTGTCTAGACATGACTGTAGGGTGTGTGTATGTGTGTATGTGTGTGTGTGTCTGCAGAGCTTTTTGTCAAAATCTCCTATGATATTGTTAAAGATATTCAACTAAGGAATGAAAAACTTTGTAAACTGTACTCCCTTGATTTTATCAATTCTTCAAAATTCTCATTACCGCTACCTCTCAAAATACTTATATGTACTTTTTTTTAAAGATTTATTTATTTATTTTAGAGAGACAGAGAAAGAGGGTGGGTGCAAGTGAGTTGGGGGCAGAGGGAGAGAATCTTCAAGCAGAACCCCCGTGGAACATGGGAGTCTGACACGGGGCTTGATCCCACCATCCATGAGAGTATGACCCAGCCGAACCCAAGAGTTGGACGCTTAACTGACTGAGTCACCCAGCGCCCCCTTTATATGTACTTCTATGATGGAAGTTAATGATACACACCCACACACACAGATGGAACTAGACATCTGCCTGGTTGTGATGAATGATGTATTCACATTTGACTTTGAAAGAATTACTTTAAAAAATTACTGATTACCGAGTGGAGAACACTCTTGCTTCTTTCATTTTGTGAATAGGCTGACAGCTACATCGCTTTAGGAGCAGTCTTGTATCACGGCTTGGCATTCTCCTTCAAGGATATCTTAGTACAAATGAGACACAGAACTGATTGGCTTGATCTTCTTCAGCTTCAGGCAAAGACCCTGAATAGCTAGAGTTTTCTCACCTCCACATTTTTTTAAGCCTAACATTTATACTTCCTAACTAAATAGAATGGTCTCAGTTTCAGTTGTTTTTACTTCATATTATTCGAAGTCTTGATAACTTCTTAAAATTCTTACAGTCATTATTATTTGGAATATATAGTGAGCATTCAGTTTACTCTATGGTACATAGACCCACTGAGAATTTATGTGATATCAATTAGTCCTGCTTTCTTCTAAGCATACTTGAGAGAGTAAGATGGGGTTTCTACTTGACTACAATATATTATAAATAGATAGCAGTGTTTTCATTTTTGTAGATTATTTATATAAACAAAACTTACAAGGCAACGTTCTTCCTTCTAACACCCAGTATTACCAATATCAACCCCCATTTAGTCTTTTGTGTGGTCCGAGGAGAAAACTGTTTATGCCCTGTGGACTGCTTAGAGATACTTCAGTGTTGTTCTTTGGAATCTATCAAGCAGTTATACCAAGTCCAATCTGACACTCGTCTGTATCATGCTCTTATCCTTAATCTTTCACATCCAGCAGAGTAGTCAGGTATTATGGGAAGATGAAGGCTATAGTATATATGAAGGTGCTTATTTATTGAAGTTCCTCATAACTCTGCTTTTGTGCCCCTCATCCAACTGAAGTGAGTGGAGCTAAGAAAGCAAAGGTGGCTTCCACCTTGCAAAGGAGAAAAGAGAGATCTACAGATTTAGACTCAAGTAAAATGTAAACAATATATCTAGAGACTAGCAAACTAATAAATCACACATGTGTAAATATGCAATATTCAGGCCTCAGGGAGTGGCTGCAATAATAGGTAAAATAATCTCCTTCTATCCTATCTCTATCCCTTTAGGGATTTGTAAATGGGAAATGATCTTGCCTAAAACTGAAAGTTATGTTACAGAAGGAAGCACCAAGAAAATCATCACATCATAAAACTTTTTTGAGGTGTATTCCCACCAAAGATTAGCACAGGACAAGCTAAGAGATGTATAGAGGGAAAAAAAATTAATATTATTTCAGTTCACTGGCTTGTACTGCCTGAGAATACTGATTACATTCGAAAAATAAAATGTAATCTTGTAACACAACATAAACTGTTCTAAGGAAAACGCAGATTCGAATTTTTCATATGGACTTTAAAAATAATTTTTAATACATTTTCAGGCTTTGATCCAGGAATAATATAATCCTCTCACATGTGGAGCTTGGCAGTATTTAATATGTAAGCACCTGGAAAATTATCTGTTTTCAGAAAAAATTAATTTCTAGCACCTCTAAATGAAAAGATCCTTTGAAGCAGAAAATGGAAAAGATTGTGTGTGTGTGTATGTGTGTGTGTGTGTGTGTGTGTTTTAGAGAGGCTAGAAATTAATGTATATAATCATGGGGAGATACTTAATTCTCTAACCAGCTACTATAAAAATTTCTCAAACTAGAGACTGGCTTTTGTTGAGAAAATGTTTTAAGGATTTCAAACTCTAGAGCTTGATTGTTAGCTCAAAAGAAGAATGAAGAAACTGAGTAATTGAAGGGGGAGAAGAATACAAAGTTTTTGGGTGATGAGTGGGCAGTTTGTTGTGGTGCTAAAGGCAGAACATAATTAAGGTATCTAATGCTTAATACAACTTAGAATCACTTTCCAAGGGTATGTGATGAAACCTATTTTGTTGAATTCAAATCTTTTACAAAATCATATAGTAAGCTTCACACTGCACACTAATGTCACGTGTTGGTCTTTCCAGGTAAACTGCAAGAGACATAATTCTACACACAGATAGATCTTGCATTAAGTAAATAGGAAGCATATGTGGCCAAAAAAATAGAACTTGAGAAGTCTGCTCATTTTGTTCTTATATAAAATTGATAAACTCTTCTCCATTTAATGTCTGATTCTGGTATGGGTAAAACTGTGCGGTAATTATTGTGTGCTTAGGGTGTGTGATAGAGGCCCAAACAAAGTGCCCTCTTTATAAAAAATTCTGAAGTATAAGCTTGTAACCTTTCTACCTGAAGGGGCGGAGGGAGCCTCTTTCAAATATAATTACTGGTTCTCTCCTGTCCAATTCTTATTATTATTATATACAGGATCTTATCAATATCTTTAAGTGATTAAAAAAAAAGTTTTATTTACTTATTTTTCCTTTCCTTTCTTTTCTTTTTTTCTTTTTTTTTTTTGAGTGAGAGAGTGTGTTGGGGAGTGGCAGGGAGGGGTAGAGAGAGAGGGAGAGAGAAATCTTAAGCAGGCTCTGCTCAGCGCCCAGCCAGAGTTGGGGCTCGATCTCACGACTCTGAGATCATTACCCTCAGATCATGACCTGAGCTGAAATCAAGAGTTGGATGCTTAGCCGACTGGGCCACCTAGGCGCTCCCAAAATAAAGTTTTATTTTAAATCCCTAAAGAATTAAAATTAAATTTATCATATACCTGAACTTACTTCTTGTAGTTTGAAGAAAACTATTAACAAGAAAACAAATGACAAGTCATTCCATTTAAAGATAACTATTCCACCTGATATTGTTTACCATACCTGGTTGATTTCAGTGCTAATTCACAAAATTTGATTAAAGTCAGGATAAAATGCCAACTGAAAAAGATAGTTTAGTTGTTATAATGTGAATGTTAAAAAAAAAATGCTCGTAATTATTTTTTAACAGATCTAATGATATCTTATAATTATCTAAGATAATCCCTTCTTTAAAAATTAGGAATGCTAAATTAACTTAGAGATTTATAAACTCTTATTATAACTTATATACTTAAAATTTTCAGTTTCCTTCATTTACATTTCTAATAATGATCTGAAAGGATATTGAGTTTTATTAGCAAATGCTTACTTTCCACTAATTATGGTCTCGTTGCTGTCATTTCACATTTTTTCTTTTCGTCCAGAAGATGCTGCTGCTGCCGCATAGATGCTGATACAGCTTCAGCTCGTGGCTGTTCAGCAGTCTCACTGTCACATTCATCCTTGCCTAAAATAGAGATTGATGCATTTTTTTCTTACTGATTCTGTTCTTCACTCCAGCCTCTGATTACTGCAATCTTAGAAAACAAGGTATTATGAAATGTAAAGGGAATTCTAAGAAATCTATTTATGTTATCTGATCCAAGAGAGAAGCAAAAATGAAGATTGGATTAAGATGGGATCAGGCACTAAAGATTTAGGATATGAAGGGTAAAGGTGATAACTGATGTGCATTTGGAAACAGTACCAAACCTAAAGAAATCATTTTAACTCAAGAGCTAGTGCTCTACAATAGAAAACACTGTAATAAATCAGAATGGGTTGTTCCAAGAAAGAAAAGAAGGAAGGAAGGAAATACGATGGTTTAATTAGGAATAAATGGAATCAAACAAATAATTTTCCTATTTTTGCTTATATAAGCTAAGGTATACAAACCTAAAAAACTGTATCTTTTTACCCCAAATTCCACATTGTACTTTAAAGAGCTACTGCATGATGCCACTAATGTACGTGTTCTATTCTTTGTCTTCCAGTTACAGAATTAATTAACTTTAAAAAACTGAAGACAAATTCTAAAATAGTATAGCTCTACTCTTGCTCTGCGAAGATGAAAGGATCCTTATAGTAATGCATTTGTTCCATCTCCTAACCTCCTTGTTTGTAAAGTTGCTAAGCAGATCACAATGTCTCTAGGTCTCCTCCACAGATACACATACTCACGTGCATGTGCGCACACACACATACACATATCAATTATATAGGTGGACATTTTTGATTAGTTGTTATACACTGCATTTTAGGAAAAATATGTTAATAGGATGGATATTGAAAAAATGTGCAAGTACGGATTATGAGTCTTAAAGATATTGACCTAGAGTGTTTGTGTGTATAATACATATATTTATACACATATGTATGTGTGTATACACACATACATACATAAGTACACACATATTTAGAGTTTCTGATATAGCAAAGAGTTTTTAATAAATAGTATGAAATTTCTTTCTCGCACATATAAGCTTACTCTGGAAAATAGTCTTTCCTTTCAAGCACACATGAAATGAAAGTTGACTATGTTCTCTTCCACCAAAAGAAGTCTCATAAAATGCTAAATAATAAAATCATACATATCTCCTTTTTAGCCATAATACAAAAACCAAGTAACTTAATAAGGTAACCAAAATACCATAATTTGGGAGCTAAACATACATCAGAAATGTGCATAATCATTAAGAAAATTACAATATATAGAACTGAAACAACAGAAAACATAAAAAAGTATTTGGAATAAGCATGGAAATATTTATATCAATATATACTGTCCTGCACAACATATCTAGTATTGAACAACAACGAAAACAGTTATAAGGCATAGAAAAAAGACAACAAAAAGCAATCAGGAGAACTAGGTTCAGAAATAACATGATATAGAATGGACACAGTACCTAAAATAACTATAAATAATATGATAAGGCCTTTAAATGAAAAAAGTAGATGACAGTCAAGAACAGATGGATAATTTCAGCAGTGAAATGGAAATCATAAAAAAGGAATCATATGGAAATGATAGATTTAAAACCATATATGAAGATGAAGAATGCCATTAATGAGCTCATCAGTAGACTTAGCACACCTGAGGCAAGAATGAGTAATAAGGTGATTAAATTACCCAAAAAGAACTGCAAAGAGAAAGAAGAATAAAAAACAAAACAGAACTAAAATCCAGGATCTGTGGCACAATGTCAAATGTTCAAATATGTGTATAATTGGAATCCCTGAAGAAGAAATGTTTGAAGAAATAAATGCTGATATGTTTCCAAAAATAATAGACAGCAAATCATTGTTCTAAGGTCAGATAGACAAGCTAGATAAATACCCAAAACACACGCTTGCTTGCGTGTGTGCATGTACACACAAACACATATCCACACACCTAAGCATATTATAGTCCAGCTGCTGAAGAGCAAAGACTAAAAGAAAACATTTAAGATGACCAGAGGAATAGACATTTTACAATTCAAGAAACAATGGTAAAATATACAGCAGACTAATCATCAAAAACAATGCAAACAAGAAGGCAAGAGTAAAATATTTAAATGTGCTAAAAGAAAACTTTTTCAGCCCCAAATTCTATACCAGTGAAAATATCCTTCCAAATTACAAGAAATAAAAAGACTTGCTAAGACAAACAAATCCCAAAGGAATTCATTGTTAGCAGAAAATGTTACAGGAATTTCTCCTTTACAGAAAATGTTAAAGGAATTTCCTCAAGAAGACAAAATATCATATAGTTAGAAACTTGGATCTGCTTAGAGGAATGAAGAGAATCATCTTTGGAATAAATGACAATGTACACATTAAGGCAAAAATGATAATATACATATGTACCTAAGAATATAAGGCAGTATGCATACATCAAAGTAAAATATGTGACAATAATAGACCATGGAATGGGAGGAAGATATCAATACTATAATTCATACATTATGTGTCAGTGCTGTAATAATATATTAATATAAGCTCATATTATTTACAAATATGTATTGTAAACCCTTGGGAAAATGTTGGAAGAGTCAAACAAATAACAAAACATAAACAAATAATCTGAAAATAGAGGAGATGTAAAAGATATAAAGCCATAAAATGCTGAATTAAAAGCAGAGAAGAATGAAACAATGAGAAAAAGAGGAAAACGAAACAAAACAAATTGAATATTGCTAGAAAGATGACAGATTTTAATCCAAATATATTTATATTCAGTTTAAATAAGAATTTGCATTGACATGGATGGAACTGGAGGGAATTATGCTAAGTGAAATAAGTCAGGGAGGGAAAGACAATTATCATATGTTTCACTCATATGTGGAGCATGGAGGACCACAGGGGAAGGGAGGGAAAACTGCATGTGAAGAAATCAGAGAGGAAGACAAACCATGAGAGACTCCAGACTCTGGGAGCCAAACTGAGGATTACAAAAAGAAGAGGGGTGGGAGGAAGGGGTAACAGGGTGATGAGTATTAAGGAGGACATGTGTGGTGAAGAGCACAGGGTGTTATATGCAACTAATGAATCATTGAACCCTACATCAAAAACTAATGATGTACTATATGCTGGTTAATTGAACATAACAAAAAATAATTTAAAAATTTTTAAACTTAAAAAATAAAAAATTAAAAAATTTTAAAAAGAATGGTCTAAACACAATTGCTAGAATAGTTTGTTTGAATTTTTCTAAAAATCATAACTGAGATATTTCCTGCCTTTAAAATCCCCATAAACAAATAAAAAACAGAATCACACCTATAAATACTGAGAACAAACTGATGGTTGCTGGAGGAGATAGGGTCTGGGGATAGAAAATGAGTGAAGGGGAGTGGGAGCCACAGACTTTCAGTTATGGAATGAATAAGTCACAGGAACAAAAGGTACAGCATAAGAAATATAGCCAATGATAGTGGAATAGCATTGTATGGTGACAGATGGTAGCCACATTTGTGGTGAGCATAGCATAATGTGTAAATTTGTCAAATCACTATGTTGTACATCTGAAACTAGTGTAAAATTATGTGTCAGCTTACTCAAATTATATATATATGGCTTATAAACCAATGGAAAAAAATTCCTAATTTAAATATAACTATATAAGCCAATTTTTAAAAAGATGAAAAAAGATATACCATGTAAAGACTAACTCAAAATAAAACTGAACTACCTATATTAATTTCAGACTAATTAGACTTCAAAACAAGGATACTTATCAGGGACATAGAGTGGTATTAGATTATTGTAAGGGGATCAATTTTCTAAGAAGAAATACAACCCTAAAGGAGTATTATAATAACAGAACTTCAAAATATGTGAGGTTAAGAATGGTAGAGCTGAAAGAAAAAATAGATATATCCACAATTATACTTGAAGATTCCACCCAGTTCTCATAATCAATAGAGAAGAAAATAAGTAATAATTTAATATAGCCTGACAAACCAACTTGATCTAATTAACATTTTAGAACATTCTATCCAATAAGAGCAGAATACACATTCTTCTCAAGTGAACATTGACCATTTACGAAGATAGATTACATTTGGGGCCATTAAATAAGCCTAATACAAATACAAGAATTGAAATCCCTAGAATGTGCTCTAAGAGCAAAAGGAAAATAATTTAGAAATGAGTAACAGAAAGAGATCTGGAAATCCCTAAATGCTTGGAAATTAGACAGACATCTAAATAACACAAAGGTTATTAGAGAAATGAAGAGAATGTCTTCAGAGAAAGTCTTAAGAGAAAGGCTAAAATATTAAACTAAATGAAAATAAAAATCAAAATTTGTAGTTTGAACTAAAACTTATAGCACTAAATATTTGTATTAGAAAACAGATTTATCACCAAATCCCTCTGCTTTCACCTGAAAAAACAAGAGAAAGAAATGAAAATTAAACCCAATGTAAGAAGAAGGGAGGAAATCACTGTGATTAGTACAAAAATCAATAAATCTAAAACTAGAATAATAAAATCAATAATTGAAAGGATGATTTTTTTGATAAATTTAATAGCACTGATAAAGCTTTAATAAAGCCGATGAGAAAAACAATGAGGAAAGACAAAAATAATCTACCATGGGTTTAAAAATGACCCCACAAAAGAGATCTACATCCTTATAGCTGAAATTTGTAAATATCGATTCATGTGAAAACAAAGTTTTTGCTTTGGAGTGATAGGAACACAAGTCAAGGAATTTAGGAAGCCACCAGAAGCAAGAAGAGGAGGGAAAAATTCTCCACTAGACAGTGTGACTTTAGCCTTGTGATGCAGTTAGAGAGTTTTGACCTCTAGTAAGAGAATTTCATATATTTTCTTGCTTATCTAATTTCTTATTTCTGGCCTGTTTCAGAAATACAAGAGAATACTTTTCTGTTATTTTAAGTGACCAAGCTTGTGGTAACTGTTATAGTAACATAAGAAATGAATACATTCCAAATATCAGATATAAAAGAGGGAGCATTCCTACTATCCCAGTAATATTAAAGGAAATTAGTTATATTGGGAATTACCATATACTTACAAAAATAACCACTTACAAGAAAGAATCTGTTTTTTTAATTGCCATATTACATAAAAATTAAACTTTAGGGAAAGTAGATATAAATGAAAATATATAGATTGAGATTTAGATATAAATGTCATATGTACATGACCAAATGCAATGTGGTATTCTGGAATATAAATAAAACATCAGTGAAAAAACTTAAAATGCAAGTAATGTTTGTTATTCAGTTAATGGTATTGTACTCAATGTAGTTTCTTAGTTTGGACAAATATATCATGATTATAAGATGCTGTTATTAGGGGAAGTTGGGTGAAAAGTTTATGTTTGGTTTCTATACTATCTAAATTTTTTACTCTACAATTATTCCAGAAGAAAGCTTATAAAAATATGAAAAATTTATTTTTCGGTTATTAGATGATCAGGAGGTATTCAATAGGCAGAGGCAGTATATTTACAACAATATGCCATCACAAAGATGGTAAGAAAATTTAGAACTATTGTCTGTTTGTATACAAACAGACAAAAAACCCACAAAAAAACCCATAGAACTCATCTCTAACTTTTTAAAATGTGTTTTTTGCTAGAAAAACAGTGGTTCTTTTATTTTTGTAGTTTCAAGTTTTTAGTTAAATTTCAGTTAGTAACATACAGTGTAATATGAGTTTCAGGTGTACGATTTAGTGATTCATCACTTACATATAACACCCAGTGCTCAACAGAACAAGTGCCCTCCTTAATACCCATCACTTAACCCATTAGCCTGTCCCCCTCCCCTCCAGGAACTCTCTGTTATAAACAGTGGTTCTTATATTGAAATATAAATATCTACAACTTTTGTTTCATTTTTTTTACAAAATAAATCACATCAATGACGACAACAGAAAATAATTGGTAACCTATGGTATTTTCATTTTTTACGATTTTTTTTTTTATCTTTACTACACTTTAATCTCCATCCTCTTTTTCCCCAATCCTGCCACCCACTTCCCCTCTAGGAATCATCAGTTTATTTTCTGTAGTTAACAGTCTGTTTCTTGGTCTGTTTATCTCTCTTCTTTTTCCCCGTTGCTTGTTTGTTTTGTTTCTTAAATTCCACATATGGGTGAGACCATATGGTATTCATCTTTCTCTAGCTGATTTTTTTCACTTAGCATTATACTCTCTAGCTCTATCCATGTTGTTGCAAATGGCAAGATTCCATTCTTTTTTATAGCTGAATAATATTCCATTACACACTTATCACACCTTTCTTTCTTTCTTTCTTTCTTTCTTTTTTGTATTTTTACTTTATATTTTGTATTTTACCCAATAGTGCAATTCCTGGATTATAAGGTTATTTATTTTTAACTGTTTGAGGAATCTCCATACTGTGTTCCACAGTGGCTGCCCCAGTTTTCATTCCCACCAACAGTGCAAAAGGATTCCTTTTTCTCCACATCCTCACTAACACTTTTCTTCAGTTTTTGATTTTAGCCATCCTGAAAGGTGTGAGAAGACATTTCATTGTAGTTTTGATTTGCATTTCCCTGATGATGAGTGATGTTGAACATAATTTTATATGTCTGTTGGCCATCTGTGTGTTTTCTTTGGAGAAATGTCTGTTCATGTCTTCTGCCCATTTTTCAGTTGGATTTTTTGGTTTTGGGGTATTGAGTTTTTTTTTTTTTTTAAAGAATTATTTATTTATTTGTCAGAGAGAGAAAAAGAAAGGGAGAGAGAGCATGAGCAGGGGCAGTGGCAGGCAGAGGAAGAGGGAGAAGCAGGCTCCCTGCTGAGCAAGGAGCCCAATGTGAGACTTGATCCCAGGACCCTGGGATCATGACCTGAGTTGAAGGCAGATGCTTAACCAACTGAGCCACGTAGGCAACCTCAGTTCTTTTTATGTTTTGAATACTAACCCTTTATTGGATATTTTATTTGCAAATACCTTCTCCAATTCATTAGGTTGCAATTTAGTTTTGTTGATTGTTTCCTTCACTGTGCTGAAGCTTTTTATTTTGATGTAGTCCCAGTAGTTTATTTTTGCTTTTATTTCCCCTGCCTCAGGAGACATAACTAGAAAAATGTTGCTACAGCCAATGGCAGACAGATTACTGCCTGTGCTCTCTTCAAGGATTTTTATGATTTCAGGTCTCTCATTTAGGTGTTTAATCCATTTTGAGTTTATTTTTGCATATGAGATATGAAAATGGTCCAGTTTTATTCTTCCATATGTTGCTTCCCAGTTTTCCCAATTTTTTAAGTGACTGTATTTTTCCCCTTTATGTTTATTCCTCTTTTGTAGAAAATTAATTGATCATAAAATTGTGGGTTTATTTTTTGAGTTTCTGTTCTATTCCATTCATTTATAGGTCTATTTTTATGCCAGTACTATACTGTTTTAATTACTACTATATTATTACCACTATATTACTTTGTAATTAAAATCTGGAATTATGATACCTTTTATATGATATCTGGAATTATGATACCTTTTATATGATACCTTTTAATATGTAATTAAAATTTGGAATTATGATACCTCCAGTTTTTTCAAGATTGCTTTTTCGAGATATTTTGTGGTTCCACACAAATTTTAGAGTTGTTTGCTTGTCTTTTTTGTGTGTGTGTCATCTTGAATTTCTTTCATGAGTGTTTTATAGTTTTCAGAGTACCTGTTTTTCACCTCCTTGGTTAAATTTATTCTTGGGTAATTTATTGTTTTTGGTGCAATTATAAATGGGATTGTTTTCTTAATTTCATTTTCTGCCTATTCATTATTACTACATAGGAATGCAACAGATTTCTGTATATTGAATTTTGTATCTTGAGACGTTACTGAATTCATTTATCTGTTCTAGTAGTTTGTTATTGGGAGTCTTTAGCATTTTTTTTTAAGATTTTTTATTTATTTGACAGAGAGAGAGAGACCACAAGTACTCAGAGAGAGGCAGACAGAGAGAGAGGGGGAAGCAGGCTCCCTGCTGAGCAGAGAGCCCAAGGCGGACTCAATCCCAGGACCCTGAGATCATGACCTGAGCCGAAGGCAGAGGCTTTAACCCACTGAGCCACCCAGGTACCCCTCGTTTTTTATATATAGTATCATGTCATCTACCCATAGTGAGAGTATTGCTTCTTCCTTACAATTTGGATGCCTTTGTTTCTTTATGTTGTCTAATTGCTGTGGCTAGGACTTCCAGTACTATGTTGAAAAAAAGTGGTGAGAGGGAACATCCTTGTCTTATTCCTGACCTTAGGGGAAAGCTTTCAGTTTTACACCACTGAGTATGATGTTCACTACTGACTTTTCGTATAAGATAAAGCCTTTATTATGTTAGAATACGTTCCCTCTAGATGCACTTTACAGAAGGTTCTTATCATGAATGGATGTTGTACTTTGTCGAATATTTTGCTGCATCTACTGAAATGACCATATGATGTGACATTTCACACTGATTGTTTTGCAAATATTGAACTGCCCTTGCATCCTGGGAATAAATCCCACTTGATCATGTTATTGGATTTTTTAAATATATTGTTGTATTCGGTTTGCTAATAATTTGTTAAGGATTTTTGCATCTATATTCATGAGAGATATTGGCTTATAGTTCTCTTCTTTTGTGGTATCTTTATCAAGGTAATACTGGCCTCATAGAAAGAGTTTGGAAGTTTTCCCTCCTCTTGTATTTTTTGGAATAATTTGAGAAGAATAAGGATTAACTCTTCCTTAAATGTTTTTTTTTTTTTAAAGATTTTATTTATTTATTTGACAGAGAGAGATCACAAGTAGGCAGAGAGGCAGGCAGAGAGAGAGGGAGAAGCAGGCTCCCCTCTGAGCAGAGAGCCCGATGTGGGGCTCGATTCCAGGACCCTGAGATCATGACCCAAGCTGAAGGCAGAGGCTTTAACCCACTGAGCCACCCAGGCACCTCTTCTTTAAATGTTTGATAGAATTCAGCTATGAAGACATCTGGTGCTGGACTTTAGATTTTTGAAAGTTTTTAAATTACTGATTCAATTTCATTGCTGCTAATTGTCTTGTTCAAATTGTCTATTTCTTCCTGCTTTAGTTTTGACAGGTTATATGTATCTAGGAATTTATCCATTTCTTCTAAGTTGTCCCATTTGTTGGCATAATCTTTGGTATTTTAAGTACTTTATTTAATACTCCAAACTACATTAATAAACAAAAATAGTTTGATTCTTTTTACATTTTAATATGTATTTAATATTTAATCAAATATAACTATTCATATATGGTGTATATATCAATAAATTATTTCATATAGAAACATTCATTAGGTATATTTTTATGCGTAATTTTCCAATAGAGGAAAAATTAACTGCACAGTGAAACTTCCCAGTAAACTCTGAGATAGAAAATATATTCAATATATTTCTCAGAATTTTTTGTTTTGTGTATTGTAATACCAAAAATACAACAAAGTATACTACATATGATTACAGTGAAACAGCTTATGAAAACATAAAGCTAACTAATGAAAATACACTCATTTCTCTAGATTTACTCCAGGGATCTTTCTGATATCTCAAATCATGTTTCCCCCTATTTTCTATCTCATGGAACTGCAGAGGATAACTTTAGAGATTCTACTTATTTGGCCTTCAGTTCATAGTGATGGGTTTCTACCATGCCCTTGTTCAGGTTGATCTTTGTCATTTTGAACAATAAACACCTAAAAGTAAAAGGAAAATAAAGCTAAGAAATGTACAATCAACCAATTAGTGAAATAGTCTGTGGATCATTTATTGCCACTGAGCATTTGCTAATGATTATTTGTAAGCCACAATTACAAAATAATTTGAGTATTGAGTAAACTAAATAATATTATAGACTAATGTAAAATGTGAAGAGTTTTTACAATTACCTATAGAAAAATATTCTAACCTTCATAACATCAACAGTGACATTGATATTTTATGTAAAATATCATACTAGATCCTTCAAATCTCAAGTGAAGGTGATTGAATTAAGTACTTACAGATGAATTTTAATGGACCAACCTTGACTAAACTTTTTATGTACATCATCTTATTGAATCTGCATGATAATCTTGAGAAGCAAATGCTTTTATCTACATTTTATAAAGAAAGAGTCATAGTGAGATTATTCATATATCTTATATATACACATAAGACATATTTTTGCATATATACATTCGGTTTTGAATTTTTGTCTTGAAGAGAATAAAATTGCAAAGAAAAAGTATCTTAAAGAGAGCTTCTTTATCATGATATTAGGATAAAAGTTGTATGTGCCCTCTCACAATTAATGACAAAATTTGAGTTGTAATTGCGGCAGTGGAAACAAAGAGAAGTAGATCTGCATAGAGATTGCATACTGTTAAGGATGAAGAGGGAGAAGACAGGATATGGGACATGTCTTCTTCTCTTCCTCCTTGTCCTCCTCTTCTTCCTCCTCCTTCTTCTTTTGTTAGTTGCTAGTTGCTGCCCTATCATGAGATAAAAGCAAAGGGAGCATGATTAGCTTTGGGGAGAAAATATAAGGAATTTTATCTTTTTTAGCATTTAATTGAGAAATTTATAAAACATGAACTTGAAAATATTAAAAAGGTATTTGGGGTTTTGAATGATCTGAAACTCAGAGAATATTAGAATACAAAGGTTAACCCATGGTATCTGAAACCATTAGATAGGATAAGACTCCCAAGCTGAGAGGATAGTGAAAAGTTATTCTGAGAATGAGTCTTGAGAAATTCTAGGAGCTGACTTTTGTGAGGGCTAGGAGCCAAATAATGATAATGAAACATATCAATTTGTTAAGTAGCAACTTAGGAGACTGTAGTAGAAACAGAGGAATATTAGTGTTGTGAGAATTAGGTCAAATTGAATACAATGAAAACGAAAAATGGAATTGAGGGAGAAGTCTGAAAAGTGCAAGTTCCATGGAGTGGTGAGAAGGTAGTTGAAATGGTTTGATTATATGAAAAAAATAAAACAGTGTATACATTGCTTTGTAAAGGGGAACATAAAAACAAATTGTTCATTAGTGGGATAGTGAGGATGGAATGGTATTTAATACAACTTGGGCTGGTTAATGTTCATGTTATTTTCCAGTAATGCAAGTTTGTGTAGCATTACTAATTAGTTAAGACATTTAAGCCATTTTGAGTAGGAATGTTAGGGTGACTGTCTTAAGATGTCAGATATATGAAGCTGTGTGGAGATAGAATGATAAAAGGGTAAACTAATGATGCAGGCAAGATAATTCCTTGGGATTGCAGATAGCTTTGCATTCCAGACGACAAAAGACTGATCCTAGGCAAGAGAAGTAAAGTTCCTTCTGGCAGAATGGGATTGGACAACAATGAGAGGATGCAGATAGAATTTCATTTTGGATGTTAGGAAGATTAATTAAATACATTCACCTGGATATTTTCCTGACAAAGTATAAAGCAAGATATTAGTTCACAACCTCAGGAGTTCCCCTGGGTGAGATTTGAAACTGGCTCCCATGCATGGAGGACAAAGAAGAGACAAGAAAGAGGCAGACCACTCTAGATTGGTAGGTGACAGTTTTAACCAGCAAGGGAACTTATAAAGATTGTTTTGGATGACCTCGAAACAAGTAGATCCCCACACTGGCCTGCCAGAATCTTAAGAGTTTATACGGAGAACTTAACAGTTCAGTCACATACATAGGTCAAATGATCTCAACAACACATTACTTTCTCAAAGCTGCAGTCTTGGAACTGCTTCTAGTATGGGAACAGTGGGCAGAAAGTACATTCCAAAGATAGGGGAGAATATTAGAAGCCTCTGATTGCCATGGCAATGCTAGGAGCATGAGGAAGCATTATCAGAAAGATTTAGTGGTACAGTGTTGGATTTAAAGAAAGAGGAAATAATGTTTATTTAAACAATAAAAAGCTTTACTTACAGTACATAGATATAGTGTGAAATACACCAGTAGAAAACTTATTGGGACAGTTTGCAAAAAAATATTGCTGTTTTCCTGACCTGTTTATTCTTGATATCAAATTCATAGCCAAAATTAGTATTTTGGGGTCTTCTATCTCCATAATCTTTTTGTTAAAGTAGCTAAATGTACTTCCATTAAAAATGGATAAAATTGGTGTGCCTGGGTGGCTCAGTCATTAAGCGTCTGCCTTTGGCTCAGATCAGGATCCCAGGGTCCTGGGATCAAGCCCCACTTCAGGCTCCCGGCTCAATGGGGAGTCTGCTTCTCTCTCTCCCTCTGCTCCTTCTCTCTCTCTCTCTCTCTTTCTCACTCACTCTCTCTCAAATAAATAAATAAAATCTTTAAATGAGTTTCCCAAAGTACCTTAAAATAACATCAGGAGGATTTTACCATTATAACTGTTTTCAGTTCACATAATGATACTGTTCGTAACCCATACAGAGACGTACCCCTGAACTTCTTTTATTCTAAACTACAACATAGGAAGCCTAACAAAACTTATTGATGTTATTTTCCAACATGTGAGTCTAATTTTAATTATTTCAATGTTAAGCTGCCTAAAAAGCTAATATGCTTAAAAAGTACCCTTCATTAAGATGTTTAAAAAAAATACCCTTCAAATTTATTTTATTTCACTTTATTCTTTGATTTTCTGATGGTTCTATGGTTTTTAAATCAGAATGTTATTATCATGAGAAACAATAATCATCACCCTGATGTGTTAACTGGAGGTTGATACTAATTTGGCATTAAGAGTAAAAGAATGATAGCTACTGGAGCAGCAACATCCTATACATAGATCTGTGGTCTCCTAAAGACTTTTACATCACGTCTTGATCAGCAGTTGGCATTTTCAAAGGTCATCCAGCTCTCAGTACTAGTCAGTTACTGAACAATGGGCACTACTGACAGTTAAACGCTGCAGAATTAGCTAAGGTGCTACAGAGATACCGAGAACTTGCAACAAAAATATTCTGCGTGTATTTCAGAAAACTTCCCTGATACTTTCATATTAGCTTATCCTCATTTGTCTATAAAATATTCCATTTCTGTCTCCTAAGAAATTCTCAAATTATAGGCTGTAGAGAATGGTTGAAATTTCAATCATTATTTCTATTTTGAGAACCTGACTTGAAATTCTCTCTTTTAGTGGTTTCTTACAATAGTATTTTTTAAAAATCTCTTTACAAATGAACTTAAATCCAATGACAAGAGTATTATGGAAATATATTCATCCTTAAATACATACTTATATACGTATACATGTACATGTAATATATGTATTTATATATACATGAATATGCACATGCATACATAATTTCCTTTGTATAATGATGGAGCCTACACCAGAATAGTAGCCTATTACTAGGCGATATGCCTGGCTTTGAGCAGGTGCTCAGTAAATATCAACTGAAACAGTGAAAAACAAAGAGAAAAATGGCTTCAGTTAACTTTTCAATAATCTAGCTATCGAGAATCCAGAATAAGCATAGAAACAATGTACACCTGGATAATTTGGAAGTGATTCTGATGTCATGAAAAAAACACAGACTGTGGGGTCAAAAGACAGAATTTCACATGCTTCTGAAATGTCACATGTTTGTGACATCTCATGGGAATATTACTTAAATGTTTTTCTGCATAGTTAAGATTTTGAGCCCTGAAGTAAAGCTTTCTGGATCAGAATCCTGATCTACCTCCAACTTGCTGAACAGTCATGTATAAGATATTACACTTCTAGGCTGTAGGATTTTCATATAAAATGTAGAAGGAATATTAGCACTCACCTCATTGGGTTATTCTGAGAACTAAATTCAGTAACTAATGAAAGTATTTAGCATCTTAGTGGATTTAATTGTTTCTCTTAAAAAAATATGTTCGAGTTCTAACACCTAGTACCTACGAATGTGACCTTATTTGAAATAGGGTCTTGCAGGGTAATTAAGTTGAAATCATAACAGATGAGGGGGGGCCTTAATTCCAAAGTTGTGTCCTGGAAATAAGATGAGAGAACATGGAGACATAGGAAGGAAGGCTGTATAAAGATGGAGTCAGAGATTGGGTATGCATCTACAAACCAAGGAGTGTCAAGGATTGCTAGGAGACATCTTTGCCCAGGAAGTAGCCAGGAAGGATGGAGCTTTCCAAGGGCGTGTGGCCCTGTTTACACCCTGATTTTGAACTGTTGTCCTCCAAAATGCTGAGAAATCAATTTATTCTGTTTTAAGCCATGTATGTGGTAATTTCTTATGGCAGCCCTAGGAAATTAGCACAACACATTTAATCTTTGATAATTACCTCTTTAAAAAATATTATCACTCCATGCACAAATTTTCAACAAAATACTAGCAGATTAAATTGAATAGCACATAAAAGATTTACAACAATCAAGTGGGATTTAGTCCTGGGTTGCAAGGGTGGTTCAATATTCACAAATCCATCCATGTGATACAGCGCATTAATAAAAGAAAGGATAAGAACCATAGTATCCTCTCAATCATTGCAAAAAAAGCACTTGACAAAGTACAATATCCATTCATGACAAAAACCCTCAACAAAGTAGGGATAGTGGGAACATACCTCAACATCATAAAGGCCATATAGAAAAAGCCCACAGCCAAAATCATCCCCAGTGGGGAAAAACTGAGAGCTTTTCCTCTACACTCAGGAACAAGACAAGGGTGTCCACTCTCACTACTGTTATTTAACATAGTACTGGAAGTCCTAGCCTCAGCAATCAAACAAAAAGAAATAAAGACATCCAAATCAGCAAGGAAGAAGTCAACCTTTCACTATTTGCAGATGACATGATACTCTATATAGAAAACCCAAAGGACTCTGCTCCAAAATTGCTAGAACTGGTACAAGAATTCAGTAAAGTCACAGGATACAAAATCAAGAAATTTGTAAAAAATATAGAAATTTGTTGCATTTCTATACATCAGTAATGAAACATAGAAAGATAAATCAAGGAATCGATCCCATTTACAATGGCACTAAAACCCATAAGATACTTAGGAATAAACCCATCCAAAGAGGTAGAAGATCCTTACTCTGAAAACTATTAAAACACATGAAAGAAATTGAAGGTGACACAAAGAAATGGAAAAACATCCCATGCTCATGAATTGGAAGAACAAATATTGATAAATGTCTATACTACCCAAAGTAATCTACATTTTTAATGCAATCCCTATCAAAACACCCAACAGCATTTGTTTCACAGACATAGAAGAAACAATCCTTAAATTTATATGGAACCACAAAAGACCCTGCAGAGCCAAAGCAGTCTTGCTAAAGAAAAGCAGAGCTGGAGGCATCACATTTCCGGACTTCAAGTTATATTACAAATCTGTAGTGATCAAGACAGTATGGTACTGGCACAAAAACAGACACATAGATCAATAGAACAGAATAAAAAACCCAGAAATAAACTCACAACTATATGGTCAACTAATCTTTGACAAAGCAGGAAAGAATATCCAGTGGAAAAAAGTCTCTTCAACAAATGGTCTTGGGAAAACTGGACAGCAACCTTCAGAAGAATGAAACTGTACCACTTTCTTCCACCATATACAAAAATAAATTAAAAATGGATGAAAGACCTAAATGTGAGACAGAAAACTACTAAAATCCTAAAGGAGAACACAGGCAGTAAAGTCTTTGACGTTGGCCAAAGCAACTTCTCACTAGATATATCTCCTGAGGCAAGGGAAACAAAGGCAAAAGTAAACTATTGTGACTTCAACAAAATAAAACCCTTCTCCAAAGCAAAGGAAACAATCAACAAAACTAAAAGGAAACTTCGAAATGGGAAAAGACATTTACAAATGGCATTATCTGATAGAGGGTTATTATCCAAAATATATAAAGAACTTGTAAAACTCAACACCCAAAAAAATAATCAGTTAGGAACTGGGAAGAAGACGTGAATAGGCAGTTTACCAAAGAAGACATCCAGATGGCCAACAGACACATGAAAAAATGCTCAACATCACTCGTCATCAGGGAAATAGAAATCAAAACCATGATGAGGTATCACCTCACACCTGTCAGAATGGATGAAATTAACAACACAAGAAACAACAGATAATAGGATGTGGAGAAAGGGGAACCCTCTTGCACTGTTGGTGGGAATGCAAACTGGTGTAATCACTGTAGAAAACAGTATGGAGGTACCTCAAAAAGTTAAAAATAGAACCACCTACAACCCAACAATTGCACTACTAGGTATTTACCAGAGGATACAAACATACTGATCTGAAGGGGCACTTGCACCCCAATGTTTATAGCAGCATTATCAACAATAGCCAAACTATGGAAAAAGCCCAAATATCCATTGATTGATGAATGGATAAAGAAGAAGTGATATATGTATATAAGCCTTAAAAAAGAATGAAATCTTGTCATTTGTAATGACGTGGACAGAGTGAGTATATCATGCTAAGCAAAAAAAGTCAAAGACAAAGGCAAATACCATATGATTTCACTCATACGTGGAATATAAAAAACAAAACAGATGAACATGGAGGGAAAAAAAGGGCGAGGCAAGCCAGAAAACAGACTCTTAACTCTAGAAAACAAACTGATGGTTACTACAGGGGAGGCTTATCGGGGGATGGACTAAATGAGTGATGGAGATTAAGGAGGACACTTGTGATGAGCACTGGGTGTTGTATGTAAGCGGTGAATCACTAAATTCTACTCCTGAAACGAGTATCACACTGTCTGTTAACTAACTAGATTTAAAATAAACATTTGAAGAAGGAAAAAAAAGAAAGAAAGAAAACTATGCTGTGGGGGCGCCTGAGTGGCTCAGTGTGTTAAAGCCTCTGCCTTCAGCTCAGGTCATGATCTCAGGGTCCTGGGATGGAGCCCCACATCTGGCTCTCTGCTCAGTAGGGAGCCTGCTTCCCCCTCTCTCTCTGCCTGCCTCTGCCTACTTGTAATCTCTCTCTCTCTGTAAAATAAATAAATAAAAATCTTAAAAAAAAAAAAGAAAGAAAGAAAAGTATGCTGTGTATAAACCTTCAAAAAAAAAAAAAAGTGACACACACACACGAATATACCCAGTCATAAAATAAGACTGAGATCTTGCCCTTTGTGACAATGTGCATGGACCTAGCGAATATTATGTTAAGCAAAATAAGTCAGAAAGATAAATACCATATGATTTCATTTATATGTGGAATCCAAACAGCAGCAACAACAGAAAACTTAACAGAAACAGATTCATGAATACAGAGAGCAAACAAGTGTTTGCCAGAGGGAAAGAGGATGGGGTTTAAAAAAATATTATTGCTCCATGCCTTGATTTCCTCATGAACAGAAAATGGAGCATGATGACACCCAACTTTCTGTAATAATATCAGTTTTTTCTAAAGCACTTTTTAAAATATGTGTATGCTTGCATTTGAGTATACATACATAAGTTTTATATACATTTATAAAATTATCAAACGCCCCTTCAAATTATCCCTGATAGATGTTGTCATGTAAATTCCTTTTTAGGATCAGATTTTGGGGAGCATATATCCATGTACAGTGAAGGTATTTAGCTATTTATAGTCAAAACACGGTATATTTTAATCAGCTCTGTAGAATGTTTGTTGTACTATTTTGTGTATGATTCCCTTAATAAATATTACCTGATATTTCTCATTGATATTACTGGTACCATTACATTTGCCCAGAACATTTCTCTTGAAATTGATAATTTTTGACATTAATATTAGCATGAGAAAGATTTTGGAAGAAGAACAACTTAGAGCAAATAAAAACATTCAACATTAAGTAGAGTACCCAAACTTTAAAGTGAAGAATATAATTTATTTTCCTCTTTACTTTTGATATCTAAGAGAAAAAAAATCCACTGAATTATGGAAGGTAATCCAGGTAAATGGCTGTCCTTTTGGCCCCAAATAGCCCTGACATAAAACTCATCCCCTTCACTGGCTTCCAGAAGGCATCTAATCAACTGGCATAATTTGTTTTCTGTAATTTTATTCAAGATATGTGGGGTTAGGGGCGCCTGGGTGGCTCAGTGGGTTAAAGCCTCTGCCTTCGGCTCAGGTCATGATCTCAGGTCCTGGGATCGAGCCCCGCATCGGGCTCTCTGCTCAGCAGGGAGCCTGCTTCCCCCTCTCTCTCTGCCTGCCTCTCTGCCTACTTGTGATCTCTCTCTCTGTCAAATAAATAAATAAAATCTTTAAAAAAAAAAAAAAAAAGATATGTGGGGTTATAAGAAGGGTCACATTGCCCAGTACATTGAATACAACATTTCACTTCAAAAACTCCTGTTGTACTCATTTCATGTCTCAGTTGTACTGCCCTCTTCCTTTTGGAAGAGGCTACTCTTCTTCCGTATGATAATTGGCTCTCTAGATTTTTCTTTCTTTCTTCCAGGAAACTTCCACTTATTGCATCTTTCTCATGTGCATATGAATTACCTAGGTATGTTGTTAAAGTGAATACAATTCTGCTTCAGTAGGTCAGGACTGGCCTTAAGATTGTGTCATTTCTAGCGATCTTACCTAGGTTAACTGATGCTGCTGGTCCATGAACCACATTTCAGTAGTAAGGACCTCACAGGTGAATTCTTGTGCCCCATAAAGATTTCACTCTTTCCCATCTCCCTCTTATTCAGTGTATCAAATTACCCCTTGGTAATAGATCAATCCTATCTTTAAAGAAACCTAATCTAGTCTCTCCTTCATTAAAGATAATATTGCTTCACCTAATTTCCAGTGTTCTTGACACATCTGTCCTCTTTTAATTTGTAAGCATGAAAATCTTTTTTCTTCCTTGGTGCCTTTATTCATATTGTTCACTATAATCAGAATGATACTCTCTGGCCAACTCCCCATTCTGTCTTTAAATGTCTAACTCCTGATTTTTATGCCTCAATTTAAGTGTAACCCCTTCCAAGATTCTATAAGAATATCTTAAGAAAAACAGTACAAAATTCCTGATAATGTTCTCTCTCTGGCAGTGCTACAAATCTTTGCCTTCCTTGGTAGGTATTGGACTCACTTATGCTGTTTTATAGCTCCCTTTATATCTACCTTTCAAATTAGGACTTAGCCAAATGAAACATTTTAAACAATTTAAATTAGTTTCCTATTGCTGCTTTAAAAAGCACTACAAATTTAGTGTTTTAAAACAACACCAATTTATTATCTTATAGTTTTTGATGTCCAAAACCCAAAATGGATTGTGGGGACTCTAGGAATCACCATAACCACTCTCACTGTCCAATGTTTTTTGAAAAAATGATTAAATCGACTTGTTCGTAAGGATGAATTTTGGTTAGATGAGCAAAGTGCTGTTCATTGGCCTCATACACTACTGGTATCTGCCTGAGCCAGCACAATGTGACAGACACTTATTTCTGTTGTTTTCAGTGTGTATGAGGGTGTGTGTGTGTGTGTGTGTGTGTGTGTGTGTGTGTGTGTGTATGTGTGTAGAGAGAGAGAGATAGGCAAGGTTATATGAATATGAAAGATTTCCAGGCTTTAAAGAAATTTAAATGAGATCTCGATCTGTTAGATTGGTAGCTTTATTTATTTTTTTTGGTAGCTTTGTTTTGATTTGAATTATTTTCCTTATATTTTTTAGATCTGCTTTATGTTTTCAAAGTACATTTAAAAAATGTTTAAAAAATGTTTCTACCTGTTCCATCAAGGAGTGTGTAATTTTAGGGCATCTGGAGTAAATTTAATAACATCAATATTAACATTTATAAAAGGAATTAAGTCACAGAACTGTAATGGGATCCATAAAGATAGGTTTGAGACAATGAACTTGGCAAGGAGACCAAAAAATTGGGCAATAACTAGAGAGTAGACATTCCGTGGTGATTACAGTAATCAGACTAATCTGGGAGGACAGAAAATATTACCACACTTCTTAATGGTATTGTAGTTACTTACTTTCAAAGAAGAGGAAATTGAGGAAAGATGGAAGCAATCTGCATATCTGAAAGGAAATAAATAATGAAAGTATAATAACTTCTTACTCCCATCCAAGGAAATTGATTCTGATAGCTAGGTGAAATTTTGTCTGTTGAGCTTAAATAAAGTCTTCATCTTTTATGTAAGAAGTCTGTGTGTTGGAACAAACTCTCAACCAGTCTTCAGGGATTTCGTTATATCAAGAGCCTAAAAATCCAGAAAGAGTAAAACTTGCTTGTGGGTTGGAACAGCAAACTCTGAATTCAGTATCACTGGACAGTTTGGACTTTGTTAGTCTAACCTCACTCCAAATATAACATTTTATTAGATTCTAAAAAAGATATACTGATCCTCAAGCATCTTCAAAAAACTTGAGTGACCTTTCCTTACTTGCAAAGCCATAGAATTTAGGAAATCCTACGCGTAACAGTGTACCTGCACAAGGCTTTAGCACACATACATATTTTCGATAGAATCAAGAAATGTGACAGACTCACTGTGCATAAATCATTAGACCAAAATGTTGTGAGATCCTTTTGCTCCTTTAACCCAGAATATGTTAGAACATTAACACTAAAACAATTTTATATATTATATGATTATTTTTTTAAAAGTAGGTATCTTTGTTTCTTCCTGTGGTTGCCAGACTGCAAGAAACCCCTAGTGAACTTTACCTCCTGATATTCATATCCTTCTACAGTCCTCGCTGACCTATATAATCAATATGAGATTATGGCAATAACAGCATGAGTCATTCAAGGCTAGATTATAAAACAAATTTTGGTACCATGTTGTGTTTTTCTTCAATATTTTGCTCCAGAAGTCTATTGGCATATTGTGATGACACTCAAGAAGCCTTACAGAGAGATCCACACGGTCAAGAACTGTGGTCTGCTGTCAGTAACCAGGACCAACTTACCAGACATGTGAGTAAGCAGCCATATTAGAAATAAATCCTCCAGCCACAGCTAAGCCTTTAGATGACTGCAACGGAAGTCCCAGCCAACCTCTTAACTATAACTTAATGAGAGACCCTGAACCAGGACAATCCAGCTCTAATGCACCTGATTTTCTGACCAACAGAAACTGTGAGATAAAATATTGTTTTAAGCCACTAAATTGTGAGGTGATTTATTATGCAGCAATAGGTAACTAAGAACCCTCTTTCCTTCTCCTTCTCCTTTGATTTCTCTTCTTCACTTTGTGTCTCTTAATCCTAAGTATCCAAAATAATATATTTTCTTATCATCATTGATCTGAATCATGATACCCATATCACCTATCCCTTGCATTTATATGTGATAAGCTCAGTAGAACACCCATATTTCGAAGTTTCCATGAGGAAACTTTTCTTTTGCAATTGTATTTGGGTTTCAATGAAAAGAAAATAGAAAAAGGAAAAAAAAATAGCTGCATATAAATAATTGGACCCTGAGATAAATAAACTTTAGCTGAATAGACTATCTTCTAGTTCTGTTAGTTGCTCTTCTTCCTATTTTCTGTTTTTAGCTATGACTTTATGATTTGTTTTCTGTTTTAGAGACTCACCATGTCTCTTAAAATAGCAATAACAGTATTCAATATATAATTTTATACATAGCTACCAACTTTTTTTTTTTTACATAGCTTCTGACTTTTATCTTGACTTTTACATTAAGCACTGACATTTCAGTTTTGACAGTTTACCACATAATTAAGGTAAGTTTCCCATTAAGATAAAATGAAGAAAAAATATTATCAGAAATAAACAAATGGAAAATGAAATGTGCTGCAATATAACCTAGTATATAACAAAATGTAGTATATTAAATATTACTGACAAGTTGATGTGAAGTGTTGAGATCTTCTTTTTTTTAAGCATTGAGATCTTCTAAAAAAAAAGAATCACATCCTTTATTCATACTCAGTGTAAAATAGCATAAAGCTGTGGTGTATTTCTTATTTATCTCTTACTTCTGTTCTGATTTCCGGAATGATACAATAACATTAATTTGCCCCATAAATATTTTGGAAGTTTAGTTTTACTTCATGGCTCTTGTTTTTAAAGTTTCAATTTGTGCTTTATTATTGTTTATTAATATTATTACTCTTTTATTATTAATTATAGTGTATTTTCTTGCTTCCTTGCTTAGCTGCTCATACTTTGTAAACAGAGAATCATGTCTATACCCGGTGTATTTTTTTTCCTCTGCTTCCAGTGGAAAAGAAAATTAACAAATTAGTACATTATAAAAGCTTTTTTTTCTTCAAGTATTTTCCAATTTTCACTTACTTGTTTATATTTATTTTTCCTGTCTAAAAATCTTTTGTAGACTGTTTTTTAATAGACTTCTCATGAATAGAATATCAAGAAATAATTAAGAGCAATTTTTTGAAGGAGTATTATTATACCACATATTGAGATTTTTTTTAATTCCAGTATATTCTCTTGTTTAATATATCTCTTTCTATATTTCTTTCAAAACTTTTCTGGAAGTAGATATTAGATTTTGTTTCCTGGAAAATACATTTTTTAGTAACTGTTGTGATTTTGTCATTTTATGATAGTGGTGTGTATGTGTATATGTATTTAATGTGTTCAATGTTTATCATATTTGCAGTGTGGTCATTATATTTTGCTGAGAAGCTTGTGGATAAAATAGCTTGAGAATTTAGGGATTATTTTATTTTATATTTGACAAGCATATCAATTTCTCATCGGATTTAGAGGAATGATTTTAGGAAAGTGGAATAACCAAATCTCCTTTAAACACTGAGAAAATTAAAATGCAGGAAAAGTCTTGGAAGGTACCTATTGTGTTCTTTCCTGAGACTACCTCTTTTAAGAAACTTTGAAATCCTAAATACTAAAGAAATGACCTTGTAATATGCAATTACATATTTTAATTGTAAGAACTTTTCCTTGAAATGAAAACATTTTTAACTAAAATTATATTTATGAATGACTAATATGGATCTTAGAATTAATTATCAACAATAATTAAAGCATTCTGTGGTTCCTAACTAATAATGATATTGCAAAGAGTGCATCCAAAAGATCACTATATGAACTTTATTTAAAATAAGTTTTCTTAGAAATAAGTATAAAGTACTATTAAGCTGGGTGAAAT
>CM052895.1:115612287-115744560 GCA_028534135.1 Potos flavus | reverse complement strand
TTTATCTTGATGAAGTCCCAAAAGTTCATTTTCGCTTTTATTTCCTTTGCCTTTAGAGACATGTCCTGAAAGAAGTTGCTGTGGCTGATGTTGAAGAGGGTACTGCCTATGTTCTCCTCTAAGATTTTGATAGATTCCTGCCTCACATTGAGGTCTTTTATCCATTTCGAGTTTATCTTTGTGTATGGTGTAAGAGAATTAATTTAATTTAAAAAAAAATTAAAGATTTTATTTATTTATTTATTTATTTGACACAGAGAAGGAGGAGGAGAGCAAGCACAAGCAGGGGGAGAAGCAGGCTCCCTGCTGAGCAAGGAGCCCAACGTGATGTGGGGGCTCCATCCCAGGAACCTGGGTGACGACCAGAGCCAAAGGCAGCTGCTTAACCGACTGAGCCACCCAGATGTCCAATTTTTTTAAAATTTTATTCTTAGGGATATGGAGTGACATAAATAAAATTTTTAACTTTTTAAAACTATCCCCGAATACAGCATAGATAAAATGGTTTATAAGTGCCTAAGGCACTGAGAGTCAAATTAAAAGGCTGTTGCTGACTCCAGGAGTGATACGGAAGTATGTTGGAGTAAGAAGTAATTTCGCATGTGGAAAGAAGTAGACACGGTGTTTGGACAGTGTTTAGGAGAAAAAAAATGGACAGGAATGTAATGATGGATTAGATAATGAAGACTGTGGGAGAATGTATATTGTGTCTTCTGGCTTAACACAGCTGGGTGGAATCAGTTGTCATTTACTAAGACAGGGAAGGCTGAAAGATAATCACTTCTGAGGGTAGAAAGATTGTGACTTTAGTTTGGTCTTGATTTTAATTTCCCTTTCAGTCAGCCAGGGAGTGATTCAAGTAGGCAAGTGGGTTGTAGGTCTAGAGCTAAGAGTATTTTATGATAAAGTGTTTTATATGTGGAAGCAGATCTGACTAGAAGTAACTTTTATTTAAAAAAAGAAAAAGAAAGCACTTTTGGCTGATAATATAGACCAGTTATTAAAACTGTGTTCATCCCAAGCCAATTTCATGTGATCATATCTGAAATCCACTCTCAAATATGACTGTTACGCAAATGAGTAAATACCTCTTCTATTCTGAAATTAATGCTGGTCTTTAAATTACTACTTAGGAACATACTGAAATTTCAAGTAAGAATTACAATCTAATTGAAGCAAAACAAATAGTGGTATCTGAATGGAATACTCTTATCATGCTTACAGATTCAAATATATGTCAAAATAAAGCTCATCACCCAAGACAGGGACATTGATTATTTTGTTAGTGAAGATTTAGGCATCAGGGGCACCAATAGACATTTTACTTACTCCAGGTGAATTGTCAAAGACACTGGTGCTTGTGTCCTAGATTTCTGGGACTGTGTAAATAGCACTATTTGGAGTATTCCTTAATTACGAGGCTGTGGGAATTATGTATAACGCTTATAATGAAGCCTTCAAATTGAATCTCTTAACTAAGACTTCATCATTGGATGAAATATCTTTTGTTCCTTCAATAAAACATACAGTAAGAAAATATGTAAAAAGGACTTGGAATGCCCTAAACCGTAAGACAAGAGTTCTTACCTTTGTGGCATTTAACAGTCTATCAGAGCGAGACCACTATAAAGCTAAAGTGCCAGAGAGTACTATCAGAGGAGAACAGTATTCAGGGTCAAGTAGTAACCCAAAGAAAAGTGTGGTCCATTGTACTTGAAGGTGAGGGTTAGAGTTTTAAAGGGGTGAAAAGGAGTAAGTGCTCTTGCTTCACACAGAATTAAATTTAAGTGCAGTTGATGGCAGAGATGCACTCTCTTAGACGCCTATGTCACATCTTCTCTGTCCTAAATCACTTAAGACTTCCTTTTCCTGCCTTGATCCAAGATAACTTTAGTACTTTTTTTTCACAGAGAAAATAGAAGCAATGAGAAGAGAATGTCTACATATATTTACCACCACATTTATCAAATCTATCTGAATCTATGTTTATGTCTTTCTATCACAGTGGATATGCTGCTTGGGTCCTTTATAGGTCAGAAATATCCACTTGTGATTTTTATGTCTTCCCTTCTCTACCATTACTTCCCTTCTCTACCATTACTTCAAAAATTGTTCCTTCTTTCTCTCTACCAGTATGTGTTCCTTCTATTAAATAATTTCATTAATATACATCTTTGCTTTCGTATCTCACAATCTCAAATCTCTCTTTCAACTCTGAACCCCTCCCAAGTAACATAAACTTTTGATTTTTAACTCTTATGGCTTATTCCTTTTTCCTTTGGAAACACTTCAGTTATGATTCATTTCTCATGACTCCACTGACATAGCTCTTCTCAGGGTAACTAATAGACCTTGGATGCCAAGTTCAATGGACAGTTTGAAAACTTCATCATTCTCAACTATCAGCAGCATTTGACAAAACTGATATTTATCTAAGTAATCTTATCCAATCTCCTAACTTTTAAATGCTCTCTCTATAGATCAGCTGCAAATTCATATCTTGAGCCCACATCTTACTCCTTAACTCCAGAAAAGTATTTGTACTTGGTTGTCTACAAGGAACTTTAAATTTAATGTGTACAAAATGAAACTATAATTCCTCTATCCAACCTACACTTCTGTAGTACTCCAATCTCAATGAAGAGATATCTTCATTTTACTTGCTCAGACCAAATTTATGGAATCATCCTTGAGCCTTGCCCATATAATATTTCATACTCTGTACATCTACAATACTATAGGTTGTTCCACTAATATTTATCCTTGTCTGACCAGTTCTCACTACCTCACTTCCAGCCATCATGGTCCATGACACCAAATTTGATCTTTCAAAAATAAGTCTCACCATATTGCTTAAATTCTTCAGGGTTTTCTTACTCCTACAATCCAAATTGCATGAGAAGGTCTTCGAGGATGTATATGATCTGAGCCACTGTTATATCTATAACCTATTCCTTCCCCCTTTCCTTCATTCTCATCCTCATTTCTCACTTGCATTGTGCTTTTTATTGTCCCAAAGATTGTGCCAAGCAAATTCTTGCCTTGATGACTTCGTGGTTTTTGGGGTTTTTTTTTGGGGGGGGGTCTTTTGGTTTTTAGTTTTTTTGGTTTTTTTTGTTTTGGTTTTTTTGTCTTTCTGCCTGGGAAATACTCTCCCAGAATTTTCAAGCACTTTTGTCTTCTCATTTCCTTCTAGTGTATGCTCAAATATTACCATATTGAGGAACCTTTACCTAATGCTCTTATATAAAACACTACGTAACTACTTAAGAATCTTTGTCTTTTGGGGTGCTTGGGTGGCTCAGATGGTTGAGCATCTGACTGTTGGCTTTAGCTCAGGTCATGATCTCATGGGTCATGAGATCAAGCCCCACATCAAGCTCAGTGCTTAGCAGGGAGTCTGGTTGAAGATTCATTCCCTCTGCCCCTCCTGCCCATCTCTCAAATAAGTAAATAAATCTTTAAAAAAATCAAAGAGAATCTTTGTCTTTCTTAACCTGTTTTATTTTGTCCCTAACACTTAATCAACCCTCCTTTATACTATATTAATTTTATTTGTTTTGTATATTTTCTCCACCAGAATATAAGGTATATCCACATTCTAGAATATGACTACATTGAAGTTGTCTCTTTTACTCACAACTACATTAATGATGCACAAGTCTGTGTGTAGCACATATTAATATCATAATAACATTTGCTAAATAAGTAATTGACAGACTGAATAAATAAATGAAAGGTACAATGTGAATAAGGTTTCAGATGTTATGGAAAACCTAAGTATGCCTGGAAATATAAAATATGACTTCAGAGTATAGTTTCACTTTTTTTGTATAAGAGAAAAATTGACATGCCTAATTATTATTTTACCAGATAAACAATTATTATTTTTCTACATTTATCTATAAAACCTTAGAACTGCATTTCATTTAGGATTTCCTGATATAAACAAATAATTTTGAACATCTATCCTGTGCTTGGCATCACATTAAGTAATTGGTATGCAAAATGAGTGAAGACTAGATGTCATTGACCAGGGAGAACAATCATCATTCAATTTTTTTTTTTTTTTTAAAGATTTATTTACTTATGAAAGAGAGAGAGAGTACACAGCAGGAGGGGCAGAGGGAGAGGGAGAGAGAAACTGAAGCAGACTCTGTGCTGAGCTCAGAGCCTGATGTGGGGCTTCATCGTGACCCTGAGATCATGACCTGAGCTGAAACCAAGAGTTGGATGCCTACTGACTGCACCACCCAGGTCCCCCCATGCAATTTCTTTTTTTTTTTTTTTAAAGATTTTATTTATTTATTTGACAGAGAGAGATAACAAGTATGCAGAGAGGCAGGCAGAGAGAGAGGTGGAAGCAGGCTCCCCGCTGAGCAGAGAGCCCGATGTGGGGCTCAATCCCACAACCCTGAGATCATTACCTGAGCTGAAGGCGGAGGCTTTAACCCACTGAGCCACCCAGGCACCCCCCCATCATGCAATTTAGAAGAATAAGTGCTATGATTGGACAGCATAGATTTAAAGTGTATTTAGCATTGGGGTACCTGAGTGACTCGGTTGCTTAAGAGTCTGACTTCAGCTCAAGTCATGATCTCAGGGTCCTGGGATCAAGACCCATGTCAGGTTCCCTGCTCACTGAAGAGTCTACTTGTCTCCCTCTCTTTCTCTGCTCCTCCCTGTGCTCACGTGCTCTCTTTCTCTCTCTCTCTCAGTCTCTCGAATAAATACTTTTTTTTTTTTTTTAATGAAGTATCCTTAGCAGAGGTATTTCACATGGTCTTTAGTCTAGGCTTTACAGATTTAACTATTAGAAAGACTAAACACTTGCTTAATGCACCAGCTGGACAAGATTGCCACTTAAAAAAATGAATGTATTAAATTTTTTGATGCCCAGGCCTTCAAGAAGTTTTAAAACTGCCTCTATTGTCATGTTTCTCAAAGTGGCAAGATAACAAAAGGCTTTAACCACATTTTTCTAAGGATAAGCCTACATCTTTAATTTTATTAGCATACATTTAGTACAAGAGCCTTTTGTTTAATGCTCATGACTACATTTATCTAAAAACTGGGAAGAACACTACTGAATGCTGATGGGTAGAGACATCTGCCAATGCAGATCTGAGATTATGTTGTACCATTTAAATCTATACGTGGTGGGCCATAAAAAGTTAAAAGTGAAAGTGTTCTGATTCCATTTCCTACTTTCCCTGACCCTAATGGCTTCTTTGATCTTGCTCAGAAGCTATAATTGGGACACTTTGGAGTGAGATAACCAGAGTTTCATTGACAGGGGGGTAATTTTGTTTCCTGAGGGTATGATCATCCTTTTGGTATTTTCCCGAGAATCATTTTTAAATTCAAATATGATTAGTGAATTCTTAAGAAAAAATATATAATATTCTTACTGTGCAAAAGGAAGTAAATTAACTATCCTTCAAATGTAAAGTTTTAAAGGAATCACATTACATAATGAAATATCTATTTCGTACTGATGTTAGTATTACAAGAAGTGAGCCGGAGATGCAAGAAGAGAAAAGAGATATGATTAGTGGAACAAGCAGAATCTTCAAAGAGCAAAATAAAAGCATTAAAAAAATGGGAGCAAAGGATATAGAAAGCTTATACATTTTCTCAGTGACTACAGTGGAGGCTTCATGGAGTTAAAACTTTTTACACACTGGATCATTTCAGAGAGAGGCATTGCAGAGAGCCTTCTCAGAGCAAACAGAAATGTGGCAAAAGACAATAAAATAACAGAAGGCAATTTGAATGAACATGGAGCAGAAAGAAGAAAGAGATTCATAAAATTTATCCCTAAATAGAGCCTTACGTAGTTTGACACAAAATTGAATGACTACACTTTTAATATATTGCCATGAGAAGTGTGGGGTTCTTTTTTGTTTTTTGTTTTGTTTTCGGTTTTTGTTTTTTGTTTTTTCTTTTTGGTCTTGTGATGAGGATTTTGAAGATCTATTCTCTTAGCAACTTTCAAATGTGAAGCACAGTATTATTATATACAGTCACTATGCTGTACATTATTACATCCTTATAACTTACTTATTTTATAACTGAAAGTTCGTACTTTTTGAATTCCCTCGTTTTTTTATTCGTACAAAATCTATAATATTTAATGTAATGAGTATAAATCTAATTATAAATTTTATCATAAACTAACTTCTTTGTTCTACATTTTATGTCGGTTAGCTCATACAACACATTTTGGTTGACTTAAAACGGAGACACATGTCATGTCAGTGGAATTGAGGTAAACTGAGCAAATCTCTTTAAATGTTACTATTTTTCTGCTGTTCATAGTTATCATGGAACCATGATGAATAACAACTTAGTTTGATGTTTAAAGCATTTTTTTAACCCTGGAATTATTGATTGGATTGATAATGCAGTTCTCCTATTCATCCTGTAAAACGTAAGCTGTTATTTTTAAATAATATTTTATGTGCACAAATTGTCAGGTTGGCATCTAGAAAGACAAATGTGGAATTTTATTGTAAACTTGAACTTAGAATTTGGAACACAATAAATTGCACAGCATCAATTGGTATATCACATAGTTCTCCGAATTTAGAAGAAAATGAGAATTTCAGATTATATTATCCAGAGAGTTATTACAGACTCATGATCTCTTTTGGGGGGATAATTGCCTTACGTGGTTATTAGTGCAAAATAATTTGTGGGCTTGTGCAAAAAAAGCTGAATTTACATGAAATTGAAATGATGCCATGAAGTTGACCTATTCAGTAACTTCTGCATCCTTCGGGGAAACATTTTCTTTCATCTGGTTTTGAAGAATTCCTTTGTCTTCTTAAATAAATACATTAGGAACCTTTGCTGCAATAAATAACTATAATATCCTATAAGCCTCAAGAGATTCTACCTTTAGTCCCCTTTTTTTCTCACTCTGAAATGTAATGGGCCAGTCATTTCACCATGGGCCTCTGATAAAGTAACCTCATGGGAAAATAGTAAATTTATTCCAATCAGATCTAGGAAAAATATGACTATGGGTTTTGGTTTTCAAAAGTAAACATATATCTCCTAGATGCTGGAAAACAGGCTTGCACTTAACATAACCCCTATGTATTTTTTCTTCTCCAGTACGTTCTCACATACTGAAAGTGAGTGAGTCCACAATCACTTACATATCCATTCAACTTGATTATTTTAAGGCTTGAGATAATTGTTGTGTTTGATGTTTATATGTCTAGAGAGAGGACAATTTGGATGCATATAATCTGTTTTTTTTATTTTCGAGAATGTCATAATAATTGCTAGTACTTGAGAACATATGTTAAGAAGACTACTTTCTCGTGAGGTTTATATAAAATGCTAAATTCAATGGTATTTAAATAGATGCCCAGTTGACCCCTGAATAACACAGGGGTTAGGAGTGCCAACCTCCCACATAGTCAAAAATTCCTGTGTAACTTTCTACTCCCCTGAAACTTAACTACCAAGAGCCTACTGTTGACTAGAAGCCTTACCGATAAAAAACAATTGATTAACACATACTTTGTTACATATTTTATATACTGTATTCTTACAATAAAGTAAGTCAAAGAAAAGAAAATGTTATTAAGGAAGTCATAAAGAAGGGCAATGCATTTACAGTACTGTACTGTAAAAAATACACCTATATGTGAACCAGTGCAGTTCAAATCCACGTTGGTTAAGGATCAACTGTGATCAAAGAAAGTTATAGTTTTAAATGTTTTTGATGAATCACTGTGTTAAACATTGGGTGACATATCCATTCTCAGCACCAGAATCTGGACCCTGTTGTATGGTAACATACTGTGAGAATCTTCATTGAATATGCAGGTTAATGTTTTCTACATTTAACCACAGAATCTTTTTTTTTCTTTTTTTAATAATGCATCTTGCAAGATGGATATTCCACGCTAGCTGCAAGGGGCATTAGGATATGATATTTATTGTGCATGGCCATTTGCTAGTTTAAAAATGTTATTACTTTGAAAGAAGGCAGTAACAAATACTAGACTAAAACTAGCAGTTTGTGGGGGTGCCTGGGTGGCTCAGTCAGTTAAGTGTCTGACTCTGTTTTGGCTCGGGTCATGATCTCAGGGTAGTGAGATCAGGCCCTGCTCTGTGCTCAGTGGGGTGTCTGTTTGAGATTCTGTCCCTTTGCCCATCTCCCCACTCATATGCACTCTTGCACACTCTCTCTCTCAAAATTAAGTAAATAAATTAAAAAAAAAACCTGGCAGTTTGTATGTTTTTTTACTAAACTAATTTTAAAGAGGTAATTGCATTTTCATTATATCCCACAGGTCACCTGTCTTCCATATACTGGTAATACATACAAAAAAATGACTTAAAAAAAAAAGCCAACTCAATAAATACAACAAAAAACTTTTTCTAAAATTAATTCCCAAATTTCTTGATGGAATCTTCTACCTGGGTCATTTTTCCTTCTTCATCTTCTCTCCTTATTTAATTCCCCTTATTTAATCCTTCTGTCTCATTTTACATAGTGTTGAAAACATACCAATAGGGGCATGGTCTACTGACACTATTTTACTCATATCATACTCAGAAAAACAAAACGAAAAACCGCTTGGTTCCAGCTCCTGTCCCATCTAATTTTCTTGTGTTATAACTATATTGAGTGTAGTTGCCACTAGTGACAAAGATAAACATAAGCCATGAACTTTTTTTTGGCTAGTTGGTGTGTTCTGTCGGTGTGTAGATGAAGGAGTGGTTGGGAGAAAATCCAGTTAGTATTGTGCATTAGGTGGATGTTCCATGTGGTGGTTTCCAATTTTTCTGTGAAGCTAAAATTGCTCTAAAAATAGTCTTTAATAAAATAGATAGAAAAAGCAACAACTAACAAAAATCTTTATATTCTCAAGAAATAAAGCATATCTACACACAAAAACTTGTATGCAAATGTACATAGCAGTATTATTCATGATAGTCAAAGAGTGGAAACAAATTGATTGATGAATGGATGAACACATTTAATATATCCAACAATGAAATAATATTTGTCAATTAAAAGAAATGAATGCTGATAACATGCTATAGCATGGATAAACCTTGAAAACTGTGCTAAATGAAATGAACAAGTCATGAGAGGCCACATATTGTATGATTCTATTTGTATGGAATGTACAGAATAGACGAATCGATAGAGACAGAAAGTATGTTACTGTTTGCCTAAGGTTGGGAGGGAAACTTATTACCTATGTACCTTTGTGCAAGATAGAGGTTTATTTCTTTATCATATAAAGGTAGAGGTTTATTTCTTTATCATATCTTTATACTATCTGAGCTAGTATATTGACTCTGCTCCATCTATTTCTTACATCATTATCCCTAGTAATTTACTTTTATTCATTATTTCCACTTTTACTACATTAGAGACAGTGGAATAGGCAAGGAATACCATTTTGGTGGTTCAGCACATAATAGAAGGGAAATAGAAGGGTAATGGCTAAGGGGACTGGAGTTTTGGGGGGAGATAATAAAATGTCCTAAAATTTCTTGGACATGTGGTAGTAGAAATAAAATGTAGTAATGGATGCACAATTTTGTGAAAATACTAAAAATATTGGAGTAATACACACTAAATGGGTAAATTTTATGGTTATGAAATATATCTTTATTTCAAGATGTAAAATAAAAATTTAATTACTTTATAGAAGAAGGGACCCACAAAAACAAAACTTCTTATGGCTCGTGAAAGCCATAATGCAGCCCTGACTCTGTTAGCAGAGGCTCGGAGTAAGTGTGCACTACCTGCTATTTTTGCCCCTATTTATTGATTGATTGATTGATTGAGAGAGATCATGGAGGAGAGGGGCAGAAGGAGAGACAGAATTTTAAGCAGGCTCAACCCCCAGTGGAGAGCCCGATGTGAGGCTCCATCTCACAATCCTGAGATCATGATGTGAGCTGAAATCAAGAGTCGATGCCGAACCAATTGAACCAGCCAGGCACCCCTTTGCCCCTACTTCCATTTCTGACCTTAGAATACAGAAGCAGAAGCAAGTCAGTACCAATAATGCTTATCTTTCATTCTGTCTCATTTTATGTAGTGTTGAAAACATACCAATAGTTCATGAGATACTTATGGTTAAAAATACCTCTGGTATTGAAACATACAGAAGATCTAACTGCAGGTAGCATGTACACAACTGAACTCAGCCGCTTTTCTAGCATGACAGACTTAATGACCTCAGTCTGAATCAAAATCAGAACAGAATTAATACCATATCATTTTCATAAATGCAGGATGTATTAAAAGAGAAAAAAGTTCTAAGAAAAGTTCAGTAGAAATGGAGGTGCCTATTCTGATATTTAAATAAATAATACAGGCTGGGAAATAGCAAAATGAATAGGATACTAAAGCCTTGGCTGGATTTCCAGAGAGAATTTACTAAGTATGGGGCGTTTCATCTAAATGGCATTAGGATTCCAGTTCCCCTAAGGATAACATTTGGTAAATGTTCACAAATCTAAAATTGCTCCTGTTCTATATTTGGAGGACAGCTAATACATAAGCTAGATTCGGTTTTTTCTTCCAAATACATGGTTTCTTTGGTAGTTAATTATACCCTTTTATAATGAGGACTTGAATCAAATTATTTAATAATCATCTTTTTTTGGTCGTGGCAAAGTTAGGCTGTAACAGAGATACAACAATAATTTAGCTACTTAAAAATGATAGGAGTTTCTTTCTCTTTCATGTACTAAATCACAGTCAATGTTACAGTTGGCAGACAGACAGCTCTGCTCCACAGAAGCATGGCCGTGTTCTCTCTCATCTCCAGCTCCACAAATTCTGGCTGATATTTGAGGCTGGTTTATCTTCCCATTGTAGCCTATTTAACTTATTCAGAAACTTGTTTTTCTTTTTCATCTTTAAAGTCCATTATTTAATCCATCCTGAAGGAAGCAGATTTTGGGGTTGACTAAAATAAGTAGTTTAGAAACTGTGAAAGCCTCTGATAAAATACTCCTGGATTATTATATAATAGTCACATCTGCAGAATCTAGAGGCAGACTGCCTGGGGGATATTTTCAGCTTTGTTATTTATTAACTGTAAGAACTTAAGCAAGCTATTTAATGTCTCCTTGTCTGTTTACTCATATCAGCAATTCATGTAATGATAGTCTTACCTCAGGGGTGCTGGGTGGCTCAGTGGGCTAAGCATTGGACTCTTGGTTTCAGCTCTGGTCATGATCTCAGGGTCGTGAGACCGAGCCCTGTGTCAGGCTCCAGGCTCAGCACATGGAGTCTGCTTGAGATTCTCGCTCTCCCTCTCCCTGTCCCTCCCCTTGCTCATGCTTTTTCTCTCTCTCTGTCAAATAAATAAATCTTCAAAAAAAAAATAGTCATACCTCAATGATATATTAAATCAATAATAGATTTAAGGAGCCTAGAATAGTAGCAAAGTCATAATAAATAATACTGAGTACTGTCCACTAAAATATTAAGTAACTTGAGATAAAGTAAGGTAAAGTGTTATCTTTTTTATTTACTGTTTTATCTCTAATACCCAAAAGGCCTGGTAAATAGTAAGCACTGAAATGTTTGAGTTAATAAATATTGAGGCATTCCACAAAATATTCTTACGTTTATCTATTTGTTAATACAAAGAACCCAATACTCAAAATATGGTTTAATGTAACTAATATAGCATGACGTTTGTGAACTTATTCGGATGAATCTAATTTGAATGCTGGATCTTCAACCCCCTAAAGGTTTATTTAACTTCTGAGTCACATTTGCCTCCTCAATAAAATAGGATTACTAAAAGCATACCTCTCAAATGTTATTTTAGAATCAGGTAATATGATATACCTAAAGTGCTTAAGATGATAATTAGAAAAGTGATGAATGTATTACTGGTATTATTATTACTACTATTATTACTTCCCATTTGGATAATCGTTAAAAGTGTAGGGTTTCTCTTTATGCTGTAATTACATTAACATTCAGCAAGCCTACTTTATACCCTTGTTATTTTGTCTTTCATTAACTTTTAAAATGCTTGTTTTCTCAGTAGACATGTTTCATACCATTTTATATTCCATCTGCTCTCACTGGTATATGAGTGCAATGAATGCCAACTGGTGATTCATCCTAGTGATTTAGAGAAAGTGTTCTTTAGATATAAAATCAAGTAAGCCAGTTTCTCTGTGATCAATTACTCATGTCTTTCTGTCAGAAAAGAGATATTATTTAACAGGGCTGTCACTCAGTAAACCTCTCAGAAATATAGTTTCCTCTAGATATGGTCTTTATTTAAATGAATTATTTTTGCCTTCATATCTCAGAATAGCCGTACTTCTCTCAGGCATAGGTTCACTGATCTTATAGGCACTGTTGCTAAGAAAGATCTTCAGAGATTCTTTGACACTGATTGTCTTTTTGTTACTTTTCTCACTGACAGAGGACAGGAAAATGAGCTTTGACCTTATCATTATTATTCAGTAAGTCTTTTCAGCAGAGACAGTCCCTTTGGAAAAATTATTGTCACTCATTTAATTTTCTTCCTATAGTATCACTTTGGATATTCCCTGAGTTTTATGAGGTAAGGTTTTCCTAGTCTGCTCTCCTCTTTGAAGACAAGGGATATTCATCCCAAATATTTCCATTCAGTAGCCAACAAATATATTACTAAATACATAGTATTGGCATATCCTATGTGCTAAGGATAAGTAGAATTTACTCTCTGTTGTCTTGGCGTCACTGCAGTAGTGTGAGAGATGGCTGAAGATGAAAAAAAAGTAAGGTTGTATAGCTAGTGCATTAAAGGGATCTAATTTATTAAATTTTTGAAAAACAAAAGAAAATTAATATATTCATCCAGCATATTATTTAGGTTGAGTTTTGAACTTTGAATGTCCCTTATTTTACATTCAGTCATTGTATTTTAAAAGATAGTCTGTTACCAAGAAATAGGAATCACTTATTTTAGATAAAGGATCCTTCTTTCTCATATTTTCTACTGAAACAGTGCCAAGATTAATAAACTGCAGAAGGCTGCTAAATCGTCATTGATTATCATGGTCACATTTCATGAGAAATTTATTAACTTTCAGACTTTAGGAAAATCCAGAAGTCTTTACATATCTACAGGTTTATTAACATTAGGAAGTTATTGCCATAATGCTAACATCTAATACTTACCCCAAATGATCTTTTGTTTTTAGTATAGCATGTATTTTTTGGACTGTGGAATAATTACGTAATTGTAGTTTGACCTTCAGAGTATTTTCTAATAATAGACGTCTATACATGTAAGTTAATTACTTTCTTACATATGTTTGATTAGTCAGAATGTTATTATAATTTATATAGGAGTTTGTAGTTCCATCCCAGGCATTTAGAATTGGGAATAAATTAAATTTCCACATTTCTTATGAAGATTGAAATCATAAGAATTTATATAGATTGGCTATTTTGATGATATCTTTCTAAAATAATTTGAAATAGGGTCACCTGAGTGACTCAATTGGTTAAGTGTCTGACTTCAGCTCAGGTCATGGTCTCAGGGTCCTGGGATAGGGCCCCACATTGGATTGCCTGTTCAGCTGGGAGTCTGACTCTCCCTCTACCTCTCCCCCTCCCCCCACTTGTGCTCACTCGCTTGCTCTCTTTCTCTCAAATAAATAAATAAAATCTTAAAATAAAATAATTTGAAATAGTTTTCTCTTGAGAATAATCTTTGATTTATAAACAATATGACAATTTCTTTTAAAGTTTCTGAAGCAAAACATAGCCCTATAATATTATCTTCAGGTTGATAAGAGGTACTACTACCTGCCTTGAGCTGAAAGAATGCTTACTAGGGTTGGGTCCTTTGGAAAGAGTTGACACATACAATCATTCAGCTTGTTCAGAACTCCTTAGGGCATGCTTAGGGAAGTTGGGTGATCTGCTGACTGAACAGCAACAAGGTATATATTAAACAAGGTTTAGTACAAAGCGCTTTGTGAGGATTTGCATCTGGATTTTAGGCGATAATTTGTGTGGGGTAGGGGTAGAATGAGCATGACCATCTCTTCCAATCTGACTGAGCTATATATGTGTGAAGATAGCTCCAGGCTGAGTCTGCTCAATGTTTGTGGGAAATGATAGGGTGGTAGTACATGTACCTCTAGAATTTGGGTTCCTTTTGAAAAGCCTCTTAGATTCTTAGTTCTAAGTTTCCAGGGCTGTCACTATTACTCATTTCACCAGTAACTAAGCAATTCAGAGAAGTGACCAAAATCATATATTCTGAAGCCAGAGTATCTTTTGTTTGAATCTTTCTTTTAGCTCTATGACCTTGGGCAAAAACTCTCTTTGCTTTGGTTTCCTCAACCATGGAATAGAGATAACAATGGTACTAACCTCATACTGTTGCCAAGAGAGATAAATGCATAACACTTAGCACAATTCCTGGCACATAAGTTTGCTCAGGAAACATTAATTTTGTATGTGTAGAGTGTTATGGATGTTGAAAGGGACTTTTACTAAGGTCTCATAATAGACGACCTGATGGTTCATTTCTGTTGCCTCTCCAGATTAATTTTCCAAGCTTTACTGATCTGCTTTGTGTTGCTCTACTTTGTGCTACAAGATGCTTACATCTATATGCTTCCTTATATTTTAGCTTTCCATTGGGTTTAGCCAATGGGAAACACCAGAAATAGATAAGATTATAAGAAAACAGATCAAAATATTGATGTCCCTCTCTGTTTGCAATGGGTGTGTTATGGAACAGATTTCTTTACCCACAGGGACCCTATTCCAAACTTTGTTCCTGTCACACTGCTTGTCTCCTTATTCTTTTTAAACTATGAGTGAAAAGTCTTCTCATTGTCATTCACTCTCCCTTGTTGATTTTCTTAAATCTGTCCTCTCTTTTGCATATAATCCTTTTCTTAGGTTAAACACTTTGAACATGCTGAATATGACATCTTTCTTTTTTGATGAATTAAATATGAGGACAAAAATGTATCATTAAATACTTCTCTGAGGCTTACAAAGAGACTCTTGAAATATCTCTGCCCTCCAATCACCAAACACCTGCTCTTCGCCTAATTTTATGTACTTAAAATTGCAGGGAAGCGTAGGGATAGTCATGAGATGTCAAAGGTTACAAAAGTTCTTGTTCATGGAAAACTGACATTTTGATTCCCTTCCTCAATGTGCAGGGGAGGAAATGATCCTATCCCAGTGCTTCTGCTACCTGTTGCTATATAACAAGCTACCTCAAACGTATGGATATAAAACGAAAGCATTTCACTTAACTCACCATTCCATGAATTAGCAATTTGGTCGAGACTCAGGTGGGTGGTCCTTCTCATATTGGTCTGGATATTATTTTCTGGGCTTGATCACAGTTCTGGGGGATTAGCTGGAGTAGCTAGAGGCTCTCTTCATATGAGCATCTCTTATCCCCAGGAGAGTAGCCAGGCTTGTTCATATAAGCAAGGACTATTTCTCAGGGCAAGGGTAGAACTGCAAGTCTTTTTGTACAAGAACTTGTACAAGTCACTTCTGCCATATTCTATTAGATTAAATAAGTGCAAATGCCAGCCAGCAGCCTTAATTCATGGCATGGGGGAATAGATTACAATTCTTGATGGGAGAAGTTTTAGGCAATCTATGTCCAATTTTTCAATGTCATACCTACCAGAGTCGGGTGGACATGTTGCTGAGACATGAGAATCAAATAAAAGTCACATAAACAGATCAGAGATATATTAACGAAAATACAATCTGGCTTCCTTTCTCTTCTTAGCTGGATGTTGACTAAGTTCCTGAATAGGAAAGTTACTTTATTGTTATCATCAAAGCAGAACAGGGAGAATAGAACAGGATGCTTTTGGAAAAGTCCAGCAGGTATCTCATAAGTTTGAAGAGTGGGCAAAATTCTGAAGGCCCTTTCCATTACTGTCTGGATGCTTAAAGCTTTGATAATGAAATAGCTCATGACAGTGGGCTAAGAAGTATAGCAGTATAAACGTATAGCAGAGTAGCTCCAGAAAAGATGGAGGCTATCTTCCAGTTCCTCAACCCCCCCCCCCCCATTCTCTATGACCCGTAGAGGGCAAAGAATATCTTAGAACTTCTGAAATACCATGTGAATGAGCACAGAAAGCAGAGAAAATTTGCCTGTAGTAAAGAGACATGATCTCTAGAAAATGGGAAACTTCGATTTGTGAGTAAGAAGATAGTTGGTCAAATCAGTAAATGGTACTATGCAAAAACTGACTCAGTGCCTCAAGGCAGGGAGATAATACTTCCATAGTAAACTAAGTAAACTAGTAATGATGGACACTTGGCAACTGCCAAAGTGGAAATGGTAAAATATATGATTTAAATAAAATAGGCAAGGTAAACCAGGGGAAGGTGTGTATTCTTTCTTGTTTACTGTCCCTCTGGCTACTCATTTTTTCTTCTATCAAGATGCGTTGCTAGGTTTTGTATTGATAAAAAGACATTTGTACAATGAAAGGTAATGAATGCGGTAAAAGCGCGTAAGAACTTTCCTATGAGCATATTATTCCTTAAATCATTGTCATCTTTGTTCTCAGTGGATTAGAACTTAACTCATTTCTATGGTTGATTTTGTTCTATTTGGGATTTAATTTTAAGTTAAATTTTAATGAGGTAATTTCCTTTTCCTCATAAATTGAAGAAGAATAAGGATGAACTTTCTTCTTTTTTCCTCAGAATAGGATTCTACTTTTAAAAAAATCTTGAAAATGCAACCACCCTTTGAGATTTATAGCGTATTTTTTTAGCTTGGAGCTTTTCTTTTTGATCACTTACATTTACTGCTTTCCCTCTTGGACCTTTCATAGGAATCTATAAAAAGAGCTTTTCTCTCAAAGATGAGCAGAATTTCCTCTTAATCTTAAGTTCACTTCCTTGATCCCAATTCACAGAGGTGTTTTTGCTGCATATGCAGAAATTTACCAAAAATATATGCCTGAAATTGTTAAGTACACATTAGTTTTTCTTCTGAAATAACATTTTACTTATAGATTTCTGTTGCTTGGTGACATGTATATTTATTCTTAAAAGGAAGATGAATATAATACTTAGAGAATAAATAAAAGCATATTTTTTGTTATACTGCTGAAAACAAAAACAAATCCTGTTAATTAATTAATTTGTCATATGTGATTTAACAGCAGTTTAGCTCTATTAGTTTCAACTGAATTAGAGTAAATTTTTAAATAATTATTTTAGGAATTCAGATCACTCTTTCATTTAACAGAGGATTGCATTTAAATATCTTTTAACATTGTTTCTAAATTATTTGTTATTCAGTGAGTAAAACTGATGGTTATTGCATTAAAGTTTTAATGAATAAAGGTTGAGAATATTTAATATAATTTCATGATAATAAGTAAGTATGAGAGTAGATTAATAATGAAAAAATGCAAAATACGATCTTTCATTATAGCTGGAAGGTTAAGGAATTAATTTTACAGACCATGAAATGGAAATAACTTCCCCACTATTTTATTAACTGATGCTTAGATCAGTATAATCAACTCTCCTATTCAGAGCATGTCTGTTCTCTGATCTAGTAGCACTAGATAGACATTTCCAGCAGTTCATTAGGTTAACATAATTCAATAAATAAATACCCAACTAAGAACTACATCATATTACACGATTATTTCTTGATAAGATGCCTTATTTCATTAAGCAAATACATCAACAGGTTTAAAACTGAAACAAGTGTGAATTTGTTAGCAACATTTTTGTAAGTTAGGCAATTAGTATGATGCCATCAATACAGGAAACTACCATACACCAAGAAAATAAGGGGACTATTTAGAATACTATAAGCCTCACCACTAGTTCTTTCTTATTGATTGGGCGAGTTGTAATTCAAAGTATGATTTTTTTTAATTAAATTAAAGTCTGAGTGTATAAATACTCTCGATGACATTTATAGATGATCTTCTACACTTTTGGAAGATATTATTATATAGATGCTTTAATATGCATATATTATAGATATAAATATTTTATCTATTTACCTATCTATCTAGATTATATGTATTCTGGTTTTGCCCTTGGCAATTTATGAAGTTTTCCATCATTGAAGTGATACAGACTTCCAGTTATGGAATGAAAAAGTCACAGTAATAAAAGGCATAGCATAGATTATATAGTCAATGGTATTGTAATAGCATTGTATGGTGACGGATGGTAGCTACACTTGTAGTGAACATAGCATAATATATAGAGAAGTTAAATCACAATGTTGTACACCTGAAAATAATGCAATATTGTGTGTCAACTATACTCAAATAACAAAAATATAAAAAATAGTCATGCTTGGGGAATAGGTGGATATGTGTGTGGAGCAGAGTGGAGAGCCATCAGAATGTCTCCCTGGCTCACCTCTGTGATTTGCTTTAATTGAATACACATGGGAAAAGAAGCCATATACTTTTAATCAGTGTCCAGAGGGAAAAGTAATGGGACTAGTGTCACCATTGCCCATACCTCTATTTTTCATCTTGGTAAGATGTTCCTAAATTCCAAATTGGCCTACTTAGAATGGATATGACTAATGATAAGTGTGATGTTCAATATTTCTTCTTGGGATTAGACTTAATTGCTGCCAGGCACCATTTTAATTTGCTTGCTCTATAGATTAAAAGTAGTCTTACAGATGAAAAGTAGTCTTTCAAAGGTGTGAAAGCATAAGATGGAAATACAGGACATGAGGTCATCACTTCTGAGCTCAACTTTTTGTTTTTAGTGCTGCTGCTTTCTAGTGTCTCTGCACCAGTCCTATGCAAGAGAACAGGGCACATTCCCCACTATTATCTGGCTTCAAGTTGTGAATACAAATTTACCCATTATTATTAATGTTAACAGAAGATTAAAAATAAATACAAATATATTTTAGTTTTTAAGGAAAAGTGGACATACCTACACATGCTCCATATGACTTATTTTCCAAGGCTTACTAATAATATACAAAATTCTGTGGGCATTTCCCCCAATAACAGGTTAATTTCCCCCATCTAAGAATAAGATAACCAACAGAAATCTTGTCTATTTTGTGGCATCTTACATTTTACTGTTGAGAATATTTTTTTGGACATTATCTTAACATTTTGCCATGTTTATATAAGTAGTAAAAATATTTAATGACTCATTGGATTCTTTTTTTTATAAGTAGAGATTATTATTCATGTTGTTATTTAATAGTAAGCATTTCAATGATGAAAGTCCCGTTGCTCCATTCAGCTTATTTTTGAAGTTCATGTCATTAAGGAATGACAATGTAGACTCAGTATAAGTACACAGTAAATCTGTATTGTATGTACTGTGCTGAACCACTTATTTAATACTATGGCAGAGGATCAATTTTTAATACATTTTTTATATACTGCAGTTTTGTTAGCTTTTGCTATTTATTCTTAGATATTATATGTCTTCAGATTCAGGTATTATCCTTATCTCAAACTTGCTTGTATAATTTCAGATGCTTTCATATACAGGAAAAATAGTTTATATCCTTTAGTTTGGCAAAACCCCAAACTCCTATTGGATATTTTGTTGTTTCTTTAAAGATTTTATTTCTAAGTAATCTCTACACCCAACGTGGGGCTCAAATTTACAAACCCTGAGATTGAGTTGCATGCTCTACCAACTAAGCCAGCCATTTCATTAAATTTTTAATCAAAATGAATATTATTGATATTATCTGAGACAAATACATGATTAAGCAGTTCCTAGCTCAGTGCTACTACCATGCTTTCAGTTTCGTAAGTGATGATCTAATATAGGATACTGGCTAAAAACAGAGCCTTCCCTACTCAGTTGGGTTGCCTAGATTTAAAACTTTCCTTCATATTTTACTAACTTGTAACCTTATATAGATTTTAGTTCCCTGTTTTATATAATTAAGACAAGGGTAATACCTAAATAAAAGACTTTTGAGACTTAAGTGAATAATCATTGTAAAATGCTGAGTACAGTGCCCAGCATATATAAACATCAATACATGTTAATGTAGCTATTCTGTTTCTCTATTTACCAACTTCCTTAGTCTATCAATAACCAAATGCACATCACACAAATATACTCTATAATAAATGATTGCATTTAATAAAAGAATACAGTGATAATTTGAGCAATTTCATGTTACCTCAATAAAGCAATTTCTAGATATCTTCTAGATATCTCTAAAGCACCAGGAAGATGGGGATAACAAGGTAGTGATAAATATTTATTTTTATATGTTTATAAAAACACATTTTAGGGCACCTGGATGCCTCAGCTGGTTAAGCATCTGACTCTTGATTTCAGCTCAGGTCATGATCTCAGGGTCATAAGACTGAGCCTCACGTTTGGCTCCATGACCAGGTTGGAGTCTGCCTGAGATTCTGTCTCTCCTTCTGCCCCTCCCCTGCTCATGCTAAAAATAAATAAATAAATAAAAATTTTAAATCCCCACTGTTTTATCCGTTTTTAGCCTTGTCAAATTACCATTTGATAACAAATCGAAAGATTAGTTGTAATTGTGTGTTGCATTCTCCCGTACAGGTAGATGGACTCCTGCTCAAAGTGTAATTTGGACGTGGAGACCAAAGACGCCATGCAAACACACCAGTGAGGTAGGAAAAGCTTTGTTATTTATATGATTGACTCCTCTGGGGAAAACACTGAAAGCCTCTCAAGTAAGTCCAAAATGACTGCTTTGATTGTGGTTAGAGAGTAGGGCTGGATGAAAGGTTGCTCCTATGGGCAGGATGTATGTGAATTGAATTTCCTGCCTGTGTTCAAGGAAGGAACATCCAGACTTTCTTATCAGCTTGTCTAGATGTGGGACTCAAGAAGATGAGAGGGTGAGACAGTAAAACTGTCAGTAGTCAAAAATCAAAAAATTGTGTCAGTGTCCTCATTGTACTGTGACCTTAAACTTCAGTATCCAAAATTTATGGAGTTCAATGAAGTAGAAACAGTTTCTTAACACATTCTATTCAGAGATTCCTTTGCTTGATTTTTACTGGATATAGTAATTCTCATTTACCTATTTTTAAAAGGTATAATTGTGAAACACATGTGAAGCCAAAAAATACTATTTTATCCTTTATCTTTAAACCATTTCTAAGCCCTAATTACATACCACGTTATAGTTTGGTTACTTGTGTTTATGTTTTGCCTATTGAATTGAATTCTAAGGTCTTTTTAAAAGGAATGGGTTCCGCATTGTACTATTTTTGTTTTTATTTTTCAATTAGTCTCATATAATACTAGCAATTAATAATGATTTACAAAATTAATAAATTAATTGTTAAGTCATCTAATATCCTATCAATGAAGTTTCTTGGTTGGTATATCATCCTGAAAAAGGTAAGTGATAATTTGAAAGAATACTTTTCATTAAAAGCATTACTTTTCTCAGCATTCTATTCCTATAATTAATAGGAAAAGGCATCAGTATGTTTTCTATGAAAAAATAAATTTGAAACTAACATATCACACAACTGAGTCATTCTTTAAAAGTTGGTGTTAGAGAGAGTTTATAAATGTGATATACTCTGATGGTTATAATTTTTAATTCAAATAAATACATAGAGATATATGCTTTATTTGGCTTCAATTTCTGTTTATATGTGTACTGTTCTAGAGCAGATTATTAAATGAATGTAAGCATACCGAATTTCCAACTATGTGAAAGGTTTTAAGTGAATTTTATAAGATAATATACACTGAAAAGTAGTACAGGCATAATAAAGCCAAGTAGACAAAACCAGAAAACCAGATCTGAGTGTTTGTATTCATCTAAAAAATGTATTTCCTTATATTACATGTATGTAAGATTATTATTTATTAGTATAATGATCATATACTAAATTTATAATAATTAAAAATCAGATAAATAGGATATATTAATAATAGCATTCATAAATATTTTAGAGTTCTGGTCAGTGTTATAGAATAGGAATTACAAACACAAATGCTTAATGCCTATGAGGAACAGTCAGGTCATATAAATTAATGAAGCAGTTGTGTAAATATCCATAGAGAAATTTCTAGTGACCAAGGAGTTGAAATACTTCCTTCAAACTGGTGAAACTTCAGGGTACCAAATAAAGCAAAAAGATAATAGATTACTAAAGAATTTCTGTTTATCTAAAACATTGTGGATTGGACACCAATATGCAGTACGATCATTGAAGAGATAAATAAACCGAATTATCCTTAACATGATGGAGAGAAGGAACAAGAAAAACAAAAAAAGGGCTTGACGTGGGTTATAGGACTCAGAACTCCAATTCTGAAAGAGAGATCCAGGGACTGCCCAGGTGAATGGCTAGAGGAGCTACCAGGAGGCACCCGGCATAGAAGACAATTAGTCCCTATCACTGGAGCAAGTTCAGTGACTGAAGGAAAGATTTCTTCAAGGAGATCACATTAGCTCTCTACTTTTTTATGCTTCTGAATCTCTAGAGAGAAAATTTAAGACAATCGACAGTTTGAAGCTGAATTAGTAATAAGAATACATAGAAAACCAAGCCAAAAAAAAAAAATAGCAGGGAAAGCATAAACCATAGTATATATAATTTTGATTACACTGAAATTAATTACCCGAAAACACAAGTCACATATTTGTGAAAGATATTTATAGTATATGTCATCGAAAAATGACTTGTATCAAAATTACCTAATTATGTGCTTAGAAACAAGAAAATACCAGCCATGAACTGGCAATTTGTGAAATTTACAGAGTGACACATAAAAATAATGGAAAACCACCTAATTTTACTAGTAAATTCCATAAGAAAACTGAGAGGGAATTATTTATGAGGGAAATATCTTGACTTTTAAATGCTAGGAATACTATGGTGATTTTTGTTCCTTAATTTTATATTAGGTAATAATATTCTGTCAAACAACAACAACTTTAACAAAGACTGTAGGTAGGATAAGGCCCAATATCTGTACATTGCTAGTTTTAACATAATGGCTTAAATAGTTGGTGTTTCTATTCCATATAAACAGTTATCAAACGATATTTATTTAAAAAATACTTACACATTATTACTGAAATTTATAATGAAATTAAACATATTTAAGAAAACATGTTTATAGCGTTGTTCAGCTTGCCTTTGCTTACAAACTATTACCCAAGTGTGAGAAAAGAGGGCCAAGAACAGCCCAATAAGTAGGTGATTATAAGTATAATTAAAACTGCAGAGATAAGGCTATTTATTTGATTCCTTCTTTGTGTTGGCTTGTGTTTTGATTCTGACATTTAGAATTGATGGCCTGAAATCCAGTAAAATCCCATGACCATATTCTTTTAGAAGCACAGATCATCAAATACAATTTTAGTTTAATGAGGCTTTTTTAAAAACTGGAAAAAATTAGTCATACTTTTCTGTAATTTTTAAAAGATCTTTTTAAATAGTGACCTAATTATGATCAACCAGAATTCAGCATAGTACCTAGATTTAACAGTTTAGGCTATAATCAATACTGTGTTGAAGGCGTGTACATTGTTATGAATTTGAATATAATTCTTTTTTATTTACATTTATTTTATTTTAATCTCCTATGTATTCATAATATTTTACCAAATTAAGAAAAGTGCCATATCTAAAGAATGAGCATGTCACTTAACATTTAACAAATATTTGCTGCATGTCAACAAGGTATGATTTGGGGACCAGTCATTGTTGGAGGAGGTCATTGAGAAGATGTGACCTTAGGTTGACCCAAAAACTGGACCCCAGGCAGTCAGAAGCTCCTCACACAACCCTCCCCTGTCCTTGGAATGTACATTCTTCCCATCATTCCCACACTAGGAGCTGTTTCAGTGATGCAGCCTTGAGAGAATAAGGAGTTGTCGAGACCATCTAGACTGAGTATATGACTGAATTCAGTTAAATCCTCTATATAAACTTTTAAGATTCTGTCAGGCAAGTGCAGAGATCTACTTGTCCTCTTGCTGCCCAAGACAAGCTTCAGATGTAAGTTCCCTTGCTTTTTAAACCTACCACCTACCAATCTGGAGTGGCCTGCCTCTTTCTTCCATCTCCCCTTTCCCTAGGTGTAGAGGAGCCAGTTGTGAACCAACAATCATTCTAGTAGAAGTGGGCAGATGAAAAAATTAAATGATAAGCAAATTATGAATCGTGTTCAGTGGTGGTATTTGCTGTGGAAAATATGTATTTTAAAACAAGTTGGGAAAAGAGAAATGGGTTTGGGGGATTGTAGTTTTAAAAATGGTGTTTTAACCAGGACTTGAAGGAAGACCTATGGTTAACTTTATGGATATCTGGGGGCAAATAATTCCAAAGATAATGATAAGTCAGTTCAAAGGGAAAATGCTTAGCATTTTTAAGGAACAACAAGGAGTCCAGTATAACTAAAGTGAAATGTGTTAAGGAAATAGAGGAGAATAAGATCAAAGAGATAATGGGTACTTGATCTATGACATGGTAGATCCTTTGTGAGGACTGACTTTCACTGTGAAGAACAGTTGATAAATTTTGAATAGAGAAATGAGATGCTCACACTTAATTAAAAAGAAAGAAGGAAGGAAGGGAGGAAGGAAGGAAAGAAGGAAGGGGATGAAGAAATGCAACACATTCTGTATTCTGTGTTCAAAATAGATGGTAGGGGCAAAAGCTAGTCAGAAAGAACAGTTAGAAATACACTGCAATAATCCAGATAAGCCTTTGAGACCAGGATTATAGCAAGGGATGTGATGAAAAAAATCATTCTAGGGGTGCCTGGATGGCTTAGTTGTTAAGCATCTGCCTTGGGCTCAGGTCATGATCCCAGGGTCCTGGGATCCAGCGCTACACGGGGCTCCCTACTCAGTGGAGACTTTGCTTCTTCCTCTCCCTCTGCTGCTCCCCCTGCTTTTGCTCTCTCTCTTTCTCTTTCTCTTGCTTTCTCTGTTAAATAAATAAATAAAATCTTAAAAAAAAATCATTCTATACCAGACAAATTTTGAAGGGTATAGTCATAGGATTTCCTAAAATATAGGATGTGAAGGATTATAGAATAATAGGAATGAAGGATGACTTCAAGATTTTCGACCTGGACAAGTAGTAAGATGTTAGTGCTTTTTTTTTTTTTTCTTTTTCTTTTTCTTCTTCTTTTTCTTTTTCTTTTTCTTAATCAACCTGGGCCAAGTTGAGAGTAGAACAGATTTAGGGATGAAAACTGGAGGTTAGAATTTGGATGTATCTTACTTAATTAGACATCCACGTGGAAATTTAGAATAGTTTGTTGGAAATATGTTTGGATTATAAGAATGAGGCAGAGATGGAGGTCTTCATTTGAGTATTTTCAATTTATCTCTATATTGATATGTCTATATGTCTACATAGATGTTGATATAGATATGTACAGTAACTGGGAGGGTGGATAGATCATCAAGAGCCAGAATTTAAATTAAAAAAAAAAAAGAAAGAAAAACGAGGACAGGGACCACTCTAAAATAGAGTTAGAAAGAAGCCAGTTAGGGAGAGTAAGTAAAGTAAAAAAATAATCAACATAATAAGGATCTGCAAGCCAGCTCTGGTGCTGATGCCAAAGTGGAAGGAATCATCAGCTGTGGTCAGTTCAACCACTGGTTACAGTAGGATTTTTTTTTCTTATTTGCTTGCTTGCTTTTGTTGTTAATGCTGTTTTGTTTTCTTTACTAAATTGATTTTTAATCATTGAAATCTATTTCATATGCCTTGCGTAGTGTTGAAGATAATATTCTCCAGACTACTTATTAAAGTTCAAATAATGTAGGTAGGTTCCTCTCTCTGAAAAAACCTTCAAACATAAATATAAACATATTATTCTGAAAATTATTGAATATACAAATTAAAAAAATGATTATCAAGTTTTAATTGTATTTGGAAAAAAATGGTGACACAACTAGCTTCAATTCTATCTTAAATTTAAACAAAGCTACATAATTTATTTTGTTTGGAAAGTAAACACATTAAGAATTAATTTCCTTCAAATTTTACCAATGCCACCGTCCATGAGGAAATAAAAAACCTGATCAGACTTCTAAATGCTTTTTTCCCGTTATAAGAATTTCATAGATTATTAGAAAACTATAGGAACTATTACTATTTCACAGATCTGGTAATTTCTTTGATCAAATCATACCCTTTGATTTATAGCAGAAATAATCGTATACTTACTAAGAATGAAATCACTTGCTCTATCCTCATAAACACTCAGTTTATTAGTCATTCTCAGATCAAGGAAAGGGAGAACTCAAACCAGTTTTGTTAAAGTGCTGAAAAATGGTAATCAAATGAACATTTCTTCATAATCAAGCTTAAAAATTTAATGTGTCTTATTCTGTGTAGGCTCAATATGATTTTCTCATAGCATTTGCAGGTTTACAACTTTCAGGTAGCTTGGTTTGTTGTGATGCGCTTAGTATTTAAAGCATGGTAAACCGAGGCACTTGTAACTATTAATTCCCCTTTTCTGACTCAACATAATTTTAAAAAGCGGGTGTTGCACATACAGTCATTATAGGCCTCTTTTTAATTTGTTAACTTATTGCCACTTACTCTTCTAGTGATTATAGAATAAAGTGATTATAAGAGATCTGAGTAGACATCAAATTCATTTTTTCTGACTACTTTAAGCCACTCAGTGTCATCCTCCTCAAATATTTGTCTGATTCATGCTGAAATAGCTCTAGCAATGGGAAAACGAATTACTTTCTAAAGTGAAAACTAAAATTTTCTAAATGAAAACTAAAACTAAAAACTTGCTGTGTTCTGGGAAATTCCAATGATTAGAAACAGTTCAAATATTTCTTAAGTGCAAAGTACGTTTTATTTTCTCAGCATCAAATATGTGTTAGAGCTTCTGGTGGTAAAGTTGTTGAAATGGTCTTCAAAAATTTTGTAACATACTAACAGAATACATAAGTTTGTTTATAATTGGTATTTGCTATTTAAAAAGGCTTTGTAACAGACTAGTTGATGTTAAATTTCTATATAAATTCCACTCTAGGAATCACCCTGGGCATGACATTTGGTCCTTAAAAGATGAATAATAAAAGAGAAAGAAAAGGATAATTCATGGCACAGAAAATGAATAATATGCCATATCCCTGTGAAGTTTCTATCTTTTGGTTTAGGTTTTATCCTCCAGATTAAACCAAGGCAAGTTTTCTGGATCTTTTAAAGATTTGCAAATAATTATTTTGTACAATTCTGCCTCTCTCTCCTCCTTCTTTCCCATGTCTTAATTTGTTCGTATTCTGTTTTCTGGACAAGCCCCATCATTAGTAAAACTTCATATTCCCTAAGATTTCTTATCTCCAATGGACATGTCACTAGTTCTTTTAAGTTTTCCTCAAATATGCAGTGACTGAATCTCTTCAATAAAATTTTCCATTAAAAAAACCCCTAAACTCCTCTAGTTTATTGATACACATTTTAAATGTCACCCAGATTATATCCCATGAATTATCTGATTGTGGAGAAAAAAATCAGAACTATTACTTTTCATTCTGAAAACCATTCTATTGAAGGAAGACTGAAGGAAGACTTTTTTGTCATCTACATAACATTCCTTACATATGCTTTATGCACTCTCGAATAAAATTCACTGGTTGATCTATAGTAAAAAAGTGTACAAAAAACTTAATCGTTTATAAACATATTTATAATAGTTTATGTTTCAAAGGTCTCACATCCTACTGATGGGTAGATATGAGTGGTTCAATAAACCCTTGTCCATATTTAAGCAGCAGAAGAAAAACATCATTACTTATACTAAAGCTCTTTTACAGTCTTGCTACCTTCTACTTCTAAATCACATGCAGTAACTTAACTGTTTTTTCCCTGAGTGAATCATGTTTTGCCTATAAAGATGTAAAAAATTTCTGTTATAAGTGAGATCAGAACTGCTTCTAGAAATTAAATAAAATGATATTTATTTTTATAAATACTAGTTTATTTCATAAAAATACAAAAATATAAATATACATTTATAAAAATATGAATGAATTAACACAAAGACATTCTTCAACTAAATAAATATGGCAGTAATAGTCATTCCTATTTCTTTAGGGATATACTTTTTCATATTAATTTACAAAGCAGTTGCACAATGTTTAATAGTAAAGGTGACCGTAAGTCAGTTAAGAAAACATTTATAAAGTCTTTATAGTTAAGGGAAGGCACAAAAAGCCTTTTATGTAATTTTTATTGATTATTGATATGATATACTTTCCTTCAGAGATTGTTAGGCAAAGAGAGTGAACTGGTTATTATTACTTTTTTTAAAATCTATATCATTCGTATTCATTCACAGAAACTTACTGATTAAGCAAACCCTTACTAAGACAACACCTACGTATTGTTTGTAATTTCAGATTTTTAAAAATTTCCTTCAAGGAAGAGAATGCAGGCCACTCAATCTAGTAACAAGGAGAGTACTTCGAAAAACATGGATCAAGTCATACAATACTCTTAATCTCGGTCACTGTCATCACCCCCATACATATCGGCAAGCTTTTTAAAACGAGGCCCCCAGTCGCTGAGGTAATCATAATCTTGGTTACAATCCGCTGTGAGAGACTCTAACGAACTGAGTGAATCTGCTATGGAATCATTCCCTTCATAGGCATATGTAGCCAGTGAATCATAAGGTGGTGCACTTGGGTCTGAGTCATTTTCTTTTAATCTTCGGTGGATAAAATCTTGTACATCAATATTTTCCCACAGAGGCACAGTCCTCCTTATCTGAAATATAGTTTCAGGCATTACATCCCTTCTAAGTTTACTGTCTTCTCTTGCTTCTGGATTCCTTAATGTACCAATGTCAAAAGCTTGGGTATCTTCTTCCCCGCCCCCTTCATCATTGTAGGTCACAATGTTGTCCCGGACATCGTCTTTTGAAATTATCAGAGGTTCCTTTTTTCTCTGCCTCTTCAGTGCAGCAAACAGTACAACTAAAACTATGAACAACAACAACAACAAAGAGAAAATAGTGAAATTCCATGATTCAGGTTTAAATTAAATGTGGCACATTTTGCTGAGGGGGGTTTGTGTGGTATGAGAGATGCTGAGATTTGTTTGGATAAAGAGTAACTACCCTACACCAATACAGGGTGCCTTGGGCCAGTGACTAAATGTCCTGTATTGATAAAACAGCAGATATTACATTCCCTTTATTTACTTTCAAGACTCACTATCCTGTAGAGCTCTGGCATTGCAAAAGCCTTATTCAGTTATGGCTAATTCATTTAGCCAACTGTTAATTATGTGATACCTCATTCCTCTCAACCAGTATGCTTGCTTAAAAATACTAAAATTCTAAAGCTACAGTCATTAGTATCCCAAGAGAAATTGAGCACCAATTTAATATTTTCTTAATGACTCAAGGGTATATATACAAAACATTATTCACATATATGCATATGTATGCATTATATATGTGTATATATTATACACATTCATATACATATATATATGTGTATATATATATATACACATAAATATATATGTGCTACTGATCTAAGTCCTTCCAGTAGCTCATATCTGTTTATTTTTTATTTATTTATTTGTATTATGTTATGTTAGTCATCATACAGTACATCATTAGTTTTTGATGTAGTGTTCCATGATTCATTGTTTGCATATAATACCCAGTGCTCCATGCAATACATGTCCTCATTAATACTCATCACTGGGCTAACCCATCCTCCCACCCACCCTGCTCATATCTGTTTAAATTCCTTTATTGAGTTGGTTTTGAAAGCCTACTTAAAATCTGAAATATAACTCTATAAATGACAATATAAAATTCAAAGTCTAACTTATCTTTAACCTGTACTCATCTTACAAGACAGCTCAGACTAATTATCAGGTTACTGAGGATTTCCTTGACTTACACATTTGCATTGGAACTTTCTGGCTAAATGTTAATTATAATCCTCTATACACCATATTGTTTTTATTATTTATATACCCATGTTATCAGGTTAACTGTGAACTTCTCCACATAGAATATACTTTCTTGTTTTTTGTTATATTACTGAAACTTAACATATGCATATATGTAACAGTGAACGTATGCAGAATAAATATGTTTTGCAATTTACGCATACACTTAAAAATAAGAAAAAAAACACATGATTTCCAAAATATAAATTTTCCATTGGAAATGGACCGAGTCCCTAATTTTATCTATAAGAAATGTTAAGAAATAAAGGTAATTTCGCTAAAGCACACTTGCACATTGCGTGGGAGAAATAAAAAACAGGTTCCCCTTACTTTGGGCAGCTAAATGTTTTGTCAATACTATTTATGTTTTATTAAAAAACAAGAAAATGTTGGCTCAAAAATCTGTCATTTCTTTTCTCAATTTTTGTATTGAGATTACACAAGGCAAACTCATTTACATTGAGACCGCATTTCACCATGGCCCTTGAGTGCCCTATAACTCCATTAAAAGCCTGTCCAATACTATTATCATATTGGCCAACACACTTTCCTGAGCTCCTGCTAATTGGTAGAAAGAATAAAAAAAATTCATTTGAAGCATCTTCAGTTAACCTCCACAGAATAGGTTATGGGTGCTGAGCTATATTCAGAATCATCTTGGAGACAATTAAAAAAAAAGACCTTTTCAATAAAAGTGGAACATATTTGTACTCCCCCCTATTAAAAGATGAAAATAAGTTAATTAACTCCAACATAGATCTGAAACACACCAATCTAGTGAATCATGCAGTAAAAAAAAAAGGTTCCTTCTAAATTTAATATTGAATTAATTTATAAATTCTCTACTTTTCTCAAAATTTTTATAAATTCTGACTATAAAAGAATAATAATACAGTCAAATTATTTTAAGAGTTTCTTAGCTAATATAATATTTAACTCCCAAAAATGGACCTTCGAATGTTCTGAGTTTTTTTCTCCTCTGTTGGGTCAAATCATCTACTTCATTTCCCTAGCCTGAGGTTATTTATTGAATGGAATTTAGAAAGGTTAAAATAAGGAATAGAAAAAAGTGTATCGTTATTTTCATTAATCTGTAACTGAAATTTGGTATTTCTATTATGAATGTCTGAACATATAGTTACTATAGTGATAGTAAGAGTATGTATGACTATTAAATCAGTAGAAAGCACAGATATTTTATATTACATTTTAGTTATGACATATCTCAAATAATCATTAGACCTGCACTAGAACAAAGCACATATGACAATAAGCACATTTTGCTTTTGTTTCTTGTTTATTTGGATACACATATTTCCTTTTGTCTAATACGTCCTATTCTTATTAATTTAAATTATCATTCTAAATAGTTCCCATAAGCTTCATCTGACTCCCAAGGTGTTTAAGGAACCAAAAAAAATTAAAAAGTCCTGCTTCAGGTTTTAATCCTCGACTTTGCCTCTAAAAACTACATTTCTTCAAGCTGTAATAGGTAGATCTAAAATATCATTGTCCATGCTATCTCACTATCTTGCAAAGAGCAGGCTCTCTTTTCTATAGAAACTTAGTTAGAAATTTAGTAACTGTGTGCAAGCAACAGGTGTTGACGAGGATCTGGAGAAGGGAAACCCTCTTGCACTGTTGGTGGGAATACAGACTGGTGTAGCCACTCTGGAAAATAGTAAAAGTTAAAAATAGAACTACCCTATGATCCAGCAATTGCACTATTAGGTATTTACCCAAAGGATACAAAAATACTAACTCGAAGGGATATATGCATCCCAATGTTTATAGTAGCATTATCTACAATAGCCAAATTATGCAAACAGTGCAAGTATCTGTCGACTGACAAATGGATAAAGAAGTGGCATATATATATGCAGTGGGTATTACTCAGACATAAAAAAGAATGAAATCCTGTCATTTGCAATGACAGGGATGGAACTAGAGAGTATTATGCTAAGTGAAATAAGTCAGAGAAAGACAAATACCATATGATTTCATTCATATGTGGAATTTAAGGAACAAAACAGATGAACATAGGGAAAGAAAAAAAGAGAGAAGCAAACTGTACATGAAACAGACTCATAACTATAGAGAACAAACAGAGATGCTGGAAGACAGGTGGGGAAGAGGGATAGGTTAAATTGGTGATGGGGATTAAGGAGGGCGCTTCCTGTGATGAGCACCGGGTGTTGTAAGAAAGTGTTGAATCACTATATTGTACACCTGAAACTAACACTACACTGTATGTTAACCAAGTTGAATTTGAATAAAAACTTAAAAAAAAAGATGAAATCACAGCAAAAATGCTTTAGGAAGTTTGATAACGAAACCTGAATTGGAACCAATTTTAACTAAAATAATGGAAAACCACTTCATATATAAGCAACCGGTTGGGAAGGTGGAAGGGCAGAAGGGTGGCAGACTTTTCCGAATAATGAAGCAGCCTTCTAGGAATTCTGCATAGAAAAAATATTATGCAATTTAGTTTCCTAATGTTATGGTATCTAAGCTTGTTTTGGGGTGCTTTTGTTCTCCACATGTGTACATGCTTATCTTTATGTCTGTATTATCTTAATATAGAAATGTTAAAAATCAAATTTGAAATATACATATTTCCATGTTGTTATAAATTTGGAAAGTAGAACTGTGTGAGCAAATAAAATATAATATCAGTAGCACTTAGCTGAAAGATAAGCCAAAATTTATTTTCCATGGGGATACAAAAATATTTTACAGAAGAGTTGAACTTTCTAGCAGCAGTTCTGAGATGTGGATTGGTGGTATGAATATTCTAAAGCACCCTGAGAAAATGTTTTTCTAAATAGTTGGATCATTTTAGCTGAGACAAATGTTTTCCCCTCACTTTTCATCAATCACCCACTGAAGTCCTGCAAGGATATCTGGCCAAAGGGATTTCATCCAGATAGCTTGAAAGGATTTGCAGTGAAAAGGAGCCAGCACATATGAGCATTGGAACATAAATTTGGCTGGCTCTCATGCCCTAAGCATAAGCATTTTGGATGAATATTTGATGGAAACAATTTTGGGGGAATGTTTTACAGTGGAACAACTGTTTAATTGAATTAAATTGTTGTCCTGTTAGGGCATGCTCAAATAAAACATTTGCTATTGAAAGCATGACTTTAGAAAACATTGCAGGACTAGATATGGCCATAATGTCATAGTGATATTTTTAAAAAATGAACTTAAACTTTTAATCTACACCTATGTGTAACAAATTATATGAATAAAAAGTTTATCTTATCTTGACAATTTAAATGCACTTGCCAATTAGGTGTCTAATATACATAACTTAATATTTGTTAGTAACATTATTTGTAAAGGCAGTCTTTGTTTTTGAGAATAATGGTTTAAAAGGAAAATTCTGAAATAGAGTTACCTGAGTTTGAATGCTAGTTAAAACCTTTCTAAATGAGTGAATTTGTATGTTATTCAGTCTTTCTTGAGAAGATCAAAGTATTTATCTTATAGAGTTGATATGAAAATTAAATCAGTTATAAAATTAAATATCCTTAGAACAGTGGCTTTGGTTCTTTTTTCTTTTTTTTTTTTTTGTGGCCATGGTTCTTTAGCACTAAGCAGTAGAATATAAAATAGATTTAAAATATGTGTCTGTATATATGTATATAGCATTAGCTATTATGTTTTTCATCTCTAGAAAGCTAGACCTATCTCAGAGAGAACTCAATTTTTTTTCTAATCAAAAGAATCATTTTAATAAAAAGTTAAATATTTCAACGTTTAGCCCTAGAGAAGTGTGCTTTTCGGTTGCACCATCACCGAACAAGAAGGGAGAGAGTTATTTGAGTGAAATGAGCATTCAGAAGTGTAGCTTACCGAGTAGGATGATGACACAAAGAAGGATGGCAATGAGGGCCCCTGTGCTCAGGCCAGCCGTTAGGACCAAGGCCTCTGCATTGCAGGACTGCATGTTTCCTTGATTATCACAGGCACACACACGGATAGTGAGTGTGCCAGTGCTGCTCTGAATTGGATAATCATTGTCAAAGATTAAAATCGGCAGTAGATAGGTGCTCATTTTGTTGCGGCTATACCCGTCTTTTCGAGTCATGATTCCTGCTGTATTATCTAGGAAAAAAAAAAAAATGGGGGAGAAAAAAACTCAGACCAGTTTTTAATTTTGCATCTGAAATTCTCAATTTAGCTTAAAAAATGTTCTATACCTTTATTATCTACAATGGTGAAGTTCGGATTGAGAGGAAATTCTGGTACTGGTTCAAAGAAAAATTTGTGGCCTCGGGGAGGGTCATCTTTGTCCATGACACTGACAGTCTGAATCAACTGAAACCACATCAGTAAATTAAATTAGTCACAACAAAAAACAACTCTTGTTACAGGACATTTTAAGTCAGTGTTTCTGTTTTAAATATATCATTGACATTAAAGAAACAAAAAAACAAGCCATTTTCAGAAATTATGCCAAAGCTTTTTATGGTTCTGTGTAATATAACAATTAGTTAAGGTTAAAATATGTTCATCAAGTATTACTGTGCAAGGTATCTCTATGGATCATTGTCTGATTCTTAGCCACTGGAATATCTAACCTTAAAAATTTAATCAGTCCTACATCTATCCTCTTTTAACATTGTTAGAAAGCACTAGTCTGTTTTATTAATAATTGGTTACTGATCTGTTGCCTCCACTAACTAATGATTGTCTCAAAGGCAGAGAACATAACAGATGCATTTAAAAGAAACAAAGGTGATTAGCACAACTACTCCTACAGATCAAGAATACTATGAATATAGTTTTGGAAAAATAAGCAATATGTTACATAATACCAGAAAACAAAAGATTCTAAAGCTATGGGGGACCCTAACTAAAATCATATTGCATATTTTATTCAAAGTATTTGTTTTTCTTTTAATGGTATTTGCAAAGTTTAGAAAGATATACAAATAAATGCCTTCAATGTTTCATAACATCAGGTCAAAGTTGAGAAATTACAACACTGTAAGTCAGAGGTGTGCCATAGTGTAAAGATGGAACAGCAAATAACAGGTCAGGCAGAAAGATTCCATTGAGCATTTTATAGTGGAAAAAGCACTAAGCTACACATTGGGGTGCCTGTTTTTCTAGTCATGGGTCTGCCATCTGTGTGACTTGAAATCAAAGCCATTTAATTACTCTTACTTTCAGATTTCTTTTCCACAAAAACAAAGAGTTGCACCACTTTCAGGTATAATAGTGCAACTTCTGTGATGAACAATTATTGGAATTTCACAGTAGTTTGACATACCTATTGTCTTGGTTGTTGTGTACCTTCTATAGCATAATAACCTGAGTACTCATTAGTCAATATTTTTCATCCTTTAATTTAATATTAACTATGATTTCATTCATTTTATTGACAGAGAGGCATGGAACCTTACTTTTCTTTATACAATGCTTCTGAAAGTGCACAATTATTAATACAAATTTAATGCACATTTTCTCCTTAGAAGATTGGATGACATAGAAAAAAATACTTTTAGTTCTTAAATACTCTTGTTTAACCTCCTGTTCCCAGATTGGCAATGATATATCCATTACTATTTTAGTAATTTTAATAATATTTAGTAATATTTTAAACACAAACAACATCAGTCCTCTGGTTATATGGCCGAGTTCTTGAAATGATTAGATGGGCCACTGTTTACACATATTTTAACAGAGAATACATATCAGTAAGCTTAAACTATATTTTCAACCTTGTTAATTTTAACAAGCAAATTGTTTTCTGCCAAGTATATGAGCAATGACAGAAATTTTAATAGTAATATGTATTAAAATAATTACTTAACATCAATATACTTTATCATTATCAAATATTAATTTTAATATGTATCAATTACATGAATCAACAAAAGAAAAGCATATTAATAGACAAATAAGTAAAGACTATGTATATGCTATTGTCAGTTGACTTGTCTCTCCAAAATATATGTTCAAATCCTAATTCCCAGTGCCTGTGAATGTGATCTTTTTTGGAAACAGGCTCTTTGTAGATGCAATCAAGTTAAGATGACGCCATAGCAGATTAGTGTGGGCCCTAAACCAGTGAATGGAGTCTCATAAGAAGAGGGAAATGTGGATACAGAGAGGTAGAAAAAGAATGTCATAGGACAGTGTGCACAGAGATCGGAGTAATTTTTACAAACCAAAGAATGCCAGTGATTGCTGGCAATAATTACAGAAATTAGGAAACAGTTAAGAGTCCTCTCCTAGAGTCTTTACAGAGAGGACAGACTGCTGACACCATTGATTTCAGATGTCTAGCCTCCAGAACTGTGGGAGAGCACATCTCTGTTGTTTTAAGCTCTAGTTTGTGGTAGTTTTTCATGGTAGCCTTCAGAAACTAATACATCTTGAAGATTATTTTAAAATGGCCACATATTTATGAAAAAATGTTCAGCCTGAATAATTTGGGAAGAATCCATGTTAAAATTCTTATGAGATATTACTACTGAGTGGACACTTAAAGTCTAGTGTTCCAATAGGCAATCATCTACTAGGTCTATGACCTATTTGGGCAGCTGTTTGGAGGCATTGATGAGCATTTAGATATAAAATTTAATTATTCTTGCTTCAAAGATTATATCAAAGGAAAAGAATACCAGGTAGTGTATAAATATAAATGTATTATAATGCTCATTATAGTGCTGTTTGCTAGAGTAACATTGTCTTTATAAACCAAATTTCTATTAGTAAGTGCATAGTTGAGTAAACTAATTAATGTATAGCTGTGCTATAAAAATTCAGCATCAAATTAAAAAGAATCATTTACTAAATTGAGAGTATGTCTGTTACATGTTGCAAAGGGAAAAAAGAAAAATAATTTTTAATCGTAATAACTGTGTAATGACACTTTTTGGCAAATAATGATAATATCCCATTTTTATTTTTGTGTATGTAAGTGGAGTCTGTCTTGGTCTGCTTGTTTAGGCTGCCATGAAAATCACTGCAGCCTGGATGGTTTCAATAACAGAAATTTATTTTCTCACAGTTCTGGAGCCTAGAAGTCTGAGATCAAGGTACCAGCTTGGCAGGTTTCTGATGAGAGCTCTCTTTCTGGCTTGGAGACTTCTTTGCTACATCCTCACATTGCCTTTCCTTTGAGTGTGTGCATAGAGAGAGAGAGTGATTTCTCTGGTGTCTCTCCTTTAAACGACAGTAATCCTCTCCAATCAAAGCCCCAACCTTAAGCTCTCATTTAACATTCATTGCTTCCTTCGAAGCTCCATCTCTGAATACAGCCATGTGGAGGGTTAGGACTTCAGATGAACATTGGTCCATTGCAATCTTCATTGGAAGAAAAGGAGGACAGTATTTCACTTTTATTTTCATATTTAAATAGACGCAATGGAATTATATATGATTCTTAACATCTATCTACTTTTTCTTTAAAGGAATATCTAAATAACTTGTTAAAACTTCCTTCAGTGAAATCTGTGCAGTTGCTATTATTTATAAAATATGAAATATTTTAAATATTTTAAAAATGAACATACTGCATTTGCTTAAAGTTACTTTCGTGATCTCTTACATAATAGGGGGACTTTGCAAGAGGACTTTGTAACTCTTGTATAATATCTTTTTATCTCAATAATATTAAAGTTGAAAAATCACGAAGTATAATTTATCAAACCAAAATATCCTGCCTGAGAGATTAAAAGAGGAAACATGTAATCGATGAGGCAATTGTTGTGATTCCCTTTATACTAACGCAGGACAATTTCATTTTCATACTTCATGTTTTATTTAGTAATATATTTCCATTCTGTTGTTGAATATAACTCAGTATCAGCATAATTATGAATCCAGGGAAGAACTTTTCGTATATATATTCATTATATACCCAATATATAAATTAAAGCATATATTAAAACTTTTCCTATTACATCATGGCTTTCATAATAAGAGCAACTTCAGAAGTCATCTGTTTAGATCACTGTGAGTGTTTTAGTAAGGGGAGATGAACAGGTGACAAAGAGGATTGACAAGGGTTTGCATAAAAAAAGTTTGTGCAAGTGAATTAATATAATGTTATCTGCCTTTGTGAAGAGGAGATATTTTTTTAAAGTTTATAATAATTTTATTTACCTGCCCAGGTTTTGCATTTTCACAAACAAATGTTTCATAGTACATGGCAAATTCCGGAGCATGGTCATTTATATCTAGAATTCTGATGAAGACAGGGATGTGGCTACTTTGTTTTGAGTTATCTGCAACGAGAACATGTGTAAGACTTCAGTCTCATTTACAGAGAAGTGGTGCTACCATTCACCCCATTTGTAACTTAGCAACAGATCATTTCTGTGGTATTCACTTTCTCAATTGGATTGCCGATGAATAGCTGAGCTTTCTTACATGGTCCAGATGGAAAGCATGATTAAAAAGAGGAGAATATGATTGAGAATGAAGTATTATTTGTAAGACATAATTTTCTTAGACAGATTAATTATTTTTATGAGGTTAGATTGTATTTCTATCTTAGAGTAAGGCGTAAAAGAAAATCAAGTTTAAAAAGTAGATATTTGGTAATAATTAACATAATATCCAACACAGTCTGATGTTGCTAACGATAAAATCACTCAAGAAATAGTCTACTTAATGCTATTATTTTATTACTTCAGTGTTCAGATGGATGTATTTCCCACTCACTTATTTCTGTGGCTGTAATGGTGATGTTGTGCCAAGGAGACGATTCCCGATCAAGGGGTTTCAAAGTGAAAATAGAGCCATTTTCGGAGTGAATGCTAAAAATCCGGTCCATATCAGTATGCCGATCAATAGAGTATCTGGCAGAAAGGAGATTCATGAATCTAGGCATTAAGATTCTTAATTCATCTACTCTTTCTTAATGTTATAGACAATTCAAGCAATGTTCTCATAAGGTCATGACCAGTAAAATGCTGACAACTTTCACGAATTTTTATTTAATATAATTGTCATTTACACAGTTTGATATATTCGGCCTTTTCCATCATTACTGTTCTATGATTATGTGTTCTTTAGAGTTATTATTTATACTCATGAGTCCTTGTGGCAACCTTTAAGTGAGTTTTTAATTGTCACTCGATTTGCTTAACCTATCATAGACCTGTTGCAGTGCCTGAGACATAATAAGCAGTCATATTAAATTTGATAGAGTCAATTGCATTAGATAAATTGAAATTATGTTAAAAAACATAAGAACATGTGTCCACAGGGTCTTTATGACTGTAAGTGAATAGAGAGAGGCTGTTGTAAAGTACATTGCTCTTGAATGGCTCTCTATTCAAGGAACATCTCAGATGAATCAAAGGTTATCCTCCAATCTATTCCTCTGAGCTATTGCAGATAAAAATGAAATGACATATTACACAGAGTTTTATGACTCTTTTCATCAAGGCTGGATATGGAAGATGTCACCATAAACTTTGTATCACTTCATGGTTGGCAAGATAATGCCTCCCCACCTCCCCCAAAGGATGCCCACCTCCTAATCCCTGAAACCTGGGGCTATGTTCCTTTACATGGTAAAAGTAACTCTGCAGATGTGATTAAGGTTAAAGTCCCTGAGAAGAGAGATTATTTTTGAGTATCTAGATAGACCTAAACTAATCATATGAACCATTTAAAGTGGAAGAAAAAGGCAGAGATGGGCTCTCGAGAAATAAGGCAGGAGGAAAAAAAGAGATTTAAAGTATGAAAAGGACTTCACCTCTCACTGCTGGCTTTGAGGACGGTGGAAAGGGACCACATGCCAAAGAATACAGGCAGCCTCCAGAAACTCAGAATGAACCATGAGCTGACAGCAAGAAAATAAGAATTTCAGTCCTACAACCGCGAAGAACTGAAATCTGCTAATAACTTGAATGAGCAAGGAAACACTTTATCTCCTACAGTTTCCAGACAGGAATGTAGCCCTATCCACACAAACACCTTGACTTCAGTCCAGTGAGATTCATCCCAGATCTCTGACCTATAAAACTGTAAGATAATAAATTTGAGTTGCTAAGCACTAAGTTTATGGTAATTTATTATGACAGCAATGGAAGGTGCAATTTACTCATAAGAAAGATCTTTTAAAAGACCAGCTTATAATAAAATCCTTTAGTTATGTCAGGCCATATTAGGCTATACTAACACTTTACGTCTCTTTGAGATTTCTGCTGCTGAGTATATAAGCCATATAGGAAAATACAGGAAAATAAGTGTTAGCCATATAGGAAAATAAGTGTTTCTTAAACATTAATGTTCATATGAATTACATTGGGATCTTGTTAAAAACAGATTCTGATTCAGTAGGTCTGGTGTTGGAGCTAGGATTTTTATTTCTAACAAACATCCTAGGCCAATTCCATGTTAGAAGTCTATGGACAAGGCTCATACAGTAAGGTTATATACCATGGAATAAACTGATTAGAATAAAGACAGAAAAAGGAATAAAAAGGGAGAGAACTAACAGACTAAACAGTCTCCGGTATAGTTCTCATTTTTCTAGGTATCTTATTAACTTCAGTTAGCTGATGAACTCCTTTTTTGATCTGGTGAATTGGGAAATTACAACTCCCATTATAAATATAATATATTCGCTATCAGGCACTGACTTTGACAAACATATAAGTAATAGATATTGAGCAGCCAATGTTCTAAACATTGTGAAATATTTGTAATTTTAAAAAATATTGGATGAAAATCTATTTATAAATTCCTTGATATTTTTGTTTGTTTGCCTTGGTTGTTTTAATAAAGAACCCATGACTTAGTCTATTGCTATAAGAACTATATTGAAATTAAGAGATCCATTAGTAAACTCAGGTTTCCAAAAGAATCGTAATACCCTAACATCATGGGGTTTGCCTAATTTATTTTCTGCTAAACTTTATCAAATGAGTTTCTCAGACTGACAGATACTATTTCAAAGTGAGTGTTTGATACTGGATTTTTTTTTAAAGATTTTATTTATTTATTAGCAGAAAGAAAGAGAACAAGAAGAGAGAGCGGCAGGCCGAGGGAGAAGCAGACTCCCCACTGAGTAGGGAGCCTGACTCGGGCTCGATCCCCCTGGGATCATGACCCGAGCCAAAGGCAGACACTTAACTGACTGAGCCACACAGGCACCCCTGTATACTGGACTTTTATCTCAAATGTGGAATAGCTAAAAGCTTTACATGGTTGGTTTTAGGTTCCTTTCTGTACCTAGTCTCAAAATATAAAACCAGCCCTGTCACGTTTTTGTCCTTTGGAAGGGTTGTGCAATGGGCATTAGAGCCACAGGGAAAAGGTGGTACCTTTTCACTCTTTCAATAATCATAATTTTCCTACATGGTATTATGAAAAAATTGGGATATTTTTGATATGTGGTCAAATTATTGATTATATGATATATGGTCACTGCAGAAAAGTAGCTATATTTCTGGTGTGGGAACTCCTAAAGAGATAGAGGATAACTAGAAACGAAATACAAAAATAAATATATAAAATACATAATGGTGTATATGTATATTTCCTAGGAGCAAAAATTATATCAGGTTTTAACCAGCAATTCATTTTCAGACAAGGATCTGAAAGCTTATTAAAAAAAATATACTAAAATTGAGGATGGCAGTCATATTAAATTTTCTCTTTTAAATCTCTATTGCTTAATAAATGCTGACATGGAAAAAAAAAAATACAGTGCTTCCTATCTCTAGGTGTCAAGCCTCTTACAATTTTAGTTCCTAATGTGGACTAGGAAAGTCAGTAGAACATTTTTAAATGTTCTGTTTTACTTAAATACTTAAATACGCTGATTTCTGCTAATGAATAAAACAAACCTAAAATGAACACAAAGAAAACAGTGTAAAAAATATATAACTGAACCACATCTACGTATTGAGTGGAATTCAATTTATAATATTTGCCTGAATATATTTCTTTCCATTGTTGGAAATGTTAATAGCTGGCCATTATCTGCTATGGCTAATCAGACATTGAATTTTTTTCCTATTATTAGCATTGAAGATCAAAATGAAAAATAAAAATTCCTTTGTACTCATTGCTACTTGCCCTGGAGATTAGCATAGGGCTTTTTATGATTGAGGAATAGATAACAGTTCTAACATTATGCAAGTGCAGCTTTGACATACTTGGAGCTTATGTGGGCTCAGAATAAGTTTCTGACTATCCTATTCATAGATTCAATCTTGAAAGGTACCACTTTCCGAGTGAAGAATTCATGGTGGAGAACCACATTGACAATTTAGAAATGGCTCACTTTAACACTAACACTGCATACTTCCAGGTATATATTCAGAAATTTGCCCTAGTGCAAGTGATGTCTCACAGCCCAGTGATAACTTTTATTCAGTAGCCAGTATTCTGTTTTCAACACAGAATGGTTTGCCTGTTAATAATAAATACTCTGGATTACTGCAGATGACCAGAAAGAGCTTGATAAACAACAGGACAGAACTATCTCCATATTCCAGCAGATGGCCTATTAAAACAACACTATTTTATTCATCTCCTTACAGTTAATTTTGAGCAATAAGTTAACAAAAAAAAAAGCCACTGGCATAACTTTTTAAATGAAACAAGATCTGCAGAAACAGCAAATAAGTGAAAAAGAGCACAAGAGAACTGAGCCTGTGGAAGCTGAACTCTGCTTCAATTTGTTTGAATTTTCATTTTTCATGTTCTACCATTAAGAATCCAACACATATCAGATCCCTGTGTTTTCATTTCACAGTAAAACACATAAATTAAATTACAGAACAAATCAGTAGTATGCAGAAATGTGTCAAGGGTAGTACTTGTCTTCCTTTACTGAATGCCAGGTACATCTTCCACCCACTAAGTCAATATAATTAGGCTACAAGTTTGCTCTTTCCTTTCCAACTACTGCATTCCAGAAATGTGTTTTTTATCTATGAACTATGAAACTTTCATTGCCCTTCAAAAAGAGAACATGGCTACATAGTACTTGAGCAAATAGTTCAAGTCTTTTTTTTTTTCAAATATTAATGGCATGATTTTTAAATAATCATGATTTTCAAATAAATATTATTTTACTCTCTATAATAAAATCAAGCAAATATTAGAGAAACACTGACACACACACACACACACACACACACACACACATCCATTTATTCACTCATTTCAGCTTAGGGTGGAATCATGTACGTTTTATTGAAGCACAAAAACATTTCTTTCCAGCAAGTTTGTTGTGTACTTACTTCTCAGTTTGACTGCAGTAGAAAAGATTTCTTCTAAAATTTGTTGAACTTTAAATATGTTGCGCATAAAATAGGTGTGAAATGAGACAACATGTTCTTTCAGAACCTGTAAAGCTATAATCAACCCTATAACTTGGGAAATCCATGGTTACTAATGAGGTGAAGCAGAGCTGACAACAGCTGCTAATTGTAATCACAATCTCATGTTGCAAGCGGGAGATGTATTTCAGAAAATATGTTTGATGAACAGATTTACTGGTGGGTGAGAAATAGTTCCTAAGATTTCCCTGGAAAATATTTTTCCATGATACTTATCATAGCCCATTTCTGCTCTGGGGATCAGTCCTCCTTCTAAATTCTATAGGAGCAAACAAAAGGATCACATATTACAATGTTGTCTCTTTGCTGAATTATTGCTACTTTCTCAGTGTAGTAAGATATCTAAAGGTTTGTGTGTGTGTGTGTGTGTGTGCATATTTCTTTATGCAAACAGGAACCAGCCTATATACTATTTTTCAGGCATGGCCTTATATGTTAACAGAGTTACCAGTATAATTTTAGAAACATAATTTGGGATAAATTTGTTTCTTTCAATATTTTTCTTCTCTGTCATAATTTCTGAGATTTTATATGTAAGACCACTGTTCATTATTTCTTTATACTTGAGTACCCTATTAAACACAAATATTTTTGGGAGAACTGTAAACTTCAAAATTTATCAGCTACTTTTATATACTATGGAGCAAAGCTGCAAATTTTACTATCAGTATTTGACCTAGAAATTTTACTCCTAAAATTGTATCCTGAGGAAATTCCAGATATAGGACAGGATATATCTGTATAGATTGGGTGGATTACTTATCAATATCTATTTCTGTATCTGTATCTATATCAATCTACATCAATATCTAATCCATGTATATGTATATATATATAGGATATATATAGATTGATAGACTGCCACTGAATTTCCAGCAATCATGTATCACCTACATGATAGTGTGTTATTTATACAATAGAAGTTTAATGGCATTATCAAATATTCACAATTAATAAAAATACATAAACCTATATGTATATTATAATGATCTTTACTTACTAAAGTTAGTTAGGTGATTGATAAATGGAAAGTTTCAATACCTGATAAAAATAGAATAAAATGCCACTGAAGTATCTATTGAGAGGAGAATTTTATAGATATCTTCTTCACTACAAGATTTCCTGTGCAAGACTGAACTAGAAACATGTTTTAAAAATGATGTTTTGAATATCCTATTTTAGCAACCGTAAAATAACGAGGGATGGATTTACTAGCCTCCCCACATACACACGCACACACACACGCACACGCACACACACACAACCCACTAACACTAAATGAAATATATGAAACTAAATGAAAATTATTATTTTTTTAAATGAAAATTATTTTTGAAGGATTATACACCAGCGAACAATGACAGTAATCCCAGAGAAAAGAGAAAGATAGGATGTGATCCATAAAACTTCCTAGTTTGCAGCCAGGGAGAGGTTCCAGACAATAATACAGGAAGTGAGATCCCAGATGAAGTCTGTCAATCCCCTGAGTTCAAGCTGATAGTCCATGTTGAGAACAAAGTGTCTAGAATTTGAAAGGCAGAGTAATTCATGGGAGAGAGTTTCACAAAGCGGAAACTGCTGAAATCTGAAGAAAACATTACTCAGGTTTTCAGCTGAGTACTGATCAGAACATATTTGGGAACAGCTATAGTGAAAGAATAAAAGTAATCAATCACAAGGATTAGGAGGGAGCAAAACTATGAACTGGAATGTTACTGGGAATAGCTCTGTTTCCACCAACCAAAGAGGAGAAATTCGTTAACTCATGGGGCTTTGGTAGACTACTCAGCAAGGCCTTACTTGATTTATGGGGCAAAATTAGGTCTAGAAAAAGGGCTGCTAATAAAGCAAAAAAGCCAAGTCCAAAAAGATTAAGATGTTGTGAGTAATTTAAACACACAACTAAGGGGTGCCTGGGTGGCTCAGTTAAGTGGCTAAGCATCTGCCTTTGGCTCAGGTCATGATCCCAGGATCCTGCTCAGCAGGGTGTCTGCTTCTCCCTCTGCCCCTCCTTCTCCCCGTTTGTGCTCAGTCTCTCTCTCTCTCTCCTGCTCTCTCTCACACGCTCATGCTCTCTCTCAAATAAATGAATAAAATCTTTTAAAAAATTAAACACATCTGAATGCAGCTCAAGAGTATATATGAAAATGCAAAGGTCGAAAAAAAAAAGAAAATGCAAAGCTACTTAACACTAAACATAGTAAAAGCACAGTGTTTGTCATCCGGTCAAAAATTACAGGCATGCAAAAAACAAAATATGACTGCCAGGAAAAATCTTGCCAGAAATAACTCTTCCAGAGAAGAAATTATAATCTACAAAATGAAAAAATACTCTAGATGGAATTAAAACAGGTTAGATATTGAAAGAAAAGAAGATTAGTAAACTTGAAGATGAAGATGAATGAGAACTATTTAAAATGGCTAATAGGGAAAAAAGACTAAACAAACAGCACCAGTGCACTGTATTGCACATATAGGAGATGTAGCTAATAATAATTAAATACCCTTAAAGAGAAGAATATAGGGCAAAAATATTAAAGAGACTGGCTGAAAACTTTTCCCAATTTGGGGAAAACCATAAAGTCACAGATTCAGGAAGCTTTATAAACTTCAAGTACAAAATAGTCGAAGCATATTATAGAAAGTTATATCATAATCCAATTGCTAAAACCAGTGACACAATCTAAAAGCACCCTGAGGCACAACTGACAAGAAGAGAAGAATAAACATTAAGGACAATGCAAAATTTTTATTGTATTGGTACAAAACACAACAACACATCTAAAGCTGTACCTAGAGGGAAATTTATTTATCACTAAAATGCACATATGAGAATAATAATAGGTCTCAAATCAATGACCTCGGCTTCTGACTCAAAGACATGGACAAGAAGAGCAAATGAAACTCAATGTAAGCAGAAAAAAAGAATGAAGATGAGAGCAAAAAAAAAAAAAAAAACTATTGAAAAAGCAATTTAACTTGTTCTTTGAGAAAATCAACTAAAAAGTCTAGTCACGCTGGCCCAAAAAAAGGAAAGAAAGTAGATACAAATTAACAATATCATCAATGGCTATCATTACTAGAGTATCAAAAGGATAATATAAATATTATGAATAACTTTCTTCAACTTTGATGAAATTCAAAAATTCCCTGAAAGATGAAGAAAAAGGAAAAAAAAAACAAACCAGGTCATGCAAGAATTAAGAAAATCTGACAGGCCTTACAACTACTAAGGAAATGTAGCTATAACTATAGGTATAACTATATAGAATTTGTAGCTATAACTCGTATAAAAAAGACAATGCAGTCCTTTGCTTTTAAATTCTACCAAACATTTAAGGAAAAATAACGTCAATTCTATGCAAACTCTTCCAAAAAATTAAAAGAATCTTGTGACTGCATTGTGTGAGACAGTATTACCATGACACCAAATTTACATGAAAACCAAACTGTAAGATAATGTGCCAGTAAAAAAAGGTGCAAAATTATTTTTAAACTTTAGTAAACTGAATTCAACAGTATATAATAATTATAATATAATGCGGCTAAGTAACATTTATCCCAATAATACAGAGCTTGTTCAATATTTGAAAAATAAATCAAATAATACATCATTTTACTATATGATCATCTCAGTAGACACAGAAAATACCATTTGACAAAATCCAAACTCTATTCCTGATAAAATACTTAGAACAAAAGGAAGAGAATAAAATTGACCCTGCAGATGGCATCACACTGAGTGATGAAAGATTAAATGATTTCTTCATAAGACAAGGTAGAAGGCAAGGATTTCTGTTCTTATTACTTCTATTTAACATAGTTTTGGAGGTTTTTGCCAGTGCAATAAGGCAATAAAAAGAAATATAAAAAATGTTTTTTTTTGTAGACATAAAAAACCACAAAACACAGCTAAAAAAATCCATATATAAGCAAGAAAAATATATTCTTTTGTGTTAATAGATTCAATATCATTAGGATGTCATCATTCTGCCTACATTAATCCACACACTTAACACAACTCAAATCAAAATTTTAGCAGACTCTTTTGTAGCAATTGACATATGAAAATAGAAAGGGCCTAGAATTACCAAACAAATTTAGAAAAGAAAAAAAAAAAAGGTTAAATGACAAATAATATTTAATTTTAAGACTTTTTATAAAGGTACAGAAAACTGTGATTTTGCAAACATAGATAAATATGTAATTGGAATAGAAGAGAGAGTTCAGAGTTAGATCCATATATACATGGGCAATTGAATTTTGACAATGGTATGAAGGCTATTCAGTGACAAGAATAGTATTTGCAACTCATGGTGCTAGAAACATTGGGGACCTGTATACCAAAAAGCAAAAGAACTTTGATCCATACCTCATACAACATAAAAATTAACTTAAAATGAATCATAGATATAAATATAATACTGAAAACAATAATCTTCTAGAAGAAAACATGGATAAGAATTTTGGGATCAGGCAGATGTTTTCTATATAAGGCACTAAAAGCTGAATCCATAAATTAAAAGTTAATAAATTAGATTTCATCAAAATTGAGAACATTTGCCTTTTGAAAGTTTATAGGAATGTAAATACAGAGCACTGGGAGAAAATATTTGTAAATCACGTATCTGATAAAGGACCTTGTATCCATTGTGTGAAGTAGGAGGTGTGTGTGTGTGTGTGTGTGCGTGTGTGTGTGTGTGTATCTCCAAATCAATAATAAAGAAATAACACAGTAAAATCTAAGCAAGTATTGAATAAACACTTCATCTAAGAACATGTATGGGTGGCACATTAAGCATATAAAAAATGTTCAACATCGTTGGTTACATAGGATAAAGATACTATTATACACGTTTTAGAATGGCTGCAGTTAAAAAGATTGACTTTTTATGGTCCAATCATAACTCTTCTAGGTATTTACTCAAGAAAAGTGAAAACATAACATACAAATTCTGATGCACAAATGTTTGTATATATACTTACATACAAATGTATATAAGGGTATTGCAATATCCAAGTATTTGAAACAACTCAAAATGTCAACTGATAAGTGAACAGATAAGCAAATTGTGATATCTCTATACAATGGAATACTTTTCAAGAATTGGGGGGATAAACTATTGATGCACATAACATGGAAAAATCTCAATATAGTTATGTAAGTGAAACAAGTGAGACAAAGGAGAATACTGTATGATTGCATTTGTAAAAATTCAAGAAAACCCAATCTAATCTGATCTATATTGACAGAAACCTGATCAGTGTTTGCCCAGGGATTGGGGGATGGGTTTTTGGGAAGTTTGGGAGGGGGGTATTAAAAAGTACATGAGCAAACTTTTGGGGGTAGGATATATGTTCATTATCTTGATTGTGATGATGTTTTAGTGGGTGTATGAATATGCAAAAGTTGATCAAATCATACAAATTAAAATTGTGCAGTTTATTGTTAGTCAGTAATACCTCAATACATTTGTTAAAAAAGAATAAAAAGGCTGTAATTTTCTAAGCTAATAACATGTCTATAGTTAGAACTTATGAAATGCCCTATTGTGGGCGATAGTAAAAATGAAAGGAAACTAGACCAACTTATGAGGGACAAAAACCATGTTTTGGCCTTTGCATAATTTTGTCACTGAGGGATCTGCCTTGTATAACTGAAGTCAGTCCAATTAGTCTACAAATGAGGAACGTTATATTAATTATCTCTAATTAGTAAACAAGTCATTAAGAAAGCAGAGTATGTCTGCCCAAGGATTGGCTATGCATTCAATCAACAATAGTTTGAATCCTCAGTCTGTTTATTATTTGTACTGTGTCCTTTAACCCTTTGCATCTCAATTTATTCTTCTATAAAATTTGGGTGATAACAGTTGTACCTGCCTAATAAAGTTATGGTGAGGCTTAATTGAGCTAATGACTATAAATCTCTTTAGACTCTCTGGCTTATAGCAAGTGCTCAATAAATGATAACGATTATTTTACAGAAGAAGGGGTAGGCAAAATGTTTGACAGTCTCGTGTCATGAATTTAATGCCACAGTTCGACTTAGCTACTCATCTTCACCCACCCAGCCTATCCATTTATAACTATATTTGCATTCCCCTTAAGAATCACATGTAGTAATCACTTAAGATTCTGGAATATTTGAAAGCTTTGAAAAGATTAATACAATTTCAAACTTTGATAAAGTATTACACTATACTTCACAATACCATATTAATTTTAATGTTTGCAATTCTCAAATATCATTATTTTCTTTACTAATTCTTTGTTATTATTAGAATATAATTGACATACTATTTTTTCCCAAAATTTTAATAGATGGTATGCTGAATGACTATTTTTAAAGGAGAAACCAGTATTGCACTGTATGTTAACTGACTATAATTTAAATAAAAAGTTGAAAAAACATAGTGAAAAACAAACAAAAAAGATGTTTCAACATTTTCAGATTACCTCTTAATAGCATTTCTAGAACAATGTTTTCTTATTTATTTGTTTAGATCACTTATTATTGAACTATGATTTCTCTAAGAGAGACAATGAGATAAGAATCACAGTAGCTAAAGGATTAAAATCATGGACTCTGGAGCCAGATGGCCTGATTTTCAAACCCAGCTTTGGCACTCACTAATTGTTTGGCAGGTTACTAAATGCTTAGTACCTTAATCTTATCATCTGCAGACAGGTATAATAATAGGATCTACCTTGTAAAGTGATGAGTCAAAGGCAATAAAACATTGAGATCACTTGGAAGGCAGTCCAGCTAAGAGTTTGTGCTATGGAAACGTTTAGTCTTGTTACCGTACTTGATCATACATAGTACAACGTAATTTTTTTCACCCATGCTTATAGTGAGAAGATTATTTTTCTGCTCAAAACTCAAAGTTTGAAAAAATACTTACTTTATTAAATTGTTCATGACATCTGGGTCATATGCTGTAACCTGTCCAATGATGCTGCCCTCCTTTACATCTTCATCTACTTCTATCAAGTAAAACAGTTTACTGAACACAGGAGGCTCATCTATATCTTCCACAGCTATTTTGACCACGGCTGTGTCTTTGAAAGGTCCCAGGTGTAGGAATCGTGGATCAGGGTGAGTGTTACTTGCATCCACTCTTAAAGTGTACAGCATTTTGTTTTCAAAATCTAAATTCTGAAGTTAAATAAGAAAAAATTAGTATAAAATTAGTAAAATATAGCAGACATGACAATGGAAGACAATATTAAAACTTAATAACCAGCTCTGTTAATGGTACCAGTAACTGGTTAAAAAACTTTCCCAATTACTGCTTTATAGGTATATCAAATAAATCAGTAATTTTTTGTTTTTTCTTACACTTATTCATAGAGGTTAACTGAATATAATGGTATGTACATTAGGATCAATTCCCACTTGGTTATGCATTTCACATTTTGATGCTCACAGCAAAATGTATTATCTAATGGACATATGGATTATTAATTATTATTATTATTAAAGTTGTACAAAGTTAAAATCAGAGAAAATATAGAATAAAGTAGAGGTTCAGCAAACTAGTCATATAAGCTGCTTCCTTAGTTCCAACATTTCTAAAACAGTTATTTTAGAAAGAAAAAAACATATTTCATTAATCTGGACACTATGGAAAGCAAGATATGAATGAAAACAGAAAAATCAGGAAAATAGAATATAATCCACATTTCGCTGGATTATAGTATGTAAAGTTTCATAATACTCTCTTCACACTGCATCCAACATAAAACATGCAGCATCTTCAGGTTTCATCAGCTTGAAGAGGCTAATTTAAACATTTTGAAAAGTGTATGAAGTAAAGTTATGTCCACATGCCTATTTTTTGGGCCACAGAATATGTAACATAAGTACTTTTGAGGCTGTCTAATCCTAGTTTGATTGTCTACTATAAGCACACGCAGTTAGGGCTTTGTATCACTTTTTAAGTGTCAGTGATGAAGTTGGTTTACTTATTTGAGATGAAGCCACAACCATACCCACTTCTATGAAAGCTGGACAGTGTGTAAAAGATGGGAAAAATAAATCCTAGGCTTTTCTTCCCTTAACTGAAAAGCAAAAATAAACTGTAAGTGCTCAACGAAAAAATGAAGACAGGGTAAAGAAACCTGTTTGACAGTTATAATCCCTTCCTGTGTGTCCTTGTCAGTGATGACATCAAACATGTCTGCTCCATCTCCTTCAGCAATGCTGTATTCCATCTCAGCATTTTCCCCCACATCAGGGTCATTGGCTTTTATCCTTCCAAGATGGGTTCCAAGAGGTACAGACTCGGGAGAATTAAATTGATACGTACCTGAAAATTAAATCAGAGATGTTTTGACATTTCATCTTTAGATAACAAAAATCTTCATTTCCTCTGCCTTTTTTACTTCAATAAATTAATTTTAAATTGGGAGAGGTTTTCATCATATTGAATTGTAATTGTAAACTGTCAGAAATTATAGGTTTATTAAGTTGGGAAAATAATTTGTAAAGGCAGAGCACTGTCATCTTGTAAATGAGAAATACAAGTTCCAGGAAGATTAAGTGAATGTTCCGAGGTTATTTAGAAAATAGATGATAGACATGATATTAGAATCCAGAACTTTTGCTCAAGAGGGCAAGAAAACCGATTATTTACTACATATCTAGAGCTTTCAATATTATCATTATATATTTTTACCTACTTTAAATTATTTCAAAAACATGGACTTATTCTTATATCCTAAGTCAGGGATAGAAAGCTAAATCCATACACAGGAACTTTCCTTCCTTCCTTTCTGCCATCCTTCCTTTCTTCTCTCCTTCCTTCCTTCCTTCCTCTCTCCCTCCCTCCCTTCCTTCCTTCCTTTTTTGCTTCTTACAGCCTTTAAGTGGAATATGAATGTTTCTATTCCCTGCAGTTTTCAGCCAATAATTATATTGCACTGTGCTGTCCTTGAAAGGATTTCAGTTTGTGACTCTTTATTCAAAAGACAATGGGAAAAAGTTACAAAAAGAGTTAACGAAAGTTAGAATTGTTTTTAAACATTTAATATGTGCTGAACTCTGTATATGGCCAAAGGCTCTCTATATTAATTTATTTAATTCTAACACGAGTCCTCATAAGACCAAAGTAGTAGGCACATGATCTTCAGGGATAGGGCTCAAGGAAATCATCCTATGAAATTGAGAAATGCAGGATGAATAACTAAGTCTCTCTGACTTAAAAGTCTATACTCTTTCCAGTTTTCTTGGTGATTAAGAAGGACTTCTAAATCCAACTGCCCGCATTGGAATTCTTATTTCTGGGCAAGTAAATTCTCTAACCCTTGATTTCTATAAGAATAGGGTGATAATGACAGGAATTAGCTTATAGGTTTTTTTATGAAAATTACATGAAATTATATCCTTAATATGTGTACTCTATGGCTAGTTCTTAAACATTTTTAACTGCTATAATAGTTCTAAACCTTTTGCTAAGATATGATAGATCATGGAATTATAGAGTGGCAAACCATTTGAGAATTCAAGTCATAGTGTTTCAGTTATATTTAAGGAAACTGAATGCAAAGTTTAGATTTATGATAATTAAGCTTATTATTTATATTCTCAGCAAACTTCTTAAAAACATTTATCAGATGTATATGTCAAACACCCAAAGTTGAATCATCAAATATTTTAAATTTGACTAGCTTGGAAAATGATCTGATGTATTGGATTCAATATCATAAATTAAAATTTGAGACCCCTTAATTGAACATTTCAAAATAGGGCCCTTTATATTTTTATTCACTGCAAAAAAGAAATATCTGCAGAAAAGGATTAGAATCTGTTTTTATAGGAACTCATGGCATGCAGAGCATCCGTGGTTTAACATACATTTGCCTAAAATGGTGATGACTAAAGGGGATTAACTAACTTAATCTTTATAAACAGGTAACAGATATTAGCAAACTTTAACATGTCTCAGATGACATCAGAACTAAGATATACCATACTCTATGGGCCATTTGGAAAAACAAATGCTGCCAATTAAACCCAAACTGCCTTGATTTTGATACAGTATCTGATTTCAGAGACTTTAAAACATCGAGTGTGTGTTTTAGAATCAATTGTATGTAATAAAAATAAATAAATAAATAAGGGAGTATTATTCTTATATACAGACAGGATAACTGAGGTCAGACAAGTGGATTTGAAACCAGGCAGTCAGAATTGAGAGTCCACAGTGTGAACCATAAAAGATATAAGATATAAGAAAAAGAGTGAGATGATCATAGTGAATACTGGGAAATTGTGATATTTTATCAGGGGGACTGGTTGTGGATTTGCCTTTCTTCATAAGCTAATAGTGAAAATACTAGTACAAATATTAGCCTCTGTTTGTAGTGTGTTGGAGAAGGCTTCCGACGTGAGATAAGTAAGACCTTCCTTACTCTGGGGAAATCGAGGAGGATTGTTGTTGACATCCGTCAGAGTGATGTTTACTGTGGTGGTTCCAGAAAGGCCTCCCATCTGGCCGCCCATGTCTTTGGCTTGTATAACCACTTGGTACTGCTCTCTATTTTCTCTGCTCATGTCTGGAAGTGCAGTTTTTATTATGCCTTTTAGAAAAAGTAGACAAATATTTTACAATTCAGTCACTGAGTTTTAAGATTAACCTATGGAAGATCTATTTTACAGAAGTTCATCATAGCAAACAAATAAAAAGTTGGTGTACCTAAATGGATGAAATCCATAAACATTAAATTGTAATTGACAGAACAGAAAGAAATCTTCCACTGGCTGTTGTACAGGGAATGAGTTTTGCTAAATCAATTTAATTATCTTTTTGATTAAAAAAGTTAACTTCATTCAGAAACCTTCAGATTAATAAGCTTGCTTGATTTTGATGATTGTCACATTCTTTAGGTTTTGAGTATTTCTTATGACACGTAAAGTGCTAAATCTTTGAACTTTCGTATTTGGTGTCATGAATTTAAATTTAGTAAATAATAGTCTCAAAGGCTAACAGTTCAAATAATCTACTTAAACAATATGAAATTTGCTTTTATTTCCATGGAATACCTGTAGGCAATAAATGAAAGCATGATACTGAATCAACAGCTTTTAAAATACAGAAAAATCTATAATTGTGCCTCCAGATGTATTACAACATGAGAAAGAGACCAAGTCTTAAAGGTTGTTACCTGATTCTGGGTCCACTGAAAAATATGGCTGTCCTTGCAATATGCTGTACACCACCTTGGCACTGTTTCCATAGTTGGCGTCATCTGCATCTGTTGCCGTAACTTGTATAACAGATGTTCCTACACGAATCCCCACCCAAACACAGACACTTAAATACTTCTAACTTTGAAAACCGTCTTTCTGAAAAATTACTGCTAGTCGTGTGGTGTGTTAGACAATAGTGTATGTTTAAAGAACATTTTTAAATGATGCCGCCTCAAAAACACCATAGTTTTCTTTTTCATTCCTTTTTTTAAATTTAAATATCCCTTGATTTTATGGTTTGAGCTATCTGAATAAAAATCAGCAACTTATTTTATCATAAAAATGAACATAATGAGACAAATGCACTATACTTTTAGTTGATCAAAAATACTGTAAGGAACAATTTTTCACTGAATACAATGCACATGCAATTTTCAATTAATGCAGTTACTGCTAACTGGAAATGTGTATTCAAAGATAAAACCGGCATTGGTAACACCTGGGCTGCTTTTTACTCTGGTAAATTAACTGTATGTTGTAAATAGAATAAAAAATAGAGGGGTACTGTTTTTATAAAAAACAAAATGACATAAAATTGACCTGTAATTTTTTGTGTTTAAGATATAAATGATTATTAAGCATATGTGTCTCCCTATAAAATGTAGTTACCAAAGTCATATATGATTGTATTTATTGGTGTGCAACCTATTAGTTGCTGCACATAATGAAATTAGTAGATATTTCCCCCAAAAGTTAAGAAAGTATATAGTTCTGTCACATACGGTACTGTAATTTAATACTACTCTCTGTTTAATTTTATCTTATAAAACTTAAACCATTTCCTTTTTACTTTATCACAAATTGTCTTTAAAAGATAAAAAGACTTTAGGGTGCTAGTTTCAGGAGCTTAACGTAATGGGCTTTTCTAATATTTCCGTAATCACTATAAACATTAAAAGCATGGTTGTAAAACTACTATTAACTAAAACCTACTATGTATCCCTTGGGCAAAATGAGTTTGTATGGCATTTTCTAGTATATAGATTTTAAAATTCCTTAGGACAGGGCAAGTTCCATCTTGGCCGTGTTGCCTACTTGAACGCCCCATATGTTACACACTCGGAACTCGGTCTTTTTGACTCGCAGTGAATGTTTCTCAAAATTTGCATGTATATGCTTATGCAGATCCTAAAAATTAATTAATTGTACACTAAGATTAAACTAATAGCTCATTTCCCATCAATGTATCTAAGTACTAACACATGACTTTAGCAGCAGTCTTTTTTAAGGTTTTTTCAAAATTAATTAACAAGAGAACTTGAACTCTTTCTCTTGAGGCCTAGAATTGATACATTGGTGCATCCTGTGTGAGGACACACTGTGACTTACTCAGTGGATCCTAAGTGTTCTCCTTTGTCATTTAAAAAACACCCACTCACATCCTAGCCAGGTCAAAGCAGAAATAATAATCTCCACCTCCCCACGATAACATTTAGAAGTTAAACTAAAGTGGTTTTCTGATTTATATTGAATTTTTTACATAAACCTATGTGAACATATGTTAGTTAGAATAAGAATTGTTTTCATAGCTGAGGATTATTTGAAATATGAATTATTCAGTATAATCAATATGCTAAATACAAGTAGTTAATTCATCAATTTCATGACATGTATTTTGCTACCAGTTTCATTTTTCTTTTACTGTGGCTATCATTTCATAACAAAAACAGGTAAAAATACTCCTCTATACCTTTTGACACTTTTAATAATATGTTATTAAATTTTTTTTCTCTTCTTTTATTGTGGGTATGTGATCTTAGAACATATCCAAAAGTACTTGACCTAAAAAAGACAAATAATTTAATCTAAATAATAAAACTCAATCTTGTAATGTGACTAAAATGTTCTAAACACTCATAGAGTACTAGTGCTATCCCTTCCCTTAGAATCATGGTAATGATTAGGAATGCTGTTAAATACTGATTAACACTGACAGCATATTATTATGATATTTCTAAAGGTAGAATGAAAAAAGAGAAATACTTAGTGTGTTGAACTTTAGGGAATGAATAGTTGTATTTATTTCTTAGGTTGTATTTTTTTCATAAACTTATTGCACAATTAATACTATTTAGTAATAAAATTAGAAAGTAGTTTCTATGCTTTTTATACAGATTTTATAATTGTGTGTTTATAAAGATGGATTAAAAGATTGTGATTTTTATATCCCTCTGAATTTTCTGAAATATTTATGATTTCATTTGTTCTCAAATAATTTAAAATAAGTATTTTACTTTTATATTAAACAAAGGTTAAAAAATAACTTATAGTGAAGCCTGAATGACAAATTTATTATATTTGTTATTTGTAGTCTTTGTCCTGTGTGATGTAAACTCCCCAATGGTAAGGGCCATGTCTGTTTTTATTCAACATTTTATCTTTGAAGCCCAGCAGAGTTTCTAGCAGAAAGTCATAATGAGAGTGAACGTTTACAGAATGCTTAAGGTAGGCTAGGCAGAATAATCAACCCTTAATTTACATGATTACTTTATTCTCAGGAGAAGCACGAGATGAAGGCCTTGAGAATAGAGAGGTTGCTCATGGCCACACATCTAGAAGGTGATAGAGATAACAGGTGATAGAGTAGGTGATGGAGATTCTGAGAAACACAATGGAATATGGCATGTGATTTTGACAGAAAGAAGAGGGGGTAGAGGGATAGAAAAAGGAGAGGAGTTGGTGAGAGAGAAAAAAAAAAGAGACAATTAGGACAAAAATAAACAGGGAAAAGGGGACAGTATGGAGGAGAACGTTGGAGGATATTAAGAAGCATTCTTTATTATTTGATTATGTATGGGCTTTAACTCTTAGTATATGGGTTACACACAGTTTGAAAAAGTTCTCAAGTATCACCATTTAGTTTTTCTCTGTAATTATATGTATAGGTAAAAACAGAGACAGTCACATCTACAAAATTATACTGAGTTAATATTAATTTCCTTTAAACAGAGTTATATACAACAAAAAACCAATATAATTAAAATATATATATATATATTTTAATTTTATTTTTTCAGTGTTCCAAAATTCATTGTTTATGTACCACATCCAGTGCTCCACGCATTATGTGCCCTCCTTAATACCCACCACCAGGCTCACCTTTCCTGCCACCCTCCTCCCCTCTAAAACCCTCAGTTTGTTTCTTAGAGTCCAGTCTCTCATGGTTTGTCTCCCCCTCTGATATATATATATATATATATATATATATATATATATATATATATATATATATATACACACACACATATATATATACACATATATATATATGTAAAATGCATAGACTTTTTATTTAGATATTTTATACATTAATAGATCTAAAATCTTAATGTAAAATGCAGTCACTCCCCTTCCTGTTTTAGGATTTAATTTTATTGATAAGGGCATTTGAATTAAAAGAATAAGATAAAAAATAAATAAATAAAAATAAAAAAATAAAAGAATAAAATAAGAAAAATGCTGTGGGGTAATTAACTGGGTGATGGACATTAAGGATGGCACATGATATTATAAGCAGTGGGCATTTTACACAACTAATGAATCAATGAACACTACATCAAAAACTAATGATGTATTATATGTTGGCTAATTGAATTTAAATAAAAAAAAAAAAACTGCTGCTTTTGAGGAGTTACTAAGAATCTAATAAAATTAGAAGTTTTCCGTAATAAGCACAAGTATTTTAAAGTGGGAGAAAATATAAGGCGTTAAAATTATTCAGTTTTCCCTGCTTTTTATTAACTTTTTTTTTTCTTTTTACCTGTAGTATAGTAATAAATTGTGTGTTTGGGGGCAAAGTCAGTTTAACTCTTTTGGGCTGATATTTACTTATTTATTAGAAGAGGTGTAATGTGGTGTCTTCTGTGTGTGTATGTGTATGTATGTGTTTGTTGTATAATATGTAGATTTATATTTAAAAATAGTCACACATACAAAGTCTATCTGTGGGTCAAACAGGAAGCAATTAGTGCAGTGATGCAAATCTTAGTAGTAATAATAACTATCTTCCATAAATAGGATCCAGATTTACCTGTAGTTTTTATTTATTTATTATTATGATTTTATTTATTTATTTAAGAGACACAGAGAGAGAGAGAGAGAGAGAGAGAGAAAATCTTAAGCAGACTCCGAGCTGAGCGCAGAGCCCATCACAGGGCTCCAACCCCGGATCCTGAGATCATGACCTGAGCCAAACCAAGAGTCAACACTTAACTGCCTAGACCCCCAGGTACCAAGGTTTACTGGTAGTTTTAAATCTTCTTTTATTAATATGAAAAGCTGCAACCAGACCAATACAGCTACCTGCTATATGTTTCTTCCTTTTTCAGTTTTGTTGGAATTGTAGACACAGAGGAAGTGCAATTGACAATGGCCTAAATTCTCATTTTTAAGGCCTGCAATAACCAGAAATTGTACTGCCCACAATTTAAAGTTTATATAAATGAAATATAGATGGCCTTACAGGAAGGGCTTTTTGGATAAGATAATCTGCAAGCCTTCTTCCATGTATAAACTTATGTATTCTGTATTTTATTATGGGTATTGAACAACTTAAGTCTTTTATTTTTAATAAAGTATTCAAGTGCTTATTCTAGTTCTAATCTTATTACATACTTGATAAATATTAATGAAACAATGATATAGAATATATTTGAAATAGGTAGATGATAGGAATACACAGAGTAGAGAGTTAATATTCCATTAAACAGCACAAAATAATATGGAGAAAATACAGGTTAGTTGACTTTCAATATTAATAGTCTGATAAGTAAATATTCTGGTTTTTAAAATGAGGTAATTCTTTGAAATATTCAAGTTATTCAAATATAAATCAGTTATCAAAATGTGTCATGTTCAAATACCTGTCATTGAAATTATACTTTTTATTCCTGTAGGTATATAAAATCTATTTCCAGAAGGATAAATGAAAGCTTTTGTACTATTAAATGTCAAAATATCTGACAAAATAGGGATGCCTGGGTGGCTCAGTCAGTTAAGCATCCGACTCTTGGTTTTGGCTCAGATGAAGGTCTCAGGATCCTGAGATCAAGCCCAACCCCTCAGTGCAGAATCTGCTTGGGATTCTTTCCCTCTTCCTCTCGTTCCCCCTCTGTTCCGCCCCCTGCTCACACTCTCTATTTCTCTTCCTGTCTCTCTCCCTCCCTCTAAAATAAATAAGTAAATAAAATCTTTAAAAAAATATCTGGCAAAATAACATACAAGCAGACTAAACAATAATGTTTTATGAAAGTTAAAGTGTCTTAACCAGAAAACCCAACTACTTTAGAATAGGAAGTTGGAATAGAGAGTATAATTTTAGATGTATCTTCATCTCAAATATAAGCCCATGAAGAGATCATGATCTATATCTACCTTAGCCCACTGGTCGACCTATATGAACCAATCCAGTACTTTCCATGGAACTATACCAGGCTAGCAGATATTTTTAAATGTTAAAAAAAACACAACCACTCATATTTCAACCTAGGCTTTCTGATTTCATAGGACTCTTGTCGAATTTGATAACTCCCTTTCATATTATTGGAATGAATACCTGAAAAGGCAGCTGAACTGCACTTTTCTCAGATAGATGAGATTTCAATTGAGTTAAGAGGAAATAACTTCTTTACAAACCCCTGGTTCTTCTGGCTAGATGACACACATAGTTAAGAAGCATTTTGTATCACTCACTCAATAAAGGTGGATATAAGTTTGTTTTTCCTCATAAAGAAACCATTTTAGACTGAAACATGTATTAATTATAATTTCAAAGTTAATCACTGAAAACTGATTTTGAAATAATATTCAACTAAATAGTATCGAATTTTGAAAATCAGTTATCTTGGATATTATAGTAAGTTTATATCACTTCTTTTTTAATATGTTATGACTTAGCTCTTATCTCATTAACAAATCTAAACTTACACATGCAGGTAAAAGTTGCATAATAACAGATGGTATTTAAAATTGTGAGCACCCTTAAAAATGAAATAATTATTTTCAGTTTGCATAATAAACTATTATTCAGTAGTGGAACACAGCTAAAATAACATTAAAAGACTTGGAATATTGTTATTATGCTACTAGGTTATTTGATCTTAATTCAGTTGCTTAATCTTTCAGAATCCTGGGTTCCTAATTAATAGAATGGGGATTTAAAGTTCTATTTCCCATGCCTTCCACATGAAGTTGTTTCAATGATCAAATGAGATGATCAAAAGAAATTTGTCAAATGCAAGCATTAGTTGTTATGCAAAATAGTGCAAGCAAAACTGTCCAAAACTGTCCAAAACTGCTGACACTATTTGATATCCCTTTTTTATTTCAGGCGAAAATACATTCAGCTTGACTGCCATTTGAATGGCAGTTAAATAAAGGTGAAGATGTTGGTTGAAATGCAATGGAATAACTGTTCTCAGTCATATTTTTAGATCATATTTTTAGATATCATTTTAGGTATAAGTTACAACATAGCAGGAATTATTAAAATATATAAAATTGAAAATAATTAGAAGTGAGATGGTTAAAACTAAATAGTAGTTTTCACTTACATATAATTCCTTTTTTTTCTATCACATATTTATTGAGTACCTCAGTTATATATAATTCTTATTTTTAAAGGGGCTACATATGTTAACTGTATGTCTGTAATAATTACCTTAGCAAACAAACAAACAAAGATGTTAAGTATACATGGATTAGCATATACCTACCGACTCCAGACATTTCAGGAACGCTGGCTGTGTATAAGTCTTTTGTGAATTTTGGTTCATTGTCATTGATATCATGGATCTTAATAATAAATTCAGATTCAGGTTCCACCTGCCGCCCAGTCTTTCTGTCTATAGCCTTGGCACGAAGAATGTATAGGGATTTTTCTTCTCTGTCTAATTTCTTTGCAGCATGAATATCTCCTGTATTTTCATCTATAATGAATAGACTGCCAGCCCCATCTCCTGTTAATATATATTTTAAATTTCCGTCTCCTTTATCTTGGTCAGTGTGAAGCTTCAGAGAGGCAGAAAAGAAAAGTTCTATAAATACCTGCATTGTTATTACAGAAAAAATTAATTTTGGCATATATCAATGCATCCCCACATAATATCACAGAAACAATGATTACAATGGTTATCTTAATTTTCAGTGTGAGAACACTAAACATTTCAGTTTTATAACTCTCAAAAATTTTAAATAATTATATTTATACACAATAAGGGGCTAAATTTAAAGTAAGATAAAATGAATATATCTTTTGAAACAATGTTTTGAATGGTTCAAAGATGTAAACCTCTAGTACATAAACAAGAAAAAATGATCCATAAATCTGGAACTGGGGTAGATATACTCTTGATTACATTTAACATCATTCAACTCAAAGAGATGATGTGAGACATTTTGAACTTTTGGTGATAAGTTTAGAATATATACCATAATTGTAAACTGATTTTACCTCCCTTCAGTATGATACTGTTTGTAGATTCGGAGGCTCTGTCTTCAGAGACACCAAACAGAGAGAGAGAATTTTAATTTTAATTTCAAAGATTCTTCTCTATATGACTTTGGGAAAGTACACTTTCAAACATGATGTTCCATTTTTTTTTGAAGTCAACATATTTATAGGCATATTTAAAATCCAGTTGATATAAAAAAAACACAGGGTTTTTCCACTGGCCATATAAATATTTTTTTTCATATATTATCTTTCTTCTTCTGATACATAACCATCTTAAAAGTAGACTTTGTAATGTAGGAGGCTGTCCACTGAGTACTTAAAACAGACAAACAGATCATGTATTCACAGAAATTTAGGAATTGGAAAAAATCTTAACATTTTTTCAAATCTAACACTATTCTGAAACTTGATTCTTAACTAGCCTATGCCTGCTATGTTGTCTTCCATCATATACTTCACAATTCCCATTATATCCTGGCTCCACCTAGTTCTTTGATGTCCCATTCCATCTTTGAATTATTTGACTATTTAAATGGTGTTGTTTTTTTTTTTTATAGTAGCCAAAATAACAAACTTGGGATTCATATTTTATTCCTCTTTACTTTTAATCCCAATGCTAAAATAATCATATGCAGTCTTTTCTTCTATGAAATCTCTTCCCCACTCATCTGTATGTCTCCATCTCTATGGCTATCACCCCGGTTTTGTCTTCCATGATGTCTTATGTAGACCACTGTAGTAATCTCCTAATGAATGTCTGCCTCCCCTATCGCTCTACTCCAGACAATTTTCCATTCTAAAGAAAGTGATTTTTTTACATTAAAAGTCTGGTCATGTTACCTTTTAACTTAAAAATCTTCAACAAGTTATGGTGCAACAGAAACATGAATCTAAAGTCTTACGAATCTGGGTTAGTCTCATGCAAATTTTTGTGTTATATTGGGCACGCTGTGTATGTAATCTAAACTTTTTCTATTAAAACATAGTATTCTTTTAAAAATAATCTTCATTTTTATTATTGTTCGAATTGTTTGGACTCTACCACCTTATTTATACATCTTCCATAATCTCATCCTCATCTCCAGAGGCATGTCTGCCACCCTTACCCACTTCATTATCATTCTGTACAGACCAATTGTATTATTTTGCCTTGTGCTATCTTCATCATTTTCAGAGGGCCCGTTTCAGCTGTCCTACTTGATGTTTGCATATTTTCCTCTTACCCTTTAATACTCTTCCCCTTCTCTGCTTTGTTTCCTATCTAAATATTTATCATAACTCACTTAAAATAGGGATGACTTCTCTGATTCTCTAGATTAGAACAGATATGCCAACTATGTAATTACAAAGCACATTTCAGTGTTCTATCATGATACTCATCACATATGGTGAAATTATTTACCATGCCCACTAAACTGTAAAATCTAAAAGAGAAAAATTGATATATGTTTTTAAGTTGTTAGGATTTCATTGAAGATAACATAAAAATGGAAAGGCATTCCATGCTCATAGATCGAAAGAAAAAATATCATTAAAATGTCTATACTATCCAAAGCAATCTATACATTTAACGTAATCCCTATCAAAATACCACCAGCATTTTTTACAGAGCTTGAGCAAGCAATCCTAAACTTTGTATGGAACCACAAAAGACTCTAATAGCTAAAGCAGCCTTGAAAAAGATAAGCAAAGTTGGAGATATCATAATTCCAGATTTTGAGTTATATTACAAAGCTGTAGTAATCAAAACAATATGGTACCAGCACAAAAATAGACATGTATATCAATGGAACAGAATAGAAAACCCAGAAATTAACGCACAACTATATGATCAATTAATCTTCAACTGAGCAGTCAAGAATATCCAATGGGAAAAAGACAGTCTCTTCAATAAATGGTGTTGAGAACACTGGACAGCAACATGCATAAGAATGAAACTGGGCGACTTTTTTACACCATACATAAAACAATTCAAAATGGATGAAAAACCTAAAACCATAAAAATCCTAGAGGAGAATATAGGCAGTAATGTTTTACACTTTGACATTTTGACATTTACATTTTGACACTTTGACATTTGCTGTAGCAACTTCTTACTAGATGTGTCCTCTGAGTCAAGGGAAACAAAAGCAAAAGTAAACCATTGTGACTTCATCAAACTAAAAAGCTTCTGCACAGTGAAGGAAACAATCAGTAAAACTATAAGGTAACCTTTGAAATGGGAGAAAAGATATTTGCAAATGCCATATCTGATAAAGGGTTAGTATCCAAAATACACAAAGAATTTATAACTCAACAAAGAACAAATAATCCAATTTAAAAATAGGCAGATGATATGAATAGACATTTTTCCAAAGAAGACATACAGATGGCTAGCAAACACATGAAAAATGCTCCACATTGCTCATCATCAGGGAAATACAAATCAAAATTACAATGAGGTATCACCTCACAGCTGTCACAATGGGTAAAATCAACAACACAAGAAACAGCAGGTGTTGATAAGGATGTGAAGAAAGGGGAACCCTCTTGTAATATAGGTAGGAATGCAAACTGGTATAACCACTCTGGAAAACAGTATGGAGTTTCCTCAAAAGTTAAAAATAGAACTATCCTATGCTCTACCAATTGCACTGCCAGGTATTTACCTAAAGAATAAAAAAAATACTGACTTATTAGGGATACATGCACCCTGATGTTTATAGCAAGATTATCTGCAATAGCCAAACTATGGGAAAAGCCCAAATGTCCATCGACTGCTAAATGGATAAAGAAGGTGTGGGGTGTGTGTGTACCATATGATCTTACTCATATGTGGAATTTAAGAAATAAAAATAAAAGAATATGGGGGGGAAAGAGAGGAAAGCCAACAGATGCTTAACTGTAAAGAACTAACTGATAAGGTTACCAGAGAGGAGGTATATGAGTTGATGGGTAAAATAGGTGATGGGGATTAAGGAGGGCATTTGTTGTGAAGAACATCTGGTGTTTTATGAAAGTGTTGAATCGCTACATTCTAAAACTGAAACTAACATTACACTGCATGTTAACTAAACTGCAATTTAAATTAAAACGAGAAAAATGTCTGTAAATTTTACATACATACACATGAATCAAAATTATTTTTAATTTTTTCTGTATACTTCCTTATCAGTTATTCTATTTATTAACATAATGATAGTATGTCAACCTAAAAAATAAACAGTTACTTTATTATCAAAATGAATCTATTTGGGAATAGCAGAGGAACTCTGATTCAGGACTAGCAAACTATGGCAAGCCATAGGCAAATCTGAGGAGACAAAGGGAAAGTCAGGTTTTATTAAGTTTGAGGAGGAAATTGAGGAAGGTTGTTTTAAACCAAAGTCCATTGGAGAAGAACAAGAATTTGAGGTTGTGACAGGTTCTTATTGGCTGCAAGTGGTGGTCAGTGTGTTGTTGCTGGAGCAGGAAGAAATCTTCCTTCTTGCAGGTTAGGTAGGCTGCAACCAGTGGTAGGTGTGGGAGATATATTTTTATATCTTACGTACATTCAAATACCTGTGGAAGCCATTCACTTTTCAAACATTCTCTCTTCATTTAAAGTATTTTGAAGTCTGGAAAAATATTTAGCCAGCATGGTAATCATAATCACAACACTTTTCTCTGAATGATTTTATATTTGATTTTAAATATTTCAAGGAAAATTCAGTATGAAAATGGTGCTGCTGGGACTGAATATGAGGTCCAGAGAGAAATTAAATTACCTATAGGTTTTCAGATTAAGTACATTATCTGAAAATACTGAATTTTGCAAGATTTTCAGAATCAGTATGTTTTGAATTTTAATTGAAAAATAAGATACCTGCAACAAAATCATATTATCTTAGTCATTCATATATTAAAATCATTATAATTTAGATTTATATCTTATTCCTACCTGTTCTAATTTCTGCCATGATATTTTATATTATACTATTTTTTCTGTTCATTTAAATGCCATTTTAAAAGAATTATGTTACATAAAATCACACATTTTAAAGTAGGTCTTTATACAATTTCATTTTAAGAATGAAAATTCACAATACTTATTTTCTGATGCAAGTTAAGAAAAAACAAAAAATACTATCTTAAAATACTGGAGTTTTTAGTCATGTACATTATTAATTTTAAATTATACATTTAGAGTTGATAGAAATCAATAGTAAAATCTATTATACCTGTAACCTAAATATAAATAACCTCTTATACATGAGCCTAAAACTCAACAATTTTATAGGATCAATGAAAACAAAATAAAGTAGTAATGTTATGAATATTGCTTATCTATTATAGAACAAAGGCCACATAAAATTCCTAAAGAAATATGAGTACCCAAATAGTTATTTTCTTTAGCTTTCAATGTACCAAGTAGTCCTCTCTCCCTGGAAGGAACTTACTTGCTTCTTCTAAACTTGAATAAAAACCTGATAACACAATAAATCCTAAATAATGTTTGAAATGCTAACTATTATTTTCCAATAGTATCATTTTTGTGCAGTATCAACAGCATCATGGTTTTGCCAGCTGCAGTTATTTGTTTTTAAGAAATTTGAAAAAAATAAACGTGCACTCAAAATAAGCTATACATTTAAATTATGTCTGTGATATTTTAAGACATGTACACCCACACCGAAAGGGTCCAGAAAATAAACCTACCACTACTGGGAGAAATAAATTTGTGTAGGAACCCAACATCATTGAAGAGCTTTGCGATCACTCCTCTCTGTAGGCCATAACTTACCATGGGAAGCTATGCAGTCACTGAATTGGGATACCTAAATGTAGTGTGAGTAATTGGATCCCAGAGTGGCTAGGGCCAAGTGGCAGCACTTAACTGCCTGAAGGAAGGTAGCAGGATTACCATAAAGGACAGTAGAGTCAAAGCAGTGGTCAGAATAATCGGACTCACTGAGACCTATGACATTGGCTAGTTGATCATGGTGTTCCTAGAAGTGCAATAGATAGGAAGTCTACTAAACTCTCATTTGATCTGTAAAAGCAGAAGAGTTTAAGGTCAAGAAAACAAAAGACTAACTTGAACCATAAAAAGAGAGTCACGACTCCTCAATCCATCCCCAGGCGTGAGCCAGTTTACAGACCCAGACCCTTTGAATGAAGGACATGCTGAAGTCTCCTTGAGGAATGTCCCCAGTACATGCCCAAACATTTTTACTGTTAGCCTTTTGGTCTTTCTCCTGGGCTTCTCCAAAGGGACCTATGCCTTTTACCAAAGCAATTGTGCAGTGGGAAAAAAAAAGGAAATAATCAGACATTTGGGGAATACTAGACATTAGCTCTGAATTCTCATTGATTCCAGGAGACCCAAAAAATCAGTGTGATCTGCCGACCAGAGTAGAGGTATGTGGAAGTCAGGTGATTGATGGAGTTTTATCTGAGATGTGTCACATAGTGGACCCAGTGGGATCCCAAACCCTTCCTGTAGTAAAAGATAAATTGTTACATCTGTCCCATCCTACAACCAAAAAGGGAGCACAATACCTAGTGGTCCTCTTTGGATTCTAGAGGTGGCATATTTTTTCATTTGGTTATGTTATTTCTATCCATTTACTGCAACTCTTGAAAAGCTGCTAGTTTTAAGTGGGACCCAGCACTTGAAAAACCTCTGCAATAGGTCTGGGCTGCTGTGGGAGCTGTTCCACCACTTGGGCCATATAATCCAGCAGACTCAATGGTGCTTGAAGTGTCAGTGACAGATGGAGATGTTGCTTGGAGCCTTTGACAGGCTCCTATAGGTGAACAGCAGTGCAGACCTTTAGGATTTTGGAGCAGAGACCTGCTACCCTCTGTGGACATAATCTCCTTTTGAGAAGCAGCTCTTGGCCTGGTACTGGCCTTAGAAACTAAATATTTAACCATGGGCCACCAGCTTACCATGCAGCCTGTGCTACCAGTCACGAACTGCATGTTATCTGACCCAACAAGCCATAAGGATAAGTGTGCACAGCAGCACTGCCTCATCAAAATAAGTTCCATCATTCCTGCACATGCCCTGGAAACATAAGTTACAGGAAGAAGTGGCTCAAAGGCCTATGGTCTCCCCTCGTGTTACAGTGCCTTCTCTTTCCCAGCCTGCACCTATGGCCTCATGAAGAGATCCTTCAATCAGTTGACACAAAAGGAAGAGTCTTGGGCCTTGTTTAGAGATAATTCTGTATGATATTCAGTTATCACTGTAAAGTGAACAGCTGTAGCACTAAAGTCTCCTTCTGGGACATTTTTGAAGGGCAATGGTGAAGAATAAGCCTCTCAGTGGACAGAGCTTCAGTCAGTGCACCTGCTTGTTCACTTATTTGGAAAGAAAAATGGCCAGATTTGTGATTATATACCAAATCATGAGCTGTCACTAATGGTTTGGCTGGACGTTCAGGAACTTGGAAGAAACATTATTGGAAAATTGTTGACAAAGAAATTTGGAAAAGAGAGATCTGGGTGCACCACTCTGAATGTGCAGAAACATGGAAGTATTTATATCCCATGTGAATGTTCACCAAGGGGTGACTTCAGACTGGAATCATAATCAGATGGATAGGATAACTTGTTCTGTGTATACCAATCAGTCTCTTTTCTCAGCCAGTCCTGTCGTTTCCTAATGGGCTCATGAATAAAGTGGCCATGGTGGCAGGAATGGAAGTTATGCATGGGCTCAGCAACATGGACGTCCACTTACTAGGGACTGTCTGGCTATAGTCACTGCTGAATGCCCCGTGTACCAGCAGTAGAGACCAACATTGAACCTCCCGTATGGTATCATTCCCTCAGGTAATCCTCCAGTTTCCTGCTGGTTGTTCAGTTACACTGGACTGCTCCCAACCTGGAAGGGACAATTTTTTTTTTCTTTTTTATTCCTAGAATAGATGCTTACACTGGATATGGATTTGCCTTCCTGGCACACAGTGATTCTGCCAAAATTGCCATCCATTGACTTACAGAATGTCTTATCCATCATCTCGGTATTCTGCACAGCATTAGTTCTGATAAAGGTAATCACTTCACAACAAAAAAAGCGTGGCAATAGGTAAATGCTCATGGAATTCACTGGTCTTACTATGATCCTAAGCAGCTGATTTGACACAAGGATGGAGTGACCTTTGGAAGACTCTGTTACTATAACAGTTAAGTGCTGATACCTTGCAGGGCTGGGATGAGTTTCTTTTGAAGGCTTCATATGTTCTGAATGAGCATCTAATAAATGGTGCTGTTTCAGGATTCACAGGTCCAAGAATTAAGGAATGGAAATGGGAGCGTCATCTCTCACTATTACCCCTAGTGACCCACTAGCAAAATTTTTACTCCCTGTTCCTTAGACGTTATGCTATGCTGGCCTAGAGTTCTTAGTTCTAGAAGTGTTAGGAATTGAGAAAAATCATGTCTTAAGAGAAGGGACTGTGTCTATGAGTAAAGAAAATACATCCTGAGAAAAAAAGACTGGGTGTGTGCCTGGTTCAGTTGGTAGAGCATGAAACTCTTGATCTTGGTGTCATGAGTCCAAGCTCCATGTTGGGTATAGAGCTTACTTAAAGAAAAATCAACTGGATTTAATAAAACTTAAAAAAGGAGAATAAGAATTCTTTTTTTAAAAAAAGCAAACTAAAATAGACCCATTCAAACCATTTCTAAAACAAGACTTGGCAGAACATTGTATCATCTACAGTGCCCAGAATATAGTAGTCTAAATCAATTATTAAGTTCTGGGAGAATGTGTTTTGAAATGTATGTATTTATAGCTCCCCAATGGAAGCAGAAACGGATAATGCTGATAGTGAACTACTAGCAGACATACATGTTATTGGAATAGTACATGTACTTGCAGTTGCAAAAGGGAGAAAAGAATATGACAGAGAATTTTTTTTAAAAGAAATAATGAAAAAAAAGAAATAATGGTTAAAAAATTCTTAAAAGCATCAAAATAATAGACATAAGTTTAGAGTAAAAAAATATAACAGGAAAGAGCTGATTTTGCATTAGAAATAATGGAACCTATAATAGTTTAGTAAAAATAACTTCCAAAAATTAAGAAATAATATTTTGAGAGAAAAAAGTACTGAGAGAATTCACTGTAATAAGACATTTACCTCAAGCAATACTAAATAAATGTCTTTAGACTGAATGGAAATAATCTTAAATTGAATCCTTGACCCAAAGAAAGAAATGACGAGTCTTCAAAAGAGCTGGTAAATATAACAGATTTTTTAAAAATTTATTATTTATTTACTTGAGAGAGAGAGGGAAAGAGAGAGAGAGAGAGAGCACGAGCCAAGGAGGGGAGGGCAAAAGGAGAAGGAGAAGCAGGATACCTGCTGAGCAGGGAGCCTGATGCAGGACTCAATTCCAGGACCCCAGGATCATGACCTGAGCCAAAGGCAGACCCTTAACTGACTGAGCCACCCAGGCACCCCTAACAGATTGTTTTAAATTATTCCTTAAAGAAAATCAGCTGTTTAAATCTTGTATAGTATCAATATATTATAAGGTTTATGTAACATAGTAAACATAAAACATATAACAATAATAGCAAAATAAATGGAATTATACTCTTACAAAGCCTTAACATTATGTGGTGATGACATCATATTCCAGTTGGATTTAAATAAGTTAAGGATGCATATTATCCTTGTGCTAATAATATTTTTAATCCTTAGAGCAACCGCTAAATAATTCAAAGAAACAAAGCTAAAATGGTAATGGTAGAAATAAAATGGAATACTAATTAGTAGAAAGAAGAAAAATGAGACAAAGAGGGATATTTTTCTGTAAAAAAAGGCAAGAAACAAGGGATAAAAATAATTAGAGCAAATGTAAAACAAGAAAACCAGTAGTAGATAAAATCACAAACATATTAGTGATTACGTTGATATTAGTGGGCTAAAACCTTAGGTAAGGAGATTGTCAGAATCCACTAAAAAAATTATATGTAGATTACAAGACATGTCTTCAATACGACAGTGCAAAAAATTTAAAGAAATAATGACCTTGTAAATACTAATTATAAGGACAGTCTCTCAGACTTTCTGTTTTTTATTACCTCCACAGTTTTAAGGAGTATAGTAAATCATGTGTTTAGTAATATGTCCCTTTATTGGGATTTATCTCGTTTTTTCTCATGATTATACTAGGATTATGTGTTTTGGGGAGAAAGACCACAGTAGTAAAGTGCCATTTTTATCACATAATGTCAAGGGTATATACTGTCAACATGATACATCACTGTTAATGTTAACTTAGTTGACTTGGTGTTTTTCCAGTGTCTCTGCTATAAAGTCATTTATTTCCCCCTTTTCTTACTGTATTCTTTAGAAGGAAGTCAGTATGTTCTGCCAATATTTAAGGAGTGGGGAGTTAACTCTTCGAAGGGGAGATATCTTCATATATCATTTGGAATTGGCTCTACATGGGAGACCTATTTATTTTCTCCCATTTACTTATTTATGATTATTTATTAATATAAGCCTGGACTCTTGGATTTTTTAATTTTATATTTTGGATTATGATAATACCATTGTATTTCATTGCTCCAATTTTTTCAGCCTTGCGCATTGGGAGTCCTTACAGTCAGCTCTTGTATCCTTTTGCCACATCCTTCTTTGTTGTGTGATTTTGCATGTGTGCATTTCCTTAATTTCTGGCAACACAAAATACTCTACAATCATCTTGTGTATTTCCTGTTCTAGTCCTAGAAGCAGCCAGTTTTTCAAGAAGTCCTGGTTCCAGGGCACCTGGGTGGCTCAGTGGGTTAAAGCCTCTGCCTTCAGCATGATCTCAGGGTCCTGGGATTGAGCCCCACATTGGGCTCTCTGCTCAGCAGGGAGTCTGCTTCCCCTCTCTCTCTGCCTGCCTCTCTGCCCACTTGTGATCTCTCTCTCTCTGTCAAATAAATAAATAAAATCTTTAAAAAAAAAAAGAAGAAGCCCTGGTTCCTCTTACTGGAGAATGACATTAGAAATCAAGATCTGAATGCTAGATATGCTTATTGCTATTGGATTGTTGTTGCTTTTAGAACCTCTCAGCTGACAGAACAATGAAATATATGACTGAATACTAATCTGCGTGTATATACGTATATATGTATGAAACCAGCTATATCAATACAAAGTTCATTCAGGTATCTATATTTGGATATTTTAACATACTAATTTCAGTAATTAGAGAACAGAAAGACAAATAGAGAAGATATAGAATATTTGGGCAATCCTATTAACGAAATCAATCCCAATAATATTACTATAGCGCAATACCCAAGATATCCATTATATGCATTCTTTTCAAGTACATATGTAACATTCATCAGGTTATACTATATATTAAATTGGGTTGCAGTTGACCAAAGTATGTGGCCCACAATCTGCTGATGTAGGCTCTGTATTATGTCTATCCTCCCTCACATATATATGTATATATACATAAAATGCCTTGTATTATATATTGTATATGGAGTCAGTGCTATCCCTATCAAAATTTCAGTCACTTATTTTTTTGTAACAAATTGATAACCTAAAATTAAAATTATCATTGAATGTAAACAACATAGTGTAGCCTAGACAATTTTGAAGAAGGAATATGTAGGAGAATTTAGGTTATTAAATTTCAAAACTTACTGTATAATTTCAATAATGAAGACAGTAAAGTATTAAGTTGACAAATGAGAACAAAATGAAAAATCCAGAAATAAACTCACAGGTACAGTCACTCGAGTTTAGAAAAAGGTACCAATGCAATTTTGTGGAAGAATTCTCAAAATTCTTTAGCAATTTAATTGGTCATCAGTATTTAAAAAATGGAGAAACTTCATTCATACCTCACATGATCTAATTAATTTGAGATATATTATAGACTTAAATATAATAGCTGAAACAAAAAAAAATCTTGGAAAAAACATGACCTTGATTTTATGATATTGAGATAAGCAAATATTTCTTATACAAAATCAATAGGTGCTAACAATAAATATAATAAAAACAATATTTTTATTTAATAAAAATTAAAATATACTCATCAAAAGACAGTGTATTTTGATGCTCTGCTATTAGGTGCATACACATTAAGGATTGTTGTCTTTTTGGAGGACTTGCCTTTTTGTCATTATGTAAAATTTCTATTTATCCCTGAGTAATGTTCTTTTTCTGATATTGGCTGCATCTGAAGTTCATACAGCTACTCCAACTTTCTTTAGATTACTGTTAGCTTGAAATACCTTTCTCCATTTATTTACTTTTAATCTATCTGTGTCTTTATATTTAAAGTAGGTTCATTTTAGACAACATAGTGGAGTTTTGTATTTTTTTATCCACTTTGTCTACCATCGGTGTATTTAGAACATTCACATTTAAAATGAGTTTGACTGGTATAGCTGATTTAATATGTACTATATTTCTAATTACTTCCTTTTAATAGCTGGTTCTTTATTTCTTTGTTTATTTGTTTGTCTGATCTTTTTCTACCTTGTCAGGTTTTATTGAGCATTTTCTATATTCCATTTTCTCTCTACTTTTAGCATATCAATTATAAGCCTTTTAAAAAACAGACAAGAGGGAACTTTATACGTATATAACTAAGTGAAAGAAGCTAATCTGAAAAGACTACACACTGTATGATTCTAACTTTGTGATATTCTGGAAAAGACAAAATGTTAGAGACAATAAAAATACCAGTGGTTACCACGGATTCAGGAGTGAGGGAGGGATGAATAGATAGAACACGGGATTTTTAGGGCAGTCAAACTACTCTGTGGATACAGGAGACCATTCACTTGTTAAAATTCATAAACTGTACAACACAAAGAGTGAAGTTGATTGTGAACTATGGACATTAGTTATAGGTTAATAATACTGCTAACATCACTTGTAACAAATGTAGCACACTACTGCATGGTGTGAATGGAGAGGGAACTCCACACATTCTGATCCATTTTTCAGCAAACCCAAAACTGCTTTAAAAATAAAATATATTATTTAAAAACAAAACAAAAAATACAAAGTTATAAAAAAGACCATGTAAAGAAAGTGAAAATCAAGCCATAGACTGCAGAATATATGATAGCAAAGGACTCATCTCCATGAATATGAAAATACTACAAGTCAATAAACAAAAGACAAAGAATCCAACCAATATAAAGTGGGTCAAAGGACAACAGGCATTTCATAAAAGTAGATACTTGACTAGTCAGTAAACACATAGAATGTTCTCAATAGCATTACTCTTCATCAAAATGCTTAACTGTGAAAGCTCAATGGGGAATACTACACATATTCCAGAATACCTGAAATTAAAAGTTAACCTGATAAGTTTAGAGTGTGAAAAACACTGTTCAATTTGAAGGGTAACTTGTTGCACCAATCTGATAAACTCTTTTGCATTTTCTAATAAAATCAATTATATACTTAGGCTAAGACCAAGGGTAGGTACTCCTTGTTATATATCCATATATGCCAATGCCCCCTTCAAACACTTGTATAAATTTGTTCATTTGGTTTTATTTATAATAGTCTGACAACCAATAGTAGAAATGATAAACAAGTTATGCATACTGATAAAATTGAGTCCTGCCCAGAATTAAAAAACAAAATGCTGATGCATTCAGCAACATGTATGAATCTCAAAAACTTTACAGTGGGACTAAAAAACTTCTAAAAATACTTATGAGTTCATTTATATAAAGGTCAAAAACAAGCAAAATTTATTTATGATGATATAAACCAGAGTATTGGTGTATTGATTGGAAAAGTCAAAATGACACTTTCAGAAATGAAAATTCTTTATACCTTGACCTGAGAGGTAGTCACTAATGTGTGTGTCTATGTGAGCGTATGTGTGTGTGCATATGAGTACATATAAACATATATGACATCATCAAGCTCTTAAGAATAGCTTTGCTTTTTACTGTGTAAATGATGACTTAAAATTATTATAGAACGGTGTTCCTTAAACAACAATAAAAGAAAATGACAGCTCATAAAGGCCATGGAATGCCAAGGCAGTGCCGTAATCAGATTTTTGGAGCTAGCTATTTGGGTTTATAAAATCAAAGGACATGCTGGGGCTCAGCCAGTCACTGATGTGCTGGGAGATAACAAATGCCCTTGGCATCCGACAAACTATCTAATGTGTCCAGAAATCCATCCAATATCAACAGAAAAATAATTGCTTGAAATGGCTGTGGCTAAAGTTCTGAAGTACTAGGGCATGAGGTGCACACCACACAACCTACAGCCCGAGGGGATACAAACCTGTTACTGGGGCCTGACACTGATTCTTAGTTCAGTTTTGTTAATCATGTAACAGATATAGCATCAAAGGATACATTTAAAGGATTAGAACAGCAAATTCCGTCAATGTGGACTACAGGGGTATATTTCTTCTACTGAAGTTATGCATGATTTTACGCTGTTATAAATAGAATCAAGGAAACGTGCATTTTGTAAGCATATCACAGTACTTATTACGCACAGAGAAGTGCTCTATTCAATAGGCAATTGAAACACTTGTTATTCAAAACAGGTGACTGAAAAGTCTCTATGGGTTGTCTTAATATTAAGTTTAAGTGAACATGTCCTTAAGTTCGAGTATGAGAGGAAGTAAAGTGAGATCTTCACAAGAATCGTTTGTAGACTCTAGAGTAGGAATGGACACATGAGGAAATGAAATTACAAAGCTCTCATTTTTCTATCTAAGAAATTTTTTCTTCCACCCTTCCTTATGCAGTGATGTCTAACCTATTTAAAAATTTTAATTTTAAATTTTAATGTCACTGACTTTACCAGTGCATATTTTTAAAGGTATTTTGGAATGAGTCATAACATCAACCCTTGTGGCCTAATTAGGGCTACCTATAAATGCAATTTCATTATCAAACAGCAGGGCTTGTCCAATACTCTCTACCTGTCAAATCCCAAATCTGTCTAGAGCTGGGGGCAGAGGTGGGTAAGAAGTGTTAATAAAGCAGCTTTTATTATCAGCTCTGTAGGTAAATAACTTGCCTGCTAAGTTTAAAAGTTAACCTTAGGTAGAAAAGTAATAAATAGAAATGGGAGACATACCAAATGGAAAAGGTATTCATAAAAAAGATTAATATACCAGGAAGGAATGCAACTGTGCAATGTCCAAGTGAGCATCTCAGAGCAAGAGAATAAACTTTTAGCTATCCCTTTCAGAGCTAATGATGACCATTGGTGGGTGAAAGGAGAAACCTCAGGACTTACTATTCCGACAGAAAAAATACTGAACTCCTGCTCATTACCCTCTGGCAAAACATATGTGCTGACTTGTAAGCACTGGTCCCACTGTTTTGAATGTTCTGTGGGTATGTTAGAAGCTCACCTGGACATTCTGAATAGGATTGAAATAACTGTCCTAGAAGGTTGTCAGCATGATGAAAACATCTTGCTTATCCATTTAGAGACATTAGAAAATGCTCTTTTCCAGGAGATTGGCAATGGCTAGAAATTGGGCTTGACAGAAAATAAATCTCTAATTATATGGCTTGATTAATTAATTTATTAAAAGATTTTATTTATTTATTGACACAGAGAGAGAGGGGACACAAGCAGAGGAGAGGAGGAAGCAGGCTTCCCACTGAGCAGGGAGCCTGATATGGGGCTCGATCCCAGGACCCTGGGATGACCTGAGCCAAAGGCAGACGCTTAACCACTGAGCCACCAGGTGCCCCATATGGCTTAATTTAATAATTAATTAATTTAATAATAATTTTATTTATTTATTAATAAATTTAATTAATTAATTTTATAAAAATAAATTTAATTTAATAATAACTTCAGCAGAGCTATCAACAATGAGAGAGCTTATTCATTACAAGGAAAGACTACCAGATATCATGATCTCTGATGCTTTTAAAGGTCGATGACTTTGTAGCATAGAGAGGCAAACAAGAAGTTCAATTGTGTGAATACTATATGAAATTTAAGTAATAGTGGGGTCATCACAAAGTGTATTTTTTTGTTTTGTTTTTGTTTTTGTTTTGTTTTTGTTTTTTAAGATTTTATTTATTTATTTGACAGAGAGAGATCACAAGTAGGCAGAGAGGCAGGCAGAGAGAGAGGAGGAAGCAGGCTCCCCGCTGAACAGAGAGCCCGATGCGGGGCTAGATCCCAGGACCCTGAAATCATGACCTGAGCCGAAGGCAGAGGCTTAACCCACTGAGCCACTCAGGCGCCCCAGAAGTGTGGTTTTTTATCATCATTTTCTGATGGCCTGAATATTACACAAAAGAGTCTTCACTATGGTGCAACTCACTGAGTTTGAATAGAGGGGCAAAATTTAGTCATCTCTAATGGGTACGGGTGGAATAGGGGACGTAGTGCACAGTGCTGACATGTGACAGCCAGTGTCCTAAACCCTTTTCCTATGATAACTGGAACATTTTCATGTCCACAAACATAAATGTAACCCAGAATTCACAGAATAATGTCCTTTGGTCACCATCTCAGTCGACCAGAAGGTATGGTACATAGGGAAATTACTACATTAATCTCTCTGACAGAGCTATATGATGAACACATGATTTAGAGAATTAAATCAGAACCAGACTTGTGTAAATAATAATTTTCCAGGTGGAGAAAATGTTTTATGATCTAAACTGAAGCCACCACTTGATGAAAGGACTCTGAAAATGGTTTTCCAGAAAAGGAAGTAAAGTTGACTTTATAAAAATTACACATTCAATAAATGCTTACATCAATGTATAAAAAGCTCAAATGACTGTCGTCAGTAGGGGAATAAGAATAATTACACTGACAAGAGAATATTAAAACAACTCAAAGAGGATATCATCTTGTTTAACAAGATTTGCAAAGGAAATACCTATTTAAAATTGCATGAGTCAAATCCCATTCATTGTCATGTTGTTAGTAAGATTAATCTTTGTAGAAAATATAGCACAGTCTATAAAACAGATAATAAAAATGTATCTTAGAAGTATGAAGATATTGACTGGGGGTAGAGATTAGTCTAGGAAGCTAAACAGTTTACCTAGATTGTGTTTCTTTTGCATTATTAGAGAGACCCTCCTTAGGTTGAAAGAAGGCATGTGAACATGACCTAACCTCAGTGTAAATATGCTAAGAATAGAGGTCCTTAAAAAAACTAACAGCATTTGGTAGGAGAAGAATACTTCTCTTTTAAATGGTTTAGTGAACTATCTCTGGTTTAGGTTTGCCTATAGTAATTAAATGAATGACACACACAAAAAAATCCATGATTAATGAGGCATCCTCTATGGAAAATGTCCCATGTGAGTATATATGAGCTATTTCAGTACAAAATGGAGATGCTTTGTAACCTAAATGTACTCAGTTTTCTAGAGCAGGTGACTATTCTTTTCACTTAGAGACCTATTCTTTAGACATGGGCTGGAGATGCATGCTATGGGGATCTGGGCTGCTACACTGAATCCCTCTACTTCTCTCTCCTTCATGTATTTCTATAGATTGTATGTATCCTTGAAATTATTAGTAAGGCTTGATATTGGGTAATATGTCTGCTCAATGCAAGTCTGATTTGACAATTCCCAATCATTTCTCTTAGCTCAGAAGGAAAGAACAATTACTTAAAATCCCTTAATCAGAGACATCCTAATACTGTTCCCACAGATACCTTTTTCATTCGTTCAAAAGTCCTCTCAAAACTTTCATCTTCAACACATAGATTCAGTTTAAAAGAAAAGCAAAGAAAAGAAAATCCTTAGGAATTTTGTTGTTCTAAGACTAATTCTCATTGTAGTAAACCAAAATGTCTCCATTTCCTAAAGAACACACAGTTTAAGGAGAGAACAAAGTTGACTAGTGAGGAGGTTTTAAAAAGAGTAAAGAAATTAAAATAAATATATATTTAGGAAGCATGTTATATAATTGATATTCTGTGTAGTCTCAGCATTAAACATACTGCCTGTGGTAGATTCTTCACATTAACTTCAGTAGTCTCAGTGTTTATAGAAGCTTTTATAATTCTGCAATATATTTCCTCATTTTTATTGGAAAAGGTTGAAGTTCATAATTAGTATTATATCAAACATTCTTTTTTAGAAAACCTAGTAGGTCAGTAACTTGACATATATATATATTAAAAGATTTTTATTTATTTATTTGACAGAGAGGAGAGAGATCACAAGTAGGCAGAGAAGCAGGCATAGTGAGAGGGGTAGCAGGCTCCCCGCTGAGCAGAGAGCCCGATGTGGGGCTGGATCCCAGGACCCTGAGATCATGACCTGAGCCGAAGGCAGAGGTTTTAACCCACTGAACCACCCAGGCACCCCAGTAACTTGACATATATAAAGACATTATATAATTTAGGTTCCAGTTGTTACAGAGTAGATTTGAAATTTTAACTAATCCTATTAAATTTTCTCTATTATATTTCTAAAATTTTATTAAAAATAAAACTATGCACCAGTGTACTGCAAGTGCACTCACAAAGCATGCTTTCCTAGACATTGCCATCGATACACCTTAATGAATTTATCATTATACAATATGAGTCCTTATCCCAGTCTTCTATTTATACTTTCTTCCTAAGTAGTTTACTTAGTCAAATGACTTTACATGCAAATTATATGTATCTTCATCCCTAATTTTTCCACTGTCTTTTCAAATATTATGTTTAAATGTCTGCCTTTTCTACCTATCTAGTGTCAAATAAGCCATTTAAAACGATATATGGCCAGAGAACCTGGTGGCTCAGCTGGCTAAGCATCTGCCTTCGGCACAGGTCATGATCCCAGGGTCCTGGGATTCAGTCCGATATTGGGCTCCCTGCTGAGCCCGGAGTCTGCTTTTCCTTTTGCCCTCCTCCCTCCTTCCCTCCCTCCTAGTGTTCTCTCTCTCTCTGTCTCTCACTTTCTCTCTCAAATAAATAAATAAAATATTTGAAAATAATAAAGTAAAACTTTATATGGCCAAACAAGATTCTCTATTTCTTTCTGAGCTATCTACTACTCATCCCTTCACCTTGCTTTTACCACTGTGGTAAATAGTGCTATCCTTTGTACGATTGATCACACTAAAGTTAATTTCTCTCTTTCTTACGGTCTCAACTCTTCTGTTAACATCTTAGTTCAGCTTAGTTTATCTTTGCCAGCACTGCTGACCACTTTAATTACTTCAGTGGCCTCCTACTCAGTCTCCTTGAATCTCATTCTCCATTAGAATCCATGTCCCACACAACAACCAGACTGATTGTTTTCAAAATAAAATCAGTTTGTATGAATCACCTGCTTAAAACACATCCATGGCTTTTCATTGCACTTGATTACACACACATACACAGACACACATCAATAATAAACAATAAACACAAAACACAAAGAAAACCAATAGATTACCAGGGCTTTCAAGAACCCACCTCACCTTGCCTCTTTCTACCTCTCCTTACTTCCCTCCTTACTCACTGAACTACATCAGCATTTGATTTCTTTTTTCACCATGAATTTTAATATAATTGATCACAAACTCTTCGATTTAGAATGACAGATTAACTCTCTTGTTTAAGGTCATGTTACAATTTTATTGTAGAAAGATGACTTATCATTGTTCGTTCTTTTCTATAAATACCTAAATTCCAATTAACAACATTCACCACAGGTTCCTTCATTTGTGATTAATTATCAGTTATGAATATTAATTCTCCAACTAGATTTAGAAAAACTTAAGAGCTTTTCCCTTGGTAACTGCCCAGTTTTTCCCATTCTTGAAAAACTAAACCATTCTTCTTTGGATTTTAAAAACTCCTCTTCTGTAGTGAAGATAAAAAATTGTGACCTAAGAAAGAAAAATAAATGATAGTTTTTAAATTATAATAATAGTGACAAAACTTCATAAAACCAAACGCAGGCTGTGTCATGTATGACATCATAAAATTCAATTTAGATAACAATTTATACTGGACTGTTAGAATATGTTCATAATAAGCTGTAAAATACTAACTGTAAACTAAAACCAAACATCAATAATCTCTCATTCCTCAACTATTCTTTTTCTTTTTAGCTGTTGGCTTCATCTCTCATTTCAAACATTAGCTCTCACTATCTGAAATGTCTCCTCCTCACTTCTTTGCAGTATCAATTTCTGATTGCTGTTCAAGGTTCAGGCTAAATGTTACAATATTCAGAAGCCCTTAGTTATACTCTGTATTAATTTCCTGTCATTACTGTAACAATTTACCACAATCTCAATGGCCTGAACTACCATAAATTTATTATCTTTGGTTTTTACAATTCTCTAGGTCAGAAGTCTGACAGGTCTAATGAAGCTAAAATCAAGATATCAGTAAGGTCACATTCTCTTCTGGAAGTTCTAAGGGAGAATCTATTTCCTCCCTTTTAAGTTTCTAGAGGCTGCCAGTTACTTGGCTCATAGGCCCCTCCTCTGTCATCAAAACCAGTGATAGCAGGTCAAGTGATTTTCACATGGTAGCTCTCTGAAACTTTTGTGTTTTTCTCGCTGTCTCTTCCTCCTTTCCTCCCTTCCTCTTTCCCTCCCAACTCCTCCCCAACCATCTCAAGGTCAGCTGATTACCAACCTCAATTCTCTTTTGCCAACCTCAATTCTCTTTTTGTTACAGAATCTGTAACAAAGTCACAGATTCTGAGTATTGAAAAACATACTTATATATGAATGTTCATAGCAGCATTATTCACAATAGCAAAAAGGTAGAACCAAAGATTCATTAATGTATGAAGGGATAAACAAAATATGGTATATTCATACAATGGAATATTACTCAACTACAAAAAGAAAAAAGATAAACAAAATACTGATATGTGCTACAGTGTAAACCTCAAAAATATTATGCCGAGTGAAAGAATCCAGAAATAAAAGATGATATAATATATGATTACATTTATATGAGATATCCAGAATAGATAAATTTCTGGAGATGGAAAATAGGTTAGTGGTTGACAGGGGCTGGAGGCAGAGGGACTACTGAGTGAGTGCTTAATAAGTATGGGTTTTCTTTTTGGAGTAATGAAAATGTTTTGGAACTAGACAGAAGTGATAGTTACACATTGAAAGTGTACTAAATTCCACCAAATTATATACTTCAAAATGGTTAATTTTATGTTAGCATTACTTCCATAAAAAGTTAAAGAAAGATCAAGTGATGAAACAATAATTCAGATCGTCTTTAATTTGAGTTTCTTTCTTTTCTGTTATCATGAACTTTTACAACACTTCATAAATAAAAGGCATCCTAGATGCTTCCAGTGAGGAGATCACTTGCCTGGGAGTATGCATAATGTAAAGAGTAGACTTGTCATCAACAATCTTGGACACTAAAAGATAAACAAGTGATCATTGTTGTGCATGCTTATGTTCATGTTCAAATTATTTTGAAACTGAATTCCTTACTCAATAAAATTATTAATTCAATAAAATTACTACTTAAATGAGAAGATAAAATAAGATAATTCATGCATGAACACAGAGTTTACCGCTCATGTGTCATTCATAAAACAACTGAAAAGTTTAGACATCATATTAGGTTTTCATTTAATAATATAATTATGATACAGGAGGCTTTTTGTTGAGAATGGTATTTATAAATTTTCTCAACATAAAAGAAAACAACAAGTCATTACAAACAAAAATCTCCAGAAAATATTTACAGTTCAATTAGAAAACAAACTAAAAAGTAGCATGGTTTTAATGACTGGTAGATTGGAAGAGAAGAAATCTTATTCATATGATTTTGAAGCTTTGAATATTTTAATCTGTCGTTTAGGTGACATTAATTTTCAAATGTATAACTCCGATTGTAAATTGGGTATCAGCTGGTATGTTTAGACCTTGATATTTTAGATAAAACTACCCAAATCCCCTTTTACTGTACTATTAAAATCCAAAGCCCTCTCCATTAGCTAAACAATTATCTAAGGTGCCTATATTCAATCACTTTTACTCTTCTCTTGCATGTTTTCCAAGTCATCCCAGATGACTAAACTAATCAATGAACCAACCAACATACCTACTAACAGATCTTTTATTTAACAGATTAGCAGATTACTAATAGATTACTTTTATTTTATTGGAGGAGATTATTTATTTATTTATTTAGCAAGAAAGGGAGGCACAGTTGAGTGCAAGATCTGTGCTGGTCACACAGAAGACTAACCCTCTAACTGATCCTAATCACCAAGAGACTCTAGAACCACTCAAAATACTGACTTTCATTATAGATGTTGGCTGAAAAGCCTAATGAGGAAGGAGAAACTTCTTTATCATCTTCTGAAAATATCTCCTTCTTCATAGCAACTCCTCTTATTTTAGTGTTTTCTGTTTATTTTTGACCCAGATGAGACAAGGGTATCATTTCATATCTGAAAGATTATAAAGATACCTCAACGCAGAATATTTCTCATTTTGGCATGATGATCTTCTTATATATATACTTAATTATTTGGGGCATACGAAAATAAAATCTTTAATATTATTTAACCAATAAAGAAACAGATGCAGGATTTTTTTTATTGTTTTCTTTTTGTTTTTAATTCTTAAGTTCTATGTTTATCAGAAATTTATCAGTTTTACTTTCATTTTTTTAACTTTCTTGTTACTTTATTTCAGGAAACGCATGCAATGTACTATAACATTTCGTCATTGATAGTTATTCAAAATAGGACTTATCATAAAAACAGAGTAAAATGCATTATAATACAAAACCAACCAAAAAAAGCTATGAGGACAGTAGATTTATTTATTATATAAAAGCCCTGGAACCATCACTTTGACCCATCCACAGAAATCTAGCATTCATTATGTGTTCACTGTGTTAAAGCCCTTTTTGCTATCAAACCCAAGGTTTTCTTTCTGACTTTTACTGATTCTTCACCACACAGAACAGGTAGCCTCCTGTCGCCAATAATCTCCCTGATTTCTATCCTCCTTTGCTGGAGAACCCATCAACAGGACAAAAGCCCCAAACTTTATCCTCTTAACTGTATTTTGTTGATTTAGATTCTGCTCTAAAGATATCACTCTATAATCAATTTATCAAATATTTTGTAAACAAAAATTATTTCCTTAATAAAAAGAACCTTCCCGACAGCTAAGTCAATATATTTTCCTACCCCCTTCAAAAAATCTCTTCTCTTTGAACAAATTAATCTGCACAGTGATTTCATGAGAATATAAAAAAAGTTAAACAATTACCCAAATTACTGTTATTTGCAAAAACAATTACTATAATACACAAAAATACGCTGACAATTGATCAGAACTCATTAAATCATATTAGAATTGATCACTTAGAACTATTAGTAGTGATATGATCTTCAATCTATAGCATTTACACTTCGTCCTTTTTCAAGGATACTGTTTGCTTTGCTTAGAGCAAAATGTAGAAAATAAAATAGTATCAAAATAATTTACATTCCTTTGTAGTTTAGCAGTGTATCAGCTTCTGGCTTTAATCCCCTGTGAGAAGCTATCTGCTGGACTTTTAAGTTAATTTTGATATGTCACTTACATCTCAGACTCTCTCACAGTATGTAGAAAAAAAAGGATAAGCACAAAGACATTGAATGCCAATTCTATGTTTCCTAGTGTATGCTGACAGCAACTTTCATTGCTGAATTTTGAGCCCAGCCAGAACATTATAGGATAAAATCAGCACCAAATGAATAACTAAATAAATTAATTTATTAGCACCATTACTGTTCTCTCAAAAGGTTCTAAAATAGTGAAATCTGGGAGTGTTAACTTCATTATTGTATATATTTTTTCTAGAATGATGGGCATAAATGCAAATTGACTCTTATCATGTATCCCTGAACATTAGGGCAGATTGTTGATTATGTCTTTGTTACTCTTTGAAAAAATGATACATTATTTCAATGTATTGCAAAGTTACTCCCTGAGATTAGGTAGCTCAATGAATGTTAATTGAATAATAAAATAAGATTATGGGATAATGTGCCTTTAACTTGAACTTAAAGATTATTAGAAAGAAATAGCACTGATTAGGAGTTTGAAGATCTTTCTGAATAAATACTCGTATGATTTTGGAAAAGACATTTAATCCATCTCACTAAATTGAAGGGCTTTTACCAAATTATATTCAAGATTCATGGCAGCATTAATATTATAGTTTTCCATTAAAAGGAAAAAAAAGGTATGAGTACTCATGTTAAATGTAATCAAGAAATTGTGAATAGTACTTTCACAAGCTTTGTAATAGAAGTGTCATTGTGTTTTGTTTCATTGTCTTGTTCAAGGAAAAATTCTCTTCATAAAACTTATGTTCAGTAAAGAGAAACCCTCTATGATGATTCATACATGTATACACACACGCATACACACACACATTTTGGAACATGAGGATTGATAAATATTTTTTAATTCTGTATTTCACTAAAGCCAAACTTCTAATAGCATCACAAGGAAACAGTTATTTCTACTCTCTAGAAATTTGGTCTACTGAGTTATGGCATATCCTTTCTCAATGAATGCACAGGAGTCAAAGTCATAAAATATATAAAACTATAAATTATGTGCTATTTTTCTCCATTAATCTTTTTCTGTTCCCAGAAAAATAGTGTGTTGATTGAATAAAAGAATTTCGCTTTCATGAATCAACTAGATTTTCTCAATGCCATTATATTGAGGCCTTGTAATTTTTTTGTAAGAGATAAGTAGAACAGCTTCTGATCCAGCAAAATTCCAATCACTTATTCCCCTGGTAAGAATTTCCAGCTAATAACTTCAATTCTTATTGGTCTCATAGTGATTTTACTGGGACAGACAATGAAGAGAGTAATCAATTACTAGAGACTGTTATAATATCCTTTACCCATGATATTCCTTTCTAACAGAACAGTTGTAAATCTATCAAAAAAATAGAGTCTTATAATTAAAACATCCAGCAAACATTGACTTTTAACTAGGCTATATCTGTAAAGTAGTTTTCATATTACATCATTAAAGTAAAATATCTCTCTTTTGTAGTTGGTGATACATTTATGAGCTTTATGAACAAGAAACAGTAGTTGGACAACTAGAAACTGAATTCATTATTTTAGCCTAATTATGTGAACACTTCTGGGTTTGTCCCATGAAATGTGGAATCCACAGTGACAGAAAGAGCCAGAGTACTAAATTTTTTTGGTTCATTTTCTCTCATGTTCGATGTAGAACTGATTCAAAAGCGTTGCAACAGCAGTAACAACAACAAATTAAAGATTTTAAATTAATTCTATGACAATATAAAATAAAGCAAAACATTTTATGTTTTCATAAGCAGTTAAAATGTTAAACAACTCTGTAAATCTTTCGGTGGGTTTAAACCTATATACGCTACTATGATTTCATAATCTTATATACAATTTTTGCTGACTGAATTTAGTGCTATAAACCTATACGTTCTGATCAACTTGCTCTCCTCTTCAGAACGAGGGCACTCTTCCCCAGGTCACTGATAAAGTTCTATTGTTATTGCAGCTCAGTGAAAGGGAACCACCTCACTAAAGGTTCAACCCTTTCCCTGGAGCTCCCCACAGCCAATGCTTGATTCATAGTACAAAGTCCCACATTCCTTATTTCAGTTTGGGGTAGCTCTGAAGGGCAATTCCAGATCTAGAACTCTTCCTGGGATTGGCTTTTATACCATGTTACTGTTCAGCTTCCTCTGTCCAATCCTGTATCTTTATTTATGTCGTTGTGGTTCTGGTTCAGAGTGTTTCCTGAGAGATCTTCATACAAAGCTGTCTCAGGATCTGCTGTTGTAGGAAAACATCTAAGATGCAATCCATATTCAGATTATTCTTCTAAACATACAGCATCTAATTTCTTCCACGTATCCATCCAAAGGACAAAATATTTAATTTCTGTAAAGCTATCACTTGTTTTTCCTTTTCTTTTTTCCTATAATAAACGAGGGAGTCTCTCCTAACATTCTCCACTTACTCTTCTAACGTTCCCAAGAGAGTTCTTTACAAGTTGGCTTCTACCCACAGAATTGAAATGTTCTTCTACAGTTAACAAACCCAGTATTTCTCTTAGTCCAATTAAATAAATATATTAACTGTGACATCATTTAGTACACAATTATTGCAAATTATCCTTGCTTGAGCTTTACAATATTGAATTTTTCTGGTTCTCCAGAGCCTGTCTTTATCTGTATTTTTCTGACTCTTGCTCTGAAAATATATGCATTCCTTAGTTTCTGTCTTAAAGTCCTCTTCTGTTGTCTTTTCTAGTGTTCTTTTCTCTTGTCTTTTCTCTCTGTGCTTGTTGCCCTGGTAATTTAATTCCTGTCAGTGTCATCAAACACTATATTTACCTGAGTAAGTTTTTCTGAAGGAGTAGCCTTGCTCGTAAGATTCAAGACCAAGTCAACAGCAACAACAAAAATTCAAAACCAAGTCCTGTCGAACTGCTTCTCTGGAAATTAAAACTGTATCTATCCAAATTTAAATTGATTATAAATGAAAATCCTTGAGAAAGTTATTTAATTACTTGAATTATGTATTTCCTCAGAAACAGTACTTACGAATGTGTTCATTTGTTTAGTGTCAAAATATATTCCAGGCACTTTTTTAGGTACTGTGCATATAGCAATGAACTACACATGTGAAAATGCCTGCTAAATGGAACTTATATTCTACTAGGGAGAAAGAGCAAGAGGTACTCACATCCTATGTTACATTCCATACTTTTCAAACTCTATTTTTTATTTCATATGGCCTTTATTTTACTTTTCGTTAGATACAAATTATAGACCCACTGTGAACCATCAACTATGCAATACATTGTATCTGAGAGATAAAAAATAACATTAATTTAATGGATTTACATTACATTTGAATGGAATGCTAGGTATTCAAACGAAGGAAATATAAAATGGTATTATTAGAGTACATATAGAAGTATGTTCAGAAATGAGAAGAAACCTGGAGAGATTTGTGGGGAATTTTTCTGCAATCCATGGTGTAGGAGGTGAATTTTGATAGATGAATAAGTGTTGTATTAAGTAAACAGCAAACCAAAGAGGTGGGAGGTGGTTTAGAACACTTAAAAAAGTGTTAAGCTTTTTTACTTAAAAGTAAACACTTAACACTTAAAGAAGAATAAACCATTTATAAAATGTGAGAGGTATAAAAACATGACATGATCTGAAGACAGTCACCATTTCAGTATGGTCAGAGGTCTAACCTTTGGCAAAGGTAAGTGGCTAGAATTTAAAGAGAGTGATGGGGCCAGGTCTGGACAGGTTTTCGTGCCACACAAGTTAGATAGAAGTGTTAGTACTTTGTCTTACTGTAAAAGCAATAAATGAAAATGATAGAGAATTGAAATACTAGACAAGTATGTAAACCAAAGTAAATATAAAGATCCCATCTGAAGGGATCCCATAAAGATCCCATCCCAGACTGAAACACAGTCTGATAAATCAGAGGTATAAATATGTAACTATTAACTGATGTTGTTTATCCTCCTGAAACTTAAAATCTCTTGCACTTTAAAAAAAACTTTTTACTAATTTATCTCAGATAGCTTCTCATATTTTATTATATAGTTTCATATACTCATTTTCCACAGTAAAGGATTTGTTTATTCTTGTTTAAGGAATCTTCACTGAATGGATATTTAGTTTTGTTCCTCTTTTGTTGTCATTGGTTATTATATCAAGTGCTATAATGAATACTCTGGTCTATATATCTTCATTTATGTCTAAGAATATATCTATTGGGCAAATTGGTAGTGCAGGAATTGCTGTATCAACTATTAACTATTATTTTATTTTTGTGTTAGTTTTGGATACTTATAGATACAAGGTACTTCAAAATCTCATGCCAAGTGTCAGGCTTTTTCATTTTTACAAGGCTCATTGAAGAAGAACCGCATTTCACTATTGTTTTGATATTATTTTTACTCTTGTGGGTAGAGAATCCATTCTAATGTTAATTGGCCAAAAAGGATTTTCAAAATGATAATCATTTAAAATTTTTGAAATATCAGTATCATAAATTGGAGTGAAAAAAATAGCTTTTCCTTTTGATGTATGTTCCTATTCCCATTGCTATTGGACTATGTGATTCTTATAAACGTTCACTGTAAACCTGAGCTATCCTAGCATAGTTTCTAAAACATATCAATACATAGTTGTAGAGTTTAATTGGATTGTTTTGACAATTTAAAAATTCAAAATTTCTTTCTCTTGATATCTATACTTATTATTTCTTTTAATTTTCTTTTCCTTGTCTTACTTTAGACATCAAGAGCCCTAGACTTTTATTTTTCTTAGTCTGCTGATTTCACTAGTAGATTGAAAATAAATTATATATATGTATATAATATATGTATACATGTATATTTATATACCTTTTTCAAAGTAAGTCTTTTAAGTTTCAAAACTTCTTCATAAAAAACAATTTTAGGGGTGCCTGGGTGGCTCAGTGGGTTAAAGCCTCTGCCTTCAGCTCAGGTCATGATCTCAGGGTCCTGGTATTGAGCCCCGCAGTGGGCTCTCTGCTCAGCGAGGAGCCTGCTTCCCCCTCCCTCTCTCTGCCTGCCTCTCTGCCTACTTGTGATCTCTCTCTCTCTCTCTGTCAAATAAATAAATAAAATCTTTTAAAAAATTTAAAAAATTTAAATTACTGAAATTTTAATGATACTTTTAAATTTTTTAATTAAAATAAATTTTAAAATGTGGTAGTAAATTTTGAATTCTAAGTAATTTGAGGGATGTCAGGTTTTTGTTATTATGGAAATGTCACAAAGCTAAATAGTCATTGTCTTTTTCTTTATACTACATACCATTTAAATTATAGTTACTGACCTTAAATTAAAGTTTTTCCTAATCAGTTAAACTTTTTCAAATAGTTTAGTGAAGAAATGAACATAAAGCACACTGTTTTAGAAGTAAAATAAATCCTCATCAATTTATTTGTTTTTCTAACAACTCACCTAACCTTAGAAATATGTGAAGAGAAATAACCTTAGTGAGGTTAATATATATACTTGCACATGATGTATGTGGTTCCATTTTCATATAAATGGTTTCCCAATATTGCATTGCTTGGATATTCATGATCAAGTTTTGTTCTTCAAGTTACATCATACTTACCAGGCTTATTAATCTAAAATAAATATAGAAAATAACTAAATCATTTTAACAACTCCAAAGTATGATAGAATAATTGAGTACATCCTGAAGTTTTTGCATTAGTAATCAGAACCTTTATTCCTCTGCCTTCACTGAATTTTCTTTCCATTGATTTACATGGACTAGATCTTATTTATTTGAGAAAAAATTCATTTTGCAAATTTGACCTTGTCTTGTATACCTATATACATGTAAATAAGATGATTTTTCTCATAAATGTTGCAAGTCCTACAGTGATTCACATGTCTAGTGTGAATATAATAAAAATGGTCCTGAGATCTTTACATATAATTCAAATTGAATACCAAATAAACTTTCATTTCCTTTAAATTTTCTGATCCATAGTGGGGAAAAAATGTTAGCAGTAAAAACCTCAGAAATACTTCTGACATAGGAGAGGCCATTCTTATCACAATTCACACATTTCAGCTACCTTTTATTCTATGAAGTTCCTTTGACATAAATGCAAACTCTGCTTCTTTTCAGCTTTATGCAAAGCTAAAATGGGAGCCTCTATTTCTAGCCTTGACCACAAAGTCAGAAAAGAGAATGTGTACTGTATGATTCTAACATTATTCACCATGAAAATGGTTAAGATGAAGCACATATTACCAGGAGTGAAATGACATGAGAGAAAATTAGGATTCACTCATTGGTCATATTATATCTCATAGAATACAAATGAAGGTTATTGCCTTGAACACATCATCTTTAAGAGGCAATTATTATACTCTGGGGAGTGCTAACTACAGCAATGTATTATCACTCCCACTCTTTCATTCCAACTTTAGAGAAATACCTGTTCAGTAGGAACAACTTTAAATGGCATTATCCATTGTGCTCTCAGTGCACAGACTTTATTAAATATAAGTCAAAAAGAAGGGAGTTTGGAGTTAATCATTTTCATGCAACTTATTATTATTTGTATATGTTGCTAAAATCAACTAATGGCTGAAATACACTATGACAACAGAATTTTCCTTAGGATATTTGTTCAAGATACTTAGTCTCTTTACGGAGAAAGCTTTCTTATTTCTCTAACAAGTGTGTGTGTGGATGTGTGTGTGTGTACACGCGTGTGCACATGTGCACAGGCACGCATGTATGCATCCACCTGCAACTGTGCCAGGGCATTGGAATGTAAAAGATTAAGTAATTTTTCTTTTCATAGCTGGCACAAAAATGACTCACAACATAAATGAGCGCAAGAACTCATACCCATGCACGTGTGCATACACACACACACAGATAGAACTGTGTGATAAGAAGATATAAAAACATTATATAGTGAAATAGGACAGAGAATAGCAACCACTGACTGACAGATGTATAAACAGCTCATAAGAACGATATCAAATGTAAACCTTTTACATTTGAACAGGATTTACTATGCAGAGAATAAAATGGAAGGTATAAATAAACTGTAGAGATGTGGGGATTAAATGGTAAATTAAATATGGTGTGATTATGTTAGAAGAATAGTGAATGCTCTATTGTTAATGGTTTTAAAATAACAGTAATCTCAATATATTTGAGTTTTCCCTAGGCAAGAACCATTAAAAATGTTTGAAAAGGATAACATGATTTAGAAAAAGTACTCTGCTAGAGTATATAAAGGTAATTTGAAAGACAAAATGAAAGTCAGAGGGACTAGGACCAGTTAGAGATTTAATATAAGAAAGCTGACGAGAGACGCTGAGAGACTGCTTACAGCGGAAACACATATGTCACCACACTTATGAATTTGGAAGATAAATTAATAGAAACAGATCAATCACAGAAGAGGAATAAATTCATGCATTTGTTTTTCTTGAATCGATTTTGTATATTAGATGATTTTTGATGGCCATGTCAGGCTAAATATTAAAAGCATCTTTATCAGGACTCACAGCATATGGTCACACGTTAAAAATGTCTTCCGGTTCTGCACTTTAGTTGCAGGTTGGGAGTAGGAGGAAGAAACTAAAAAGTGAGAATGAAGATTCTTAATTTTAGGATTGCTAACTGCAGCAAGGTAATAGTAACCTTATATTTTTATCCAACTTTAAAATGATACCTGGTCATGAGATGGGCTTTTAAATTGATTATTGAATGTGCTCTCTATATTAGCTCTATACTGTAGCTTCAGTTAATGGCTTAAGAATTTGGAAAACCTAAGCTACCCATAGTCTGTAACCTTTAAAATGTTGTGCTAGGTTACTGATTGCTTAACTATATCATTTGCTTTTGTTCTTTAGCTTGCAGTCTATTTTATAGCAACTATTTTATCTTGTAGTCTCTTATTGAAAAAATTTCCTTGAAGATTAGCAGTGCAAGCCATATTAACTATTGATATCCATCACAGACTGAATTTAAATTTTATCACAAGTATATAATTATAGAGTATTATCCATCAATTTCATCCTCTTCCATGATTGAAACTTTTCAAGTGATTCTAACAAGAAGTTTCACCAATTTGAGTGTGTGTCTCTCTATCCTAATACAATGTAGGGAATATCTGTTAATGAATATTTCTTTGAATGGATTTTTTTCATTTTATATTGTGATCTCATTTTTTAATATAGTATTGTTAATGAATTTAAGGTCCAACACAGTGTTTGTAATGCATTTTTACAATTTAAAATATATTGAAAAATCAACCAAATAATAGGTAATGTTTATATTATTTAATATGGCTCAATTTTTATGTAATTATCTTACAAATATATTTTAAGACTTAATTTATTGTCTCTTCTGCTTCATTTTGTTAAGATCATGTCTTCATGTTAAGGTCATATATGGTGAGCAAAATGATGATTTTTGTACTTACGAAGACAAATAAGTAAATAGGCATGATATATAATTTTTCCCCTTTGAAAAACTCCACTAAAACAATTCAGTGAGTATGGAAAATATCTGCCTGTTTAGTTTAGCTGTCTTGTGCTTAATGAGTACAGTGATAACAATATCACAGTCCTGTGCTCAAAAACCTGGATTAAAATCAACATTGAACTGAGTGTTAATATGTGCCAGGCACTGAACTATAAGAAAAAAATCTATATTTTCAAAGAGTAAACCATCTGAATAGATATAACAGAAGTGTTTTTAGATAATGAAGTAAAAACAAAATGATGTTGGTATTTATTTTACATAATTCTGTTACATATACAGTAGAATGAAAGATTAGATAGTTCAAAAGATAAAGGCTAGTTAGTAACACCTGAGTTCGTGCCCTCACATTCTCACTGATGTATTGATGGGATGAGTGGAGGTGTTCAAAATTGCCCTGGAAAGAAAGGTCACTAATCACTGATCTCATAGGGTGTTTGAGATGCTGTGACTGGAAGAGCAGAAGTATAACCCTAAAACAGACTTGCTGGTCCAGACAGGAAATTAATAGAAAATATTTACAAATGGCTACTGCAGATTTTCATTTGAAGGTCTGAGTTTTGTTGTCAAGAAGGAAAGGGTGAACCACTATGTTTCTTAACAAGCTAGAAAATCTCAAAATACCAATGATTTATCTTTTAGAGTGACATATCACAGCAAGGAATCTATTCCCACTGTCATCTATGATTAAAAAAAAAGCACTCTGAAATTTCTACCTAACATAATAAAACAAGAAACAGAAATAATAGGTATATCTTGAGGCACCTGGGTGACTCAGTCGGTCAAGCATCTGCCTTTGGCTCAGGTCATGATGCCCAGGGCCTGGGATAGAGCCCTGCATCAGGTTCTTGCTCGGTGGGGAGTCTGCTTGTCCCTCTCCCTACCTTGCTGGTGCTCCCTTTCGCTCTCTCTTACTCTTTCTCTCGCTCACTCTCTCAAATAAATAATAATTATAATAATAAAATAAATAGTAGGTACATCTTATTTTGAATAGGCACATTGGAAAAATATTTAAATCTTACAATATGATAAGCCTTAGTGATGCACGAACCCCGCATTCACATTATGAAGTGTTTGTCAAAGGCAATCTTGGTATTTAGCTGCATTGGACAAATATACCCACTGGAAAGAATTGTGAAAACATGCTCAAAACAAACAGATATGGAGACAGACAAAACTAATGACCAATCAAAAGAGGGAATATTGCAAAGGATATGACCTTGAGTTATGCTTTTTGTGGCCTGTTCTATTACCAGACTCCTTCTCTAAGGGTATTTTCCACTTACAGGGTTAGTGACAATATATTTAGAGCCCAGGCAGAGAGAAGCAGTATTATTTGGCTGAGAAGACAGTGGTCAAAGTTTGGGTTTGCCAGAGGGGCTAGAAATTGGAGAGCACAATTTTAGGGAAGAGTCACAGGGAACGTAGCCCCCAGGTCTCTGCGAACGTCTCCAAGTTGATGTCTAAACTTCAGTATGCTCAAGAAATATGCTCAAGATCTAACTCCAAAATACTTACTAGAAAATGTCAGCCAGAAGGCTAAGAAACTGAACAGATTCCATCAGTAGGAAACAGAAATTAGATTTAAATTTTTGCCAACTTAGTGTGCGTTTGCAAATATTTAAGACCTTCTGTAGAACTCAAGAAGGGAAAAGTCCTGAAAGTAATGACAGCATTGAAATAGTTCTGCCATAATATGAAATCTGTACATGCAGAAACAAATTTACAATATCAATAATTGGTAAATTCTGCTGAATGGTGTATGGAAGGTCTTTGAACAACTCGAGTGACCCTCTGGAAGTTTAAAATTATTTCAAATTAGACTTAAAAGAAATATACAGGGATATTGATTAGGATGGCATTTAATCTTTAGACGAAATTTTAGTCTTCTAACATCAAGGCATGTTGTATTTTTCCGGATAAGTCTCCTTCAGTGTTTCTAGCATTTGTAGTTCATCCTGAATCTGTGAGAATTCCAGTTTGTTCATGTCATGATTTCCTCTTGGGGTTTATTTACTTATTGTTTTTTACTCCTAGTCATTCTGGTGTTTGGGTGATTTAAATCTGCATTCCCTAGTGAGTTGTGCACCCTATTATATATATGCTAATTGGCCACTTTGGTATCATCTTTCATGAAATAACTAGTCAGTCATTTTACTCATTTTTATATTTGCCTGTTCATCTTTCCTTATTGATTTATATACTTCTGTAGGCATATGATATTTGTCACACCTATTATGGCATATGGTATATGTATAAAATTGCCCTTATCAATTTGTAGACATTTTATCAACTTATACCTCAAATAAATACGTCAGCATCTGTAACCTAAGAACAAGAAAATTGTCTAATATAATCATGGTATAATTATAAAGTTAAAGAAACAATAATATAATTATATTTAACATTAAAATAAATAGTCCCTCTTCAAATATGCCAATTGTTCTGATAATGAATTTATGATAATATGCTACCAAAATTCAGCATTCAATACAGGGTCACACATTTCCTAAAACAGGTATGTCATTTTAGTCTCTTAAATCTGAAACTGTTCCTGAGACTAGCAGAAACTGACAAGTTCATTTTAAGTGTTTATGAAAAGGCAAAGGACCTCAGAAGCCATAGTGATCTTGAAGAAGAGGAACATGGTTGAGGGACTTATATGAGTAGATTAAAAATAAAGCAATAGTGCTTTGACAATTAACACAACCTGGTATTAACATAAGGATAAATGAAAAGATCAGCAAACACATGCACTCATAAACAGCCACATGAATTACACAAAAAGTGACCATTAGAATTAGATACAGAAATGGTCTTTAAAAAAAACAATACTAGAGCAAATCAAGGTCTTTATGCACTCTTTGATCTCTACTTTACATCTAGTCCATAAATGAATTTAAATTGGTTTATAAGTCCCAAACATGATAGATGAAACAATGAAGTTTTCACAAAAAAGCAAAAGATATTATGTTAATGATAGGCAAATGTCTCTTCAGTAAGACACCAAAATTAATAAACTCAAAGGAAGAGATTGATAAATAGAAGCAAATTAAAAGTAAGAAACCTTCTTGATTAAAAGACACTGTGATGGTAGTGAAGAAATAAGCTGAAATTAGGAGAAATAATTTCAATATCTCTCGAAAAAATGACTTGTATATATAAAAACCTTTATAAAGTGACAAGGCAAAGTTAGCAATAAAAGCATTAGTAAATATATGGAATAAATGGAACATTCACAGATTCCTGGAGGAATTTGGTACAATCTCTTTGAAAACACTTTTTGAGATCTACTAAAGATAAATCTATGCCCACTCTGTGGTTCAGCAATCCCACTTTTAAAATATACCCAAAGGAAATGAATCCACATGTAACAATAAAAATGTGCAAGAATCTTTATCACACCTTATATATAATCATGTACAGTTAGAAGCACATCAGTCATTTATCAATAGAATAAATTAATTGTGCCATATTTAAACAATGGAATACTGTACAATCATCAAAAATTAATCCTACATATAATGTCATGAATGAGTTTGTCCTGCATAAAGCTGAAATACAGAAGTCAGATATACTGTGTAATCCCATGTATATAAAATTCAACTACTTGCAAACTTATCAATAGGGATTGGGGTCAGCAAAGTGGTAACCTCTAGGAGGCCATTGATTAGAAAGGGCTAAATGAGAGGATATCTTCTTAGATGCCAAACATTGTTTATATTGTGATCTTGGTTATATTAACATAGGTAAATAGAAATGGCAGATAGATGAATAAAAATCTCATTGAGCTGTGCAGTTAAAATGTGCATACATTAGTTTGTACATGTACATCTTAACCAAACCAAGTTGGCAACACATACCCACACAAACTCACATGTGTTCCTTGAAATCCTTATCTGTTGTTCCAGAATTATTTATGACAGTCATTATTTTTTTATTTGTAATGGGATTCTTCATAATGTTATTTTCTATTTGACCCAGTATCACATAGCAATTAAAAACTATTTCTAGAAAATCATTTTAGGACATCAAAATATACTCGCACTTTAATCTTAAGTACACAGACAGAACACAATTTGTACTTTACAGATATTTACTACATACAAATTTTATGACAAAAAATAATGCCACAGGAATTTATCTCATCACAACCATGGTTATCAGTGAATTTGGGGGTTACATTTTCTTCTTTACTTTTTTATCATTTTTAAATTCTCCACTATCAGTGTACATTTATCTTCTCCTTGAACACTTTGAAAGAAGGAGTGTTACTACTTTAGAAAGGAGACTGTTTTATTATTGATCAACTTTAATTATTCACAATTTTCTAGCTGCATTTTTTGCACTCTCATTCCAAATCTTAACATTTTGTATTACTGCCTTTGACTTAGAACTTAAAGAGAATAGCAAAGGACACAGTGATAATGGCTGAGTGATCCAAGGTAAAGGTAATAAAATTACCAGGCAAAATCTGGGGAACAGATATGTAATGCAAATTTCATGGCATCTCTAAGAGTTATTTTTAAATGTGTGTTTATGCCTCACCAACTTTCTTTCAGTTTCTCTAAAGCTTCTAATAAATGGTCAAAAAATAATCTCTATGAAATTAATTCTAGATGTTATTGGTTGTCATAATCAACCACTCTAGTACTGTAGTCTTGAATATAATGGCTCTCTGAATGTCACATAGTTTCAGTACATTAAAAAATATTGAAGTATAGTTAACATACAATGTCTTATTAGTTTCAGGTGTACAACATGGTTATTTGATGATTCCATACATTACTCCATACTCGCCATAAGTGTTGTCACCATACAACATTATTATGTTATTGATTATATTCCCTATGCTGTACTTTTTATCTCCATGAGTTATTTATTTTATAACTGGAAAACTATACCTCTTAATCCCCTTCAGCCATTTTGCCCATTCCTTCTACTTCCCCTCTGTATTTAAGAGCCTATTGTTTGTTTGTTTTATTGTTTAGATTTCACATGTAAGTGAATTCATATGGTATTTGCCTTTCTCTGCTATTTCACTTAGCAAAATACCATCCAGGTCTATCCAGGTTATTGCAAATGTCAAGATTTCATTCTTTTTATGGTTGAATAATATTCCATTGTATATATAGACCTCATCTTATTTATACATTCATTCATCAGTGGATACTTTTAGAACTAATAAATGAATTCAGGAAGGTTGCAGAATATGAAATTATTATACAGAAATCTGTTGCATTTCTATACACTAATATAAAAGTAGTAGAGAGAGAAATTAAGAAAATAATCCCACTTAGAATTGCACCAAAAAGAATAAAATACCTAAGAATAAATTTAGTCAAGGGGGTGAAAAACTAAGACACTAATGAAAGAAATTCAAGATGATGCAACTAAATGAGAAGATACATCATGCTCATGGATTGAAAAAACTAATGTTATTAAAATGTCCATACTACCCAAAAAAATCTACAGATTCAATGCAATCCCTATCAAAATACTGATAGCATTTTTCACAGAACTGGAATAAATAATCCTAAAATTATATGGAACCACCAAAGAGCTTAAGTAGCCAAAACAATCTTGAGAAAGAAGGACAAAGCTGGAGGTATCACAATCGCAAATTTCAAGATATGCCGAAATGCTATAGTAATTAGAACAGTGTGGTAATGGCATAAAAACAGATACATGGATCAACAGAACAGGATAGAGAGCCTAGAAATAAATCCATGCTTAACCAGTCAATTATTCTACACCAAAGGAGGCAAGAATATACAATGGAAAAAAGACAGTCTTTTCAGTAAATAGTGTTGGGAAAACTGGACAGCTACACGCAAAATAATGAAACAGAGAAATAAACTCGAAAGGGATTAAAGACCTAAATGTGGGACCTGAAAACACAAGTCTCCTAATATAAAACCAGGCAACAATCACTTGACCATCAGCCTTAGCAACATATTTATAGATATTTTTCTTCAGGCAAGGGAAACAAAAGCAAAAATAAACTATTGAGACTACACCAAAAAACAAACAAACAAAAAACTCCACTTTTTTGACTATAGCATTTTTTATGTGTTCTTCCCATAAACTCTGACCAGACAAGGTACTTCATGGAGATAAAAGCTAGGCAGTGCCTAAAGCATATCTACCCTTCTCATCTCTGTCTTTCTTCTCCAGGCTGGGGATGGTCAAAGATTTTAACGTTCAGTTTGATCTTCCAATTTATCACCAGCAACACAAGTTGTTCTTTGCTAATATTAGATTAACAGAAGTAGGAAGAAAAAAAAATGAAAATTTTCTAGTACCTCTAGTCTATGTAATTTGAGGACAGATACTGAAGTTTCCTGACTTACTTCAGAGCTGCTCTTATAATAAATTTATGGGAAATATTCACATAACTTTGTATGTATGATCTTTCATTATATTCCTTTTAATGATTTCCTTAATACCCATTTGATAATAAAATTTCACCATTCCTTTGTTTACATTAATTTTGAAGTAAAACATATATATTTATTTGTGTGGAAAACATATTTAAGTCATTGTAAATTAGAATTTAAAATTTATTTTAAAAATCAGTATATTTCATGATAAATTCAGGACAAATGGAGTATAGTCTATGTTGTTTTGTTGTATATTAGAAAACTCGTTTCATAACATAGGTAAACAAATATTTTTTTGTCTGTGATTTGACCAAGACACTTTTATGTTTTCATGTACACATAAAAAAATGACTTCACTTACTTGAAGACTTTTTTTTAAGACAGTTTAACATGCTTTATTAAGGTAAGCATAGAAAAGTCAATAAAGCTTTTTTTTCAGAGATTTGTAAAAACCTTTAGCACAATACGTAACCTGGTATTTTGGAGCTTTAAAGATATTTAATATTGCATTTTTATTGATTTTTATTAATTTGAAATATGCGACAGTGACTACAAAAGGTGATTTTCTAAGCAAGTAAGAACGTAAAAAATGTGTTTTCACAACATACATCAACATAATTACTGGAAAGTAGTTATTGATTGAAATAGATTTGCTTGTGACATTTTTTCCCTAAAAGTTTATTATCCTTTAACTTATTAAGTATGCTGGCTGAATTTCAACAGTGGTTGACAAATGAAAAAACAACAAACCCAGAAAAAGTGAATATAAAGAAGGGTTACATCCAAATACATACTTCTGCCTAGTCACTGCCATTATTCCCATATAGTGTTAGGAATACTATATGCTAATGATTTAATACTGTCCTCAACCAATTTGCTTCCCTCAACCATCTTTCTTAACTTATTGACAATACTATTTCAATTAAAAATCTGAAAAAAGTCATTTAAAGCAGGAACTTAAAACTTATTATGTGGTATTCTTAGGGTACTTTATAAGAATGCCCAGGTCTTTCTTCAATTCCTCCTATGCTGTGGAAAAGAAAAATTACTCAAGAAAAGAAAATGGAATGAAATAATTTTTAACCAATATGCTCTAAACCATGTTTGCATTGCTGATTCAATCTTATAGGACTTCATTTTACATACATTCAATCATAAGACATTTATTTACAGGAAACACAAGTTTTAATAAAGAAAAAAATACATAGGAGTTCTAATTCCAGTCATGGAACATAGCTTGTGTGGGAACAACACTCTTATTGTGGAAATAATTAACTCCTTACAAATTAGTTTTTTTTAAAAAAGACTTTTTTTTTTAAATAGCATCTCTAATGTGCATACATTAGTTTGTACATGTACATCTTAACCAAAGCAAGTTGGCAACACATACCCATAAAAACACACATGCATTCCTTGAAAATCTTATCTGTTGTTCCAGAATTATTTATGACAGGCATTATTTTTTTTTATTTGTGATGTAAAATGACTTTATAAAATCAGTAGATAAAAACCAGGGACAAAAACTGGGAGGATTACTAGCAAATAAGGGTTAAAGTGATTTACATATTAATCCCCTTTTCCTTGCAAGTATACCACATTTCATGTGTCATGCAGAAGACAGAATTCAAGCAGAAAGCAGCAGTCTTTATAAAATTGAGAAATTAGAGGTCAGGATTCAGGGATGCCATAATGGCTAAAAATTGAGAAAATTTGTTTCCATCAGATCCAAACTACAAGTTATGCTAAAAGAGGTCTTCAGGTTGAAAGGAAATGACAGCATGCAGAAATCCAGATCAATATGAAAGAATAAAAAGCACTGACTAGAAATGATAATTATAAGTAACTATAACATAACATAATATAATACAAAATTATATTTTCAAATTTTTAGTAAATAATGAAATGCTTAAATAATGAAATATTAGCAATATGTGGTACAGTTTACAATATATACAGATGGAAAATATATGACAAATATAGAATAAAGGCTGACAAAAGAAATAAAATTATATTGTTCTATGATTATTGCTTGCATACTAAAATATATCATATTTATTTGATTTATATTATAATAGGTTAAAGATAAGTTATAAAGAACAAATTCAGATATTAAAAAAAAAAACTCAGTTGACCCAAAACATGGTAGGAAAGCAAAAACCAGTAAACCACCTCTGAGATGTTTACAAGAGATGTGTTTTAAATAAAATTGCGCAAAAAGGCTGAAAGCAAAAGGATGTGAATTATAAACTGTACAAACATAATCACAAATGATTGATGTGGCTAAGTTTGTATCAGGCAAAGTAAACTTCAAGCAATTAGTATTACGAAAGATAAAAAGTGATATTTCATAACAATAAAGCATCAATTAATCAGAAACATAAAGGATAATTGGCCATGCATCTAATAATGGCATAAAAAAATAAACTTGACAAAGGTAAAGAGAAGAATTAAACAATGGAACTTTTTATATTCTTCTCACAGTAAGTATTGGAGTAAGGAGACACAAAACTTGTAACCATAGACAACTGCATAATACCATCAAGTTTATATAAGATTGCAGAATACTATGCCCAGTAAGTGTGCAATACACATTCTTTTTTAAGTATGTAAGACAAATTTAGCAAAATAGTTTTTTAAGTTGCATTTTTTCTAAAACCATTAACATGCAATAGCAATAGATCTTATTGTATTTATAGAGGAAGATCAATAGAACATAAACCATGGGAGAATCTTTTAATTTTTCAAGAAAAGCTATTGTTATAGAAACCACTGAAGAAGTTAAAACTTCCACAAAATTGCCACCTACAAATATATCCCTTCCCATTTTGGGGGGAAAAAAAGGCCTCTTTCCCCTTAGATTTACCAAGGCACTTATTCTTTGAACTTGAACTCATTTTTGTGCTTCTCTTAATGTAAAGTTCTAAGTATGGTGATTTTTTGTAATCATATCCCTAAAAAAAGATGGCTCTGAAATAGGATATTTATTGAGGCAATTCACTAAGTGTATATTCAATGGCATATCTAGAATGACCTCAATTACAGTATGAAATCAGTGTAAAGAAGCCTGATCATGGGAAATTTGGCCTCCTCAGTCGGTTAAATGTCTGCCTTTGCCTCAGGTCATGATCCCAGGGTCCTGGGATGGAGCCCCGCGTTGGGCTCCTTATTCAGTAGGGAGCTTGCTTCTCCCTCTCCCTCTGCCTCCTGCTCCCCCTGGTTGTGCGCTCTCTCTCTCCCTCTCTGTCAAATAAGTAAATAAAATTTAAAAAAAAGAAGCCTTAACATCTTTTAGAATTTTGTCCTAAGTCCTTTCCCATGAATAATACCACCATAGCTTTAAGACTATTAATATGAGTTATTAGAATTTACTGTGGACAAATTACAAAATGTTTGCACAAAGTTTTATTATTTTGTGAAAATCTGGTAAAAAAAAAAGTCTGTGTTCATAGGAATAGGAAATATGGTAGTCTTAAGTTAATAAATAAACAAACCAGCATGCATGCATTTTTAATTTGGAGAGTGATCCTAGCGCTAAGTTAAGCTAAGTAGAATTTAGCTGTTAGGAATTCAGTCTACTGGGGCGCCTGGGTGGCTCAGTGGGTTGAGGCCTCTGCCTTCGACTCAGGTCATGATCTTAGGGTCCTGGGATCGAGCCCCGTGTTGGGCTCTCTGCTCAGCAGAGAGTCCCCCTCTCTCTCTGCCTGCCTCTCTGCCTACTTGAGATCTCTCCCTCTCTCTGTCAAATAAATAAATAAAATCTTAAAAAGAAAAAAAGAATTCAGTCTATTGATTAAGGAAAAAAGATCATCCTTCATCTAAATTGAGACTTCTATCATTCTGTCTCCAGCAGGCCAGTGATAACAGCATTTTTTTTAAAGATTTTATTTATTTATTTGAGAGAAAGACAGTAAGAGAGAGCATGAGAGGAGAGGAGGTCAAAGGGAGAAGCAGACTCCCCGTGGAGCTGGGAGCCCAATGTGGGACTCAGTCCCAGGACTCCGGGATCATGACCTGAGCTGAAGGCAGTCGCTTAACCAACTGAGCCACTCAGGCGCCCAGCATTTTGTTTTTTTATAGATAGAGACTACTATATCTACAGTAACTTGCTTCTATCTATTTCTAAGATACAGACAGGTTCATTTTATTTACTTTTATTTTTATAACTCCGCCTTGGTATCCCACATTGTAGGTATTCAGTTTTTAAAACTAATTGAATAATAATACGTAGGTCTAAAATCCACATTAACATAGTCATAACTTTACAAATAAATATCCAGCTTACTAATAATGTCCTATGTTGGCATATTTTTGGAAGATAAGTGTTATAAATTTTCTGAAATGCAGTTGACTAATGCATACCCAGAACTTTAAAATCGTATCTTTGACTCTTGAAATTCCACTTGCAGTAACAAAGTAATCTAGTAAGCGTAATTTGAAATACACTAAAAATTATCAGGAACCAAATTTTCATCACAAAAGAGCATGTGTGCGTGTGTGTGTGTGTGTGTGTGTGTGTGTGAAATCAGTCTGTATAGAAATTTCAGAAAATATATAAAATTAATTTAATCAAAAACTGTATATATGATGCCATATGGCTAATACCAAAATTTTAACAATGTGCAGAAACACAGAATTAACTGAGAAAGACAAATTAATATATATATAAGTAATGTAAAATCTACAGTACTAACATACGTAATAAGAAAATAAACATAAGTATGTAAACATTTTAACCTTATCTTGGTGGTGTGATTATAGTTAATCTTTGATATAGTTTCTATTAATTTTTTGTTTTATGGACCTAGTTTGTTGTAAGGAGCACATATTACTTTTATAATAATAATAATAATAATAATAGATGACGCTTGTGCTTAAATTTTTTTTTTCACAATCCTCCCTCTAGAACCTCTTGGAGATTCTATTACTTCTATTTAAGTTTCTTTTACTTATATATTTTTTTCAAATACTGATGGATATGTAAGGGTGGATGTGATCTGCAAGTTTGGAAGTAGAGGAAGAGAATGTTGAAATATTAGAAATAGTTCAAAAGCATTGAAATTGGTGAAAGATGTCAGGAAAAATCACACATATATTTGGTAATCTTACTTATAAACATTTTCTGCCATGCTCTAATATTTTCTGAATGGTTTAACAGTTGCTATATTCCAGAAAAAAAAAAGTTTACTTAATTTTAAATGTCAACTTTTCTAGAAGTAGTTACGTTCCTTAATCAAAGTCAGAATTTATTTAATCTTATCTTTTAATTCTTAATGCTAGTTTAAAATTATCTGCATTAAGGACATAGAGATTATTTTGGAGTAAAAGGGATTCTAAAGTTTAGTTTGTGCTGTTTGAGGGCATAGAGCAAAATGGGAGGATCCTGGGTTGCAATTAGGGGCCTCAAGTATAAGGGAAATATAGGAAAGAAATTTACCTTGATGCAACATGTGTCAGGAAAAGGGGACTTTTCTCTGCTCTTTTAGTGTTTCGGAGTGTCAGTATCTCAGGATCCAAAGTAATAAATGCTCAATAGAGATCTATTGAGAGCAATTGAATATTAATTTAGAGTAAATAAATATATCATATCAAACATTTTGGGGAAGAAAAAATTAAATACAACACAGATTCAGAGCCCAAAGGTCACAGATTCTAGATGGTAAAATATTAGACCAGAATAATTAAATTTATGCCTTGAATAAGTTGAGAGGTGGTAAAATTTTGATGGGAAATTCTAGCTGGGGAGAATGATGCACTTGAGATAGGACTGAAAGCAAGAAGAGATGAAATTATGAAAAAGGGATTAGATACTCTCTGAAAAAGGTCTGTGACCCTGATAAAATAGAAGTCAAGCATATGGAAGAGGAAAGATTTCCCTTTGCCCAGAACTAAAGCTACATAGTTGTGGGGACGATATCCAGTATTTGGAATTCTAAAGTGAATATGGGTTATTTTTCTATAGATAGGTTGTCCTGGAGATTGGTATCATGCAAGAGACACTACATCAAAAACTAATGATGTACTGTATGGTGACTCACACAACTTAAAAAAAAAAAAAAAGGAAAGGAAAGAAATAGTGTGTCATATGTTTTTAAGAATTACAAAAATAATGAAGTCAAGTAAAAAGTCTACTTAGTGTGCTAACGCAGTGGCGCAGTGAAGTGGTGATAGAGCGCTAGCAATGAGGGAATTGGCCGTCAGAATTAAAGGATAGCACTCTATTAGAAAAGCAGAGTTTTTAGAGAGCTCAGTGTGAAGTAAGCCTTTATAGACTGTCCAGAGAACCTAGACTTAATGCTTTATATTTTTCTCATATGTTTTCTCATATGTTTTGAACAACTAACCTATAAAGAGCATTTTTGGGATCCAATGTGCCCATAAATCTGAAACAGCGACCACATGTACTGCAGCCCAAGTAAAGCTTTATAAAGATAATTTATTTAGATTCTGAAAAACGCTGTAATATACTATAAAAATGTATCAAACATCCTTCAGGAACTTTGAGACTTTATTTCTGTTTCTGTACACATCAACCTGCCATTTTCTGAAAGCCTAAGAGAACAATGCCTGTCCAAATACATTATTTTATGTATGCTTTGGAGAAATATCAATATTTAGTGCATATGTCAATAACCGTAAGTACAAAAGAGAGTTTCATCACTCAGTCTGTTAGAAACCAGACTCCTATCTGTTTTCCTGTTGGTACCTGTGTTTCCCTTTGTTTTAGTTAACACCTAAATCAGTTGTACCCAGCTGTAACCAAGAGCTTGATAAATATTAAAAATCCTCTTCCATTCTAGGATTTTGTAATTATACTCTTGATGATTTCAGCTTTGGAATAATAGAAGTTTTTGAATTAAAACTATTAAAAATTTAGAACTAACTCTATAAAAAATATATTGTATGTAAATGGTGGCCTAGTTATAGGCAGTTCCATGGCATGATATTGATTGCTCTGAGCAAAGCAAATGCCTTGAATTGAAATGTAATGGTCACTTAAGCTGATCTTTCAAATTATTTTATAAATATACTACTGCTTTCCTTCAAAAGGAATAAGCCTTATACCTGTAAGTTTGGTATGTCTCATGTAATAAATGTGCTTTAATAACTAGATATCAAATATCGATTCTCCATAATAGGCATATGATCAATTAATTATTAATCCATGACAACTCAGGATTGTCCTGAGGACAGTTCCTCAGGATCTAGATCTAATGTGTAAGAAATAAGATGCATATGAAATTTCTCTAACAGAATAGTAGGAGCCTTTGCTATACTTCTTATAAAATTAACTTAAATTCTTCTCTTGAGCAGTATTACTCTTTTGCCTAAGTAATTCAGCCATGTGTGTCTATTCAAACCACAGGGAAACTACATGGCAATTGTCATAACTTTGCAATCCTTTTAGGTAAGAACCAAAGATTTCCCTCCTTACATTACAGAAATCAGAATTAATAAATCTCTGATAGCTTCCATCAAAAATGAGCAACCAAACTTCAGATCGCATTATTGTGGAAAACAAAAATTACTCATAATTTAATTTTTTAATTTTAAATCCAGTATAGTTAAAATACAGAAATTACTCTTAATTTCAACATTCCTCACTTTTCTGTCCTGGATTGCAAAAGTTTGAAATGCATACAGAAATATTCCCTAGTTTTTCTTATAAAAATATCGTTATTCATTTTGTTGCTCCTCCAGTCCATCCTGACAATGAAAGCAAACTGAGCATTCCACACTTGTGACACATCGATAATAAGTTAGTACAAAAGTTTTCAACAGGACTCACTTTCCATGCTGTATGTAAAAACAACTCAGCATGGAATTCTGGGCCTTTTACAGTAGTGGTCTAACTTCATCCTATTAAGCTAGTCTGTGTGTGTACGTGTTTGTTTGCATGTGTGTTTCATATGCACACCATGCCATATGCAATCTCACTTCCTTGGATCTATCCGCATGCAAATTTTATTAAATTTTTACTAGCTCTTCTTGCCCTCAAATGCAGTTGCATTCACAGTCCTAGAATACATAAGAATTTTGGAGTTAAAGAAGTCTTAGTGACAATTTAACCTAACAAAAATTTGAGGTTTGGAAAGTTTAATTAACTTCTAAGTTCTGCACAATTACTGAATGGCACAATCAGAACTGACCCTCGTAAATTTCATGTTTAAGTGCATGCACAAGTATGTTTTATTAATTTTGCTGCTACTGTTTTATTATTTGTTTTAAAACTCCTTCCTTTAAATTCAGAATCAAACCCTAAATTTTACATCGAAGGATTATATATCCTTCCATCTTTATACAATTTTATATCACCTATAAATTAAAAGTCTGTAATACCAATCTTCTGTAAAACTAAGAAAAAATATGAAAATCTCTTTACATTAGAAGCTACCTATTCTCTTTGATCATGGTGCATGGTAAATATGGTAGGTATTTACATTACATGAAGGTCACCGATGCAGTGGATCCTAGAAGATGAGGGAACAGAACAATGTGGTCAAAAAAACAATTTGGCATTCAAAAAGTTAAATCTTCCCGAGAACTCACATGTTTGACCAAGTTTGACCAAGTTCAGGTGCAAAGGCCTAGTGAGTCTCTGCATATGCAAATGAATAATGAGGTCAGAAACTAGAAGAACAGGTTAGGAGAGTTCATAGACCCTTAAGAACTTAATGAATACTAAGAAGTAGTTGGAAGCCCACTTTTATAATGAACTAAATATATGGTGCATAGCACATCTTAGACAAGGCCCTATTACAAAATAGAGAAATCATTTTTTTTTTTTAAAAGAAGTTTCGCTTTCATATACATGTTGCTTTCTAAGTATAATTTGAAAATATTCGACGCAGTTTGGGTTTTGACAAAAATTTGTCTTCATTTGACAAAAATTCTGATTATAATGGGTTTGCACTTTTGGTTCATAATCTGGTTGTCAAGGATAAATAGGCACAGAAATCCAACACCTTAACTTGTCCATGGGTTTAAAAAAAAGGTTATTTTCCAAAGACAAGTGATAAAATATTTTATGAAGATTAATTAAATAAAACTATGCACACATTTAGTAACTATTTTTGACAGATTGTTGAACTAATTAAAAATAAGCAGGATGGTACAAAAAGATCTAAAGCTTAGTGTATATTTTAAAATGTCAGTGCAATAATGGTGTCTGTTAATCAATGCACACTCAATTTTTAGAAGGAAGTATTTTTGTTTGCAGCTAAAAATAAATGCTTGTAGTAGAGCCTTGATTGCCTTGTGACTGAGTATCTTTCTTTATCTGTGGCTATTCTTCTGCATCTGTGAATCTCCAAGGATGAAACCCTCTATATGAGACCTCGTGAACTGGATGTGTCCTTTATACACTGCCTTAGAAAAAGAATCATAAGGCAATTTCAAGTCCTTAGACACAAACATTTGTCAGTTGAACTTGAAATATCCTGATGTTAGTTATTAACTATAGTGTGGAAAGTGATGTTAAATGAGGGATGCAGGGGGATGCCCCATGACTAACCTGAGGAGAAATAAGAGGGAAAAAGGAATCAGCAAGTGAACCATATGGGGCAAAATGAGTATGACCTATGGAACCAGGGGAGAGAGATATCAAAAGAAGAGGAAATAATAGGCTTCCAATAAAAGAAGCTATGTTTGAAAAAATACTCTCACACACACAAAATGAAAAATTAGATCAAGATTTTGGCAATTTCACAGAATAAATGTATTTCTGGTTTAAAAGCAATAGGCATGACTTTTGTGATATCCGGTACTTTTTATATTTTTATTTTTGGCCTTTTTTATCTTACCTGCCTTGTGCTGCCAGTAAGTCAAAAAATATTCAGACCATCAAAGTCACTTCTAATATCATGTGCAAAGAATCAAGAAAACAATATATATGATTTATGGGCAGTGTTAGTATTTATCATTGTTTATTTTGTTTTATTCTTAGAATTTGAAAGTATCTCAGCATTAGGCACGTACTTGGGACAATGACGTGAACAAAGAAATTGTCCTGTATATAGAATGGTATGAATGACACTGGTAAGGGGAAGATGGATAATAGAAAATTCTGGGCATTGGAAAGAACATGTCCTCTATTTTGAGACAGAGAAGAAGCAGGAAGACAAAGGTTATAAATCTGTTTTTTTCCAAGTTGAATATAAGAAGGGAGAGCTACATATTCTCTATTACCATTTGTTTCAGACTGCTAATGAGCACCCGTAGCTGCTGCTAGGATGGTTTTAACCATCCCAAAGGTACTGCCTTCTTTCTACTTCTGTTTTCCTTCTCCTTCTCCTTGAATCCTTTGGTCTGGCTTATAGGCAGGAAGTAGTTCAATTCGACTGAGATCAAGAAACAGACCATCTAGATAGAAGTATTGGTACTTATTCTCATACACCGCTTACTATTCAACTTATGATAAATTGTTTATTAGTAAAGACCAATATAATTTTTATATATTATTGTATTTTTTTGCCACACATAGCACACTAAGCTATTATTTATACATGATGTTAAATTAAATTTCGAAGAAAGTTCTTAAAATCTTCTAGATGCACACACATAAAATTAAGTCATATGTAGCTGATTAATAATGAATCAAGTCCACAGATGACATTTTATGTTGAGGATAAACTAAGGATACAGACCTGCATTTAGCTACCTGAATAAATCACATTCCCCATTCTACCCTACTGCGAACATTTGCAATATTATGCCTTCTGCACTTCATAATTAGTCAAATATTTTTAAATAATCATTATTTTAAACAATCAGCACAGGAAGTTGCTATAAAAATAACTAAATTGCTATCACTTTCTAATTGCTTCTAGATTTATCATATAAAAATTCTTACCTTGCCAACATATTGTGTATCTGTACCTGTGTACTCTTCCAACAAGAAGAACTGATTCCACATCCAGCCACGCTTGGTGCGATGTAACATTTTACCATCATCTTTTGTCAGATCCACTACCCTTTTGCTTGGTAAATCACTGTTAGCATTTTCTTGTAGTGGGATAGCATCAACTGTATGCAACATATAGGTCCAGATGAATAGTGATAGGCAGTAGTAAGTCCTCATTATAAGCAGCTTCAGCAGGATATCAAATTCAGTATATTGTCTGATGCCCCTGAGGAGTAGAGGGAAAAAAGTGGTTTATAATGTTGTGTTCATTTTCACATAACCTGTAAACTATAAAACTTTTCTAAATGTTATTAAAATTTTATAAATAATATATTATATATACATTATTTTCCATGTTACATCCGTGAACTATCATTAAAACCTCACATATCACCTGGCTAGGTAAGGAGACCTATGTAGCACAAATAAACAGGAAATTAACAGCTGACTTTAACATCACTATATTGCAGCATATAAATGAGAAGATATTTGTAATTTAAAATACTAAATATTTGAAAAAACTTAAGCCCTACAGTATACCAAATATTATACTAAGTGTTACTAAAGTCTTTAAGACCAATAAAACTAGTGTATTTATTAATATATACATACATATGAGCTTATATATTTTAAATAACACTGTTTTCTGCACACAATTTATCAACTTCTATAATCTGTTTCTTCTCCTCCTCCTCTTCCTCCTCCTTCTCCTATTCCTCCTCTTCCTCTTCTTCCTCTTCCTTGTTCTTCTGTAACATGATAAGATGTTCCCTCAAGGCAAATTAAATTGTACCAAATGTACTTTGAATTGTGTCTTGCAATACCTAGCACCATACTATGTTTATCCTTTATAATTGATAGCTATATTTTTTCTAACAATCAGTTGAGTAAGTTACTCAAATTTATTGGATTCTGAAGAGAGCATGCCCTAAGTGGAAACATATTACCTGATAATTAAAAATAACAACACATATTTGTTTCCTAAAATAAGAGGAAAAATGAGCACACAAAATTGGTATTATAAAATTAGATATGAGGTCTCAGCTATTGTATAATTTGATCTAGAATTTTGCAACCAACAATGTCTCTCAGTCGAGATAGTAAGTTGATTCTTCTTGAAGTAAAAAAAAAAAAAAATTGGTATTTCAGAATTAATTTTATTTATTATCAAGTTGGTTTTATTTGTGAAACATTTCATTCAGAAGATGTGAAATTATAATAATGCTGCTGCTGGTAATGATTTTGGTAAGCAATTGAAACCCATCAAACTAGTGTATCAAAAGAAGAATTCATTGGATTATCAAATTAAATTAAGTGTGGAAAGAGGAATGAAAGGAGCAAAGAAGCAACTGGGCCTTTGTGCTCATGAAAACAAGAATTAGGGCCTTAGGTACTTTAGTACTATTCTCTCTCACTTATTCCTCTCTTGCTTTCAATTAAGCCTCCTCAACCTGATGTGATAGAGGAATATATAAAGTTCAGATTTAACATCTTCCAGTCCAGAAAACAACTGATAGTATTTTCTAAGTTGAGTCTGAAAAATTCTGGGAATGGACTCTAATTTACCTGGCTTAGGCCAGATGCCTAACACTGGACCATACATCTCTGGAGTCAGTTTTGTTATCAAGGCATAAAGGTCAAACACATGCCTCTAGCCTAGTTTCATCCCTTATTATCTGTGAGATTTGGGGATATTTACTCAGTCTCAACCACTTCTTCCCATGAAAGAGAATAGTTAATATCTGACTCACAAGGTATTGTTATTAATTTTATTTTGAACTTTAGTTGATACAAAGTAATAGTTATTTGTATCACAAGGACTTTATTTTATTTATACAACAGCGTATACCTACAAGGAAACTGAGGTGTGAAGAATTTAAGTAATTTAACAAATGTACAAATAGTAAATATTGGAACAAATAATTAGACACACAGCCTTAAATAGTATGTTTTACAAAAGATAATATATGTAAAGAAGTTACTATAGTGCTAGCATACAAATTTTTTACATGTTAATGTCATCATCATCATCATCATCAACCATGGTTGCTTCTACTATAACCATATGTGTGTGTGTGTGTATGTATTTGTATATGTATAAATATCAGATAGAGAACGGTGATTGGTAGATAATAGTATGGATGCTTGCTATGGTCCAGAGCTACGGGCTGTGTCCAGCACATATGTACCCTAATTTCCATATCTGTTTTTTTTTTTTTAAACTTACTTAACAAAATACACGTGTATGGTCACAAATCCACACACTCTGAAATAAGAGAAATCAAAATCATCACTTTTTGACTCTGAAATCTCAGGTGATGGTACTTATCTTTTAGCAAGACTTTATGTGGCTATTCATAATCCTGTAAACTGCAGGAAATTGGTAAATTTAACCACAACAGATGTAAAGCTCTGAAATAAATATCAGAAATCTACAATGTCAAAAAGTGCTTGGAAAAAGTGCAATAGCAAAGTACCCTCTAGTGGCCACTAGCTCAGAACCTCCCCTGCATTTTGTTGAACAGTGTTGGTGTTGGAAATGAGCAGCCAGAGAATCTCAAGAACATCTGGTGTCTCACTTTGATAAAATACAACAAATTCCTTAGCTAACCACACTGGTCACTTGTTTTTTCTCCACTGGGAGATCTCTTTTGACCATCATCCTTACTGATCACTCTTGCAAGTGAAATTGGAGAGTATTTTTCATTTCCTTTGGTCTATTCTAACTCTGATGCCCATTTTGGGTGGAATAGAAGCCTTTAGGCAGAAAAATCCAGTTGTATTAGATGGATCCAGAGACTTAAGCGGAGGCCAGGATCCTGTAGGTCTTTGTAAGCGGGAGTAAAAAAATTTGCATTCATTTTCAGTGCAATGGAAATCAGTTGGAAGATTGTAACACAGAATGTTTAGAAAAGATCAACTTGACTGCAGAGTGGACAACAGTTGGAGGGTAGGCAAGAAATCTGGTTAAGGAGGGAGATCACTTAGAGTCTATATGTCTAGTCAAGAAAGAGATGGCAATGGCATATAGAGAAGTGGTTTGTGGTGGACACTGATACTGTTCTCAGGTTCTCTTTCATTCTTTAATATGCGCACACACGCACGCACACACATGCACACACACTACATGCACTACAATTTCTGCATGATTTTGCCTCTAATGACCTGCACCTGCAACTCTCTTTGGAGGACTTCCCTTGGCTACTGGAACCACTTTTCTCACATGCACCAGGGGTCGCCTAAAGTGCCTACGAGTTTACAATCACCTCCCATGAAATCCCTGAGCCATTGTCGAACAGGTTCAGAGGTATGGAAATTCACACTTTATTTATATCCCATAGTTCCCCTACAGAATTATGCTGATGCTGGAACTTCAAAATTACAACCTGTTTGGATTCTTCTTTCTGTACTGCTTTCCCATGCTCCCTCTCATTTCCTGACTCGGAAGCAATTTATTAACCAATCACGTGCATACTAATCCTCCCCTCATGATCCACTTCTTAGGTCTCAAGACCCATGATGTGAATATAACCCACATATTGACATATCAAGAAGACTAGATACTACCTTCTCATATATTAATTATGAAGGTGCTAAAAAAGACAACTAAAATAAAACTTTTAGATTATTAGTTTGTGAGTGGAGTAGATTATCATGCCATTTTGGGGAGTGTTGCTTAGAGCAGGGAAAAGATGATCTATTAGAAAAATGAAGAATCAAGTTTTTTTCTTATTTGTGGTTACTTTTATTCTGCTACTATAAATAACATTTCTGCGTATTAATCATAGGAAGCAAAATGATTCACTGTCCTAGTAATCTAATTTAATGTAATTTATATATTTATGACAACTATTTAAAATGGGTTCCTCTATAATCCCTCATATTATATGATATGGAAGCTGAGGCACAGAGAGGTGAAATGACTTGCTCAAGTTTATGTAAGTAGAGACAGAAGAATTGAGAATTAAATCCAGGTATGCCCTTGCATTGGGCTCCACTAATGGCAACCAACATTTATTCTAACTTGCATTCTGTGTTCTAGACACTATTCTGAGTCTTTTTTCAAGCATTGTTTATTTAACTCCCATCACAGAAATGCTGCAAGGAAGGTATGAAAACATTAGACAGAGGAGTAAACTGAGGCTTTGCTTGTTGAAGTAACCTGTTAATATCACGAGGTGGTAGTCACCTGTGGGGAAGGTGGAAGGAATCCAGGATTTGGATTCCGTTGGACTGATGTCAGTGCTCCTGATATTAATTGTACTGCCTCTAAGTAATGTTCCTCCATATGCGCCCACCTGGGGCCTTCTTCACATGCTTTAAGCGCCTGCTCAATTCAGGATCTTTAATCACAATCTGACGTGGAATGATCTTACTTGGTTCATCTAGACCCATCCCCATATCATTGTTTTCAGTGTCTCTATCATATTCTGTTTTCTTGAAGAGTCTTCTATAACAACTTTTTCAAAAACAGCTTATCCTATTTTGGTTGCTATTGATTTCTTTCATATCATCCATTTATTTACTACATATTGTTTACCATGATTTTAATGATGTCTTTCATTTAGTGGATTATATGTTTATTGACTGTTTCCTCTAGTTATGGTGTAACTTGTATGGTGGTGGGATATTTTGTTAATCACTGTAATCTGCATAAAATAGTTATTGATATATAGTATGTACTTAATATGTATTTATAAAATTAATTGACTCATGCTTAAATAGATAATCCTCAGTTTGAGTCTGAGATCACAAATGAGAATGACTTGAAAGCGCATTACATAAACAAGCTAATAGAGATACAGAAAGAGCTGAACTGGAAGGATATGTGCCTTTGAAAGAACTTTAGTGGGGTTTTTTCCTAATAAATGAACTAAAACCCATATTTCCAGTGAAACAAGAGTAATATGTGTAAAAATGTGCATAATGTGGGATTAAGTATGAACTTAAGCATAGGGTTGTTATAAATTATATACTGTTTGAACTTGAATCCTTTTCACTAAATATATTCTTTATTTTCCTCATAATTCTTGGCATAATTCTTTCACATTTAGGAAATATTAGTATACCCCTCCTGTGGCCAATTTAACACTTGTACATTCCTCTACTCTTAGACAAAAGTACACATTATAAAACGTTTTTTATTGTATTTTGTTTTAAAGTTAGCAAGCTCTTATCTCGTGGGGTTTATTAAAAGTTCTTGCCATCCTTTATTCATTCAATAGCAACAAGCTGATTACTAAATTTTCTATGCTTAATTATCTCTATCAACCTTAAATGTTCTGCATTTTAATCATATTTTTGTTGATAAATAAATACCATCAGATGCATTATAAAGTACAGTATTTTAAATTTGCTTTAACTTTGATTTTGTAATCAGGGAGTTCACTTGAATCTTGTTAACTTTAAAAACTGAAAATTGTTTTATTATTATTCCCTTGTTCCCATAATTATATTTCAATTGCATTTGAGAAAAATGGCTCTTGGCTATTTGTGAATCAAAAAAATGTGCATTATTGTAATTAAGTAGGATGTTCAGCATATAAAATCCACATCTAAACTTAAATTATATCATTATTCCTTATCCCTGTAGTGTAAACTCAGATAAACTATTTTAAAAATTGCAATCTTGTTTTTCAGGCAGTTTCTCAGATGTATGTACATATAACACAAGTGTATATGATTAATTTTAGTATTTTATTATACTTTTGTAATCAACAAAATACTTCCACATGCATTAACTTATTTATCTTTTTAAAAAATGTGGTATGGTCATATAATTTAAATCTTTTTCCAAATAAGATATATGAGGATTGGAGAGGTGACAAAAGCTGTTTTGATTACCCAATTATTTTGTGGCTTGAGCAAAAGTGATACTCGTATTGTTTGATTCCTTGGCCAGTGATCATTCCAACATACTATTGTGAGTTTTTTTTATTTATATCAGTTGGAGAGACAAGTCTGACAGCTCAGTTAGGTAAATGACACATATATAAAGAACAAATTCTATAAATTTGAATAGACATTAAAATTATGAATCTTACATAATCAAGGAACTATTTAGGGATATATGTTTTAACGTATCTATTTTTCATAGTAATTGATGACTCTTACATTTATTGTATAAATATATGTGTGCATACATATGAATATATAGTTGATTATTAATTTGTTATGTTTGTTCAATATATATTTAAAGTCTCTAAAATCATTTATGCATTTTTTTCAACAACCTCACATTCAGTTATTGTCACATTGCAATTTGTGATTTTACCCTTACCTCAATAAATGTTATACAATGATCTCAAGAAAAACAGATATTATTGGAGGAAATATGAGCTGCCACCTTTGTGTGAGGATTTCTGAATAGTTAGCATAAGTAAACTCTCAGCTTTTAATATTTAGCTTTAGGTCATTAGAAAACTGGCAGGATGGACTGGTATCAGAAGAGAAGCTCTTGAATCAGTTTTCGCCAGTGTCCTATCAAAAGAACAATAATAACGTTGTACGTAATATAAAGACATATATAAAATATATAGAATTACATAATATAAAGAGAAGTAAACAACCTATGTCCAGAATCTGAGAAAAATAATCACAATCTATAAGGTTAGTGAAGCTAGATTAGGAAAATAATGATTGATGACTCTGATATATGAAAAATCCATTGACTTTCAATGAAAAAAAAATTTAGTGAAGCTAGATTAGGAAAATAATGATTGATGACTCTGATATATGAAAAATCCATTGACTTTCAATGAAAAAGAAATAGACAAGCAGGTTTTTCCCAGTATTGGTCCCCTGAATGGCGATCAAAAGGATCAAAACTTTTGTATAATCTCCTTCTACAAAGTTACTGCCTTTGGAGTTTGCCCCGATACTATTGTATCTATTCAATATATGCACGCCCTGTAATATAATAGGACTGGGGAGGAAAGGAGACAATTTAGGGGGTACTATTTTGTACATTAATTTGGAGATATGCTTTACAAGTGTATCATTTTAGTTAGTGTCAGAGATGGAAAAATTGACTGTTGAGTAAGAGTTGTCCATATTCAGGACTTAAGAATGTTGGCTAATGAGGTGTTAGTGGGGAGGCAGGGAGGATTTGGTAGTATCATAAACAAATAGTGGCATTTTTAGTGTGTTCTTAGACACTAGAAACTAGATTAAAAATTTAAAAGTTGGTATGGGAAAATGACATAATATACAGCATGAAATTGGGTTATAATAAAGCCTGTGGGAATGCACACCATCCTATCACACAAGTACATGCAATAACACTTTCACCTGAGGGTAAAAACACACTCACAGAAAAAAAAAAAAAAACCTCGCAAAGCACAATAGAGAGTCCATGAAAATGTAGGAAGTCAGATGCAGAGAGGGCTTTAAATGAGAAAGAGCAATTAAGCTAGTATAGATGGAAGAACACTAGAATCTCAACACCTCTCACAATCAGGTGAATTTCTTAAATGCCTGACAAAAGGAGAAAAAAGACAACAAATTTTATGGAGAATGAGTGAATAACATTGATAAATAAGAACTATTCTTCAAAACTACTGACAAAATAGTGGACTTATATAAGTATTTAAAAAGAAGTGCAAAGGAATTACGGACATGTATCCATTCACTGTCTAAACAAATCGATAAAAAATCATACGAACTGCAAAGACTGTTCTAGGCACTGAGGACACAGCAATGGATTAAACAAAGTGACTTACCTTGTAGAAATGGTAGCAGAAGACAACTTATCATCAACAACAAACAAATAAACTGGAAGATAATTTCAAAACTTAACTATAAATTTACATAGATCAGGACAGCATGGTTTTGGCAAAAGGATAGATACGTACATCGACTGAATGGAAGAGAGAGTACAGAATTCGATCCGCAAAAATTTAGTGAACTAATATTTGTAATGGGGCAAAGGCAGTTCAATGGAGAAAAGATAACTTTCTCAACAAATTTTGCTGGAACAGCTGGACATCCACATGCAAATACTTTTAAATGAATCTAGATACAAAACGTGTATCTTACACACAGATTAACTCAAAACGGTTTTAATTCAAAAACTGATGTGGATGTGAAAAAACAGGAACTCTCCTTCATTGCTGGTGGGAATGCACTGTGATCCAAGAAAGCTGAAAGACTATTTGGAAGTCTTTTAGAAAGCTAAATATGGTAGATGTATAACTAATTGACTGAAAAATAATGCCCATAAAAAAACTCACATTAATGCTTATAAAAATTTTATTCATAATCTCCAAAAACCAGGGGTTGGCAGGGTGGAGATTAGTAAATTGTAGTGTAAGCCCTGTAAGTCCTTTTTCTCTTTCTCCTTTTTTTTAACTTTTGTAACGAAATCGTGTGACTATCTACTGCAACTATGGTTATCTCCAATAAACACATTGCCAGTCACATCACTAGATAAAGAACAGGATTCCCCCTCACCCTCCTCTGAGGATCCTTTGTTTTGGAGATGATGTTTGATTTAGATAACTGATCATTTAGGCTGCTTGTTTTTCTCTTCACCAGTGTTAAATTCCCAATCTTATGTTTTAAAATCACCAATAAATGGTGAACCTGAGAAACCATGGGCTCTCATCTTCGACCACAATAAATGCAGAACCTCAGCCCCTGCCCTCCCCTCCCACCCCAGCTCTGCTCTTTCTTCCTCCCCATCCATCAGGACCTCATTTGTGCCCCAGGTGCTCCTTCTGCAATCCTTGTGCATTCCAGGAGCTGTGAGTACTAAACCTTTCCCCCCCCCCCCAAACTTTTCAGATGGTTATTGCTGAGGGTGCCTTTTAATCATAAGGATCACAGGACCTGGTCAGTTTATAGTATTGGTTATGTATAGGTTGAGAGTGGTACAAAACATAGGTGAATAGATAAACAAATTCTGGTATATTCACTTAATAGAATATTACCAGAGATGAGATGAAATGAACTATCAAGTATCAAAAAAAAAAAAAAAAAGAACTTAAATAAATAATTCTAAGTGAGAGAATCCAGCCTGAAAAGGCTACATACAGATTGATTCAAACTACGTATATGATATTTTGGAATAGGCAAAGCTATAAAGACAGTAAAAAGATCAGTGGTTGCCAGTGGTCTGGGTTGAGGGTAGCTAGGGGTATAGGAATAAATTGGTGAACAAAAAGAAACTTTTGAGCAGTAAATTCTCTGTGATATTATGCATTTGTCAAAACCCACACATCTTCACAACACAGAGTGAACGATAGTGTATGCAAATAAGAAGAAATCATTTTGGAGCTGGGGGCTGGAGGAATGGAGCTCCAAGAAGGAATGCAGACTGTGAGAAGAGAATCTAACTTATCACAAATGTTTGAAATAACTTCACTGAAGGGTGGGAAGAAAATGTATTGACTTGAATAACTCTGGAAGTGAATGGAGTCTCTAAGACTAAATGGAAAGGGATTGCACATATGCACTGCATTCTAGTTAATAAAGTTGTGTCTCCTGAGGATATAGGTGAACAATTCTCATACTGCTATACATGGATACTGAAACTGAACAATTAAGTAAATAGATGACAGATATTGGGAGTCCGGTTTCTTACTGTTGGTATGGGAATTTACAGATAAACAAAGGGAGAAAGTACAATTCATGTGGAGATGGATTAGAGTTGGAGGCATTAATGAAAACTCATATAATCTGATGTATTTATGGATGGCTACATATTGAAATAATTATAGATATGTGCATATATACAAGTTAGTATGCACATGTATGTATTCTTTGTTCTACCAGCTGAGATGGCCTAGCAGCAATGCTACCCAGTACCAACAAACTCATCTAGCACCCAGAGCTTGTTTCTAATATAATTTTCCAATTAAAAGAACTAGGGCTCCTTAAAGTAAATAGCTGATTTTAGGACTAGAGCTGGAAACATACTAGATGAGCCAGGAACACACACATTGCATTGACAGGGATATGTCAAAGGCTCACAGAACAAAAAAGCTTTCAGTGGCCAAAACTGGATTAATTTGAGCAAGAAACTAAAGTATTGCATTATAATTGCATGGGTAATAAAAAATACCCACTAACTCAGGTTGATATAAACAAATGATTAAATCAATACATCATGGAGGAAGAGAAGACAAATCTCTCTTAGGTATGAATTCCAAATAATTTATATAGAAACTGCCCTCAAGCAGGAAGATCCTATATTCCTACTTCATGAATGTGTGATGCACATAGTAACTTCTTTCCAAAGAGGATAGCATAAAAATTGGAAGAAAAACGTATTTTTTATTTGTTATTATAAATTTTTTTTAGTTTAGAAACCTGAAAAATACTCTCAGCCAGGTGATCAAAGTCAATATCAACAATATTAAATCAAGCTTTTAGTAAGTATCTTTGATATGATATCATGAAAGTGGCAGTTTATCTCCGTGGTCTCCTCCAAGCCAAACACAGGCTGATCAGAGAAGAACATCGGACAGATTCCAATAGAGAGGCACCCAACAAAATACCTGGCCAGTACTCCCCAAATCTATCTAGGTCATTAAAAGAAAGAGAAGTCTGAGAAACTGTCTTTGCCAAGAGAAGCCTAAGAAGACATGATTACTTAATGAAATGTGATATCCTGGATGGAATTCTGAAACAGAAAAATTATTAGATACAAAGGAAATCGGAATAAACTGTGGACTTCAGTTAGTAACAATATATCAAAATAGATTCATTAATTGTAAAAAAATGTATTATACTAATATATGTTAATAATAAATGATCCTAAGTAAAGCATATATTGGAACATTATGTTGTGTTCTTAATTTTTCTGTGTTCATAGCAATGTCCACAATAGCCAAAATGTGAATCTAAATCTATTCTAAAAATAAAATCTATTTAAGAAAAATAAAGTAAGTTTAATGGGTAGAGAGGATAAATTATGTGTGTTGGGGAGGTACTGTTGTTTTCGATAATATGGTCAAAGAGCAGGAGTCTTGATTATGGTGATATTTGAGCAGAAAGCTGAAGGGACTTAAGGAGAGAGTTTTGAGGATTTCAGTGGGAAGTGTCCTGAGAAAGGGACTATCAAAATGCAGACACTTACCATTGAGGGGGTGGGGAAGGAAAGCATGTTCATGCTAGAAGCCTTCAAGTCATAGAAAGGACTAAGTGTAGTGTAGTCCTTTCTATGTGTAGTCCTTTCTAGAGTAGTCCTTTCTATGTATATATGGGGATAGTCACATATGCATAGTCCCCGTATGACTATGGGGATAGTCACAATGCAAGCTTCGAGAGGCAGTAGACTTCTAGAGTCTTACAAGCCATGATAAGGAGTTTTAACTTCAATAACATTGAAATCACATGAGGGTTTTGTGGCAAAGGAGAATCCTGACATAATTTAATGTTAAATGGGTAACTGACTGGCATGTGAAAAATGGACTTTACAAGGCAAGAAAGGAGACGGAGAAAATGGTGAGGTGATTACTCTCATTGGGATGAAATTAATGGAAGTGGAAGAGGTAGGAATGAATCCAAGGCTTTGGCTTGAACATCGGGTTAGAGCTGCCATTTGCTGATGAGAGGCATTGGAGAAATTCAGGTTGTTTGTGGGAGTAGGGAAACGAGGTTTTGATTTAGAACATGCCTTATTCAATATCTAAGTGGAGATAACCCATATGCATTTGGACATTCAAGTAGGAATTTAAGGAATTGTCAGGACTGACAGAATATTGAGTTTCATCAGTATATTCCATGGTTATTAAAGATATGAGAGTGTTAATTTTGTACTTCCACATGAAGTACAAAAATAAGAATACAGTCTTGGGGTGCCCCGCTGGCTCAGTTAGTGGAGGACACAAGTCTTGATCTCAGGTTGTGAGTTTGAGTCCCACATTGAGTGTAGAGATTACTTAAAAATAAAAAATCTTAAAAAAAAAAAGAATAGATTCAGTTTCAGTGGAAAATAAGAAAATGCAGATTTTATAATTAAAGTCAAAATTATAACCCTTATAATTAAGGTTGAAGGTTACATGACTTAATAGTTGACAAGGAAAGCTGAAACTCTGAAAAAAAAAACCAAGGATAGTATTCAGTGCTGTTAAGGGGTAGCGGGATGGGCATAGTTCTTGTATACAAAAAGAATATTAATGACGAGAGCAAAGTGCATAAAATTTTGTTGAAAGTAATTTGTCAATAAACATCATAACCTTAAAATGGCTTACAGTGTTTGACTAAGTAATTCAAATTCTAGGAAAGTTTTTTAAGAAATTAGGCTTTTAAAAGAGAGGTTTGGGTATAAGCATGTTTATCAAAACATTATTTATTATTAGATGTACTGGAAATTTTATGTTTGCACCTTCAGATCTACTCTCAGTTTTTACTTTGCTCAGTACAGCAGGAGATAAATTTCTAGGAACTATATCAGTGGGCTTATTGGTCCTTGTTTGAATTTAGCCAGGCACAGGCAGGAGATGAGAGGTAGAAGGAAGGAAGTAGCTTCCTCCACACTGCACCCCAAAGAGGGTTGCTTCTCTCTAAAGTGAGCCACAGCTCTTTTCAGATAGCTGGTACTCTGTTAGAAGAACCAGTACTCTCTCTGAAGTAGTGTCTATCCAGCACCATGCTCCTTAAGAACCAGGAGGGATAACAGGTTTATGTTACTGTGAACTTCTCCTGTGGCACTATTCCTAACTAGTTCCTTTAACACTGCTCACACCCTCTATTAAACCTTTCCCAATCACTGAGTATGTCATCTGTTTCCTGAAAACATCTTGACAGAAACATTGGAGAAAAGTTGAAAGTGAGCTAAATGTCTAAGAGCAGGGGAAGGATAAGTAAATCATGCAACTTACATGTAATATAATGACATCATGAAGTCATCAGAAAAATCTGCATACTAATTCTTTTACCAAATATACACAAAATGCCTACTCTTCTGGACATTTTTCTAGATGAACAGAATAGCAGATATCTTGAGGAGTCTACATTCTAGGAATATAGTCTATACATATATAACAGGATTTATTTGTGACACATAAGAAATCATTGACAATAGAAGCATTTTTTTTTTCCTCTCTGTATCTATGAGTCTCTTTCTGTTGGGTTTTGTTGTTGTTGCTATTGTTGTTTGTTTTGTCTCTTAAATTCCACATATAAGTGAAATCACACATTTTTCTTTCTCTTCTGACTTCATTTCATTTAGTGTAACACCCTCTAGGTACATCCATGTTGTCACAAATGGCAAGATTTCATTTATGGCTTTATGTTTCACTGTATACGATATATATATATATACATATATATATATATATACACATCACATATATATCTCACATCTTGATTTTATTTAATAATAGTTAATCTACCAGGAAAATGAAAGAAAAACAAATTTATATCTCAAAATTTTAATTGGTAATGGTATAAGTGAATTTCCTGCCTGTGGTTTCATGTCAGCTTCCAGTGATAGAAATGAACATCACAGTCTGTCAGATGCAAGTTAATGAGTGTTTCACATGCCATCAGCCTACACTAAGTGTTTCTCATTTAAGAAAGAGTGCATAGCACTAAAAATTGTCCATATTTAAAACTGATTTGATTTGACAGAACTTCCTTCTTGAGTTAGGCTCAGAAACCAATAATTCAGACAAAACTGTTGGCCTGCTTATGTCTTAGAGTGGGGAGGGGGAAAATGGAGACCAAGTGGTTGGTGGTAGGATGTGCTTGGAGAGGAAGGGAAATTAAATAACTCTGGAATAGCAAATTATAACACAAATATCCAAACATTTGTAATAATTTCCACAGTGGAGATACAGATAAGTTAATATTTTAAATATTTACTATCTTAAAATTTTTAAATTAAATACTTTAAATATTCAATGGAGTATTGTGGATTTTTTTTTAAAGATTTTATTTATTTATTCGACTGAGAGAAAGAGATCACAAGCAGGCAGAGAGGCAGGCAGAGAGGGGGAAGCAGGCTCCCCGCTGAGCAGAGAGCCGGACACGGGGCTCGATGCGGGGCTCGCCGCGGGGCTCGCCGCGGGGCTCGCCGCGGGGCTCGACGCGGGGCTCGATCCCAAGACCCTGGGATCGTGACCTGAGCTGAAGGCAGAGGCTTTAACCCACTGAGCCACCCAGGCGCCCCAGAGTATTGTGGATTTTTAAAGGGAATTTCAGTCTTTTGTTTCCTGAACATTTTGTCAGACAGAATAATGTTTTTAAAGCATGAATTAAGATACAGGATATAAGTATTAAAAAGGAAGTCAATTTTATTAAAATATAGGTATCAAATTATTTTTCAAAACTAATTTTGGTAAAATAATACATATGCTTTTTAATTAATGCAATAAATAACAAGACCCAGCAGCAGATCTGATTAGTACCATAGTGTCAAAGAAAAAAATGAGCATACAAGGTACTTAGTATGATATTTAAATTCTGCTGATGATAAAGTCACAGGACCTCTAATACCTCTTTGTATTGATATCCATAAATATAGTTGAGAGAGATGCTAAATTTCAGCTGGAGTACAAATATTGATTTAATATTTTTCAGTTTAAATATATAAATTCCATGTTAAGATATCTTAGGACTAGTTTCAAAATAAAAGGGACTTAAATTTGGAAAAATAGGTAATTTTACAATGACATTATAGATGTAGGCAGAAGAGTGGAATGAACAGTAAACTCAGAGGGAGGACATGTGGATTAATATTCTGAGTTTGTCACTCTCTTAATGAGCTTAGGCAAGTTTAAGTTTTATTTTCATTATATCTGAAATGGAAATCACAGGCTTACCTTATAAGGAAGTAGAATGATTAAATAAAACCATGAGTATAAAAAGAATCTGAAATACAGTAGATTCATAATATATAATTATAGTCTTCCTTTCCTTTAGACTGAAACTATTGATTAGGTTATTAAATAATTATATTCTATTAATGTGCAGTAAAACAACATACATTTCCCTAGGAAACTATAAATGAGCTTTGAAAGGGTCATTGTAAATTATTACATTAAGCTTTTTAAAGGCATAAGTACATCAATAGTTTATTCTAAGTGTTAATCTGGATTTTGTGGTGGACACTATTATGTTCCACACAGATTCCATATACCAGGCTAGTGTGGTCAATAGGCAGCTGTTCTTGGCAGCTGTTCTTGGCTGCTAACTGCTCATAGCTAACCTCTTCTAAGAAATTTTCCGAACTGCTGAGAACCACCAAACTAGGGAAGTTACTCTGCTCGCCACTATGATCAATGACAATGAGGTACAAGTAGTCAGATCCTTCGTCTCAAGGTGGGTCAATTCTCTATTCCATTTTATGCTTGGAACCTTCTCTCTGGAGATCAGGCAAGGCTACACTCAGTCTGAGACTATGTCAGCGTGTTTTCTCCTCTCTCCTGTTTTATTCCCTTTTTTACAGTTTTCTTCTGAAAAGCACATTTTTAATCAATTACTTATACCCAAATCTAAGTTTCAGACTGGTTCTATGGAAACACATAAGATTATATATATGGTCTGAATGAACTTCTACTCTGTTAGAAGTGAGCCATCCAGTTATTTTTCAAATATTTATTTGGTGCCTACTTTTGCACCAAGCAGGAAAAGACAAACACTACCTAATAAATGTAATAAATATGAAAACAGTAGAGAGAAGGTATTTAGTGCTGTTGAGAATAATAGAGCAATATAGTGGGATCTGAACATTGGGGCTGGGGAAGGGGAGGGAAGGGAAATTCCAGGTTAGCCTCATTGGGGAGGTGTTATTTGAGTAAAAATTTGAAGTAAGGGCAGCTACACAAGTAGATATGTGCAGGAAATATTTTCAGCCACTGTAAATGCAAAGGTCCTACAGCAATGGAGTGCCTGGCTTGCTTTAGTTGTGTCTGAGGAAAGTAAGTGAAGGGGAGGAGAGGACAGGCTGAGGGTGGGAGGTTCTTACATGCCAGAAAGGAAAGAATGGTATGAAATAGTGACATCAAGCCAATGATCAGAAAAATGGCGACTGGAAATTGACCATTGGATTGAAACGATAATCTTCACTATGTACTAAATATATCGCAATGCTTTTATGAGTAAATATGTATCTTCCTTTATCTGGACTTTTCAAGTGATTTCTAAATATTCAAATAGTCAAATGGTCTAACATTTAATTCCTAGAACACACTACAATCTTTCTTAGCGACAAATAAATTTTTAGATGTTCTTGTATGTGTCTTGATGTCTCTTTTCTGTGAAGTCAGCCTGGAAAACTGTTTGAATTTTAAGAATCAAACTATTACAGCTTATTGTTTGAGAGTATGAACTCTGGAATTTGGATGCCTGGTTTCAAATAACAGCTCTACTAGTCCTAGCCAGATGATCCTGAACTCATTATTTTACCATGGGGCCTCCAGTTTCCTTGCTGTGCATGCTGTATTATTGTGGCTTTTATGGTGTTTTGAGTTAAATTAGTTGATACACATAAACTAAGTTGAATAGTTTCTGGATATGCTAGTTTGAATGGGCTAGTTAATGCAATGATAACAGTATATTAAAATAATAATATGTTTCTCACACACTTACTGTGTTTATCATAGGTCAGTTAGTAAAGATCGTTCCACCTCGTCTTTTTTTTTTTTTTTCTCCCAAGATCCCATTATCAACTCAGTCACTTAGGCCAGAAATTTTTTTTTTTTTTTAATGTTAATTACAGTATGGTTAACATACTGTGTTAAATTAGTTTCAGATGTACATTATAGTGATCCAACAATTCTATATATTACTCAGTGCTCATCTAGATAAGTGTACTTTAATCCCCTTCACCTATTTCATCCATCCCCCCACCCTCCTCCCCTCCCATCCATACCTCACCCTCCTCCCCTCCTCCTTACCATCCATTTGTTATCTGTAGTTAAGAGTCTGTTTTTCGGTTTCTCTCTCTCTCTCTCTTTTTCCCTGTGTTCATTTGCTTTGTTTCTTAAATTCCACATATAAGTGAAGTCATATGGCATTTGTCTTTCTCTGACTGGCTTATTTCACTTAGCATTATACTCCTTAGACCCATCCATATTGTTGCAAATGGCAAGATTTCATTTTTTTTAATGCCTGAATAATATTCAATTGTCTATATATACCACCACTTCTTTATTCATTCATATATTGATAGACACACGGACTGCTTCCATAATTTGACTACTATAAATAAAGCTGGAGTAAACATAAGGATGCACATGTCCTTTCAAATTAGTGTTTTTATATTCTTTGGGTAAATACCCAGTAGTTTGATTACTGGATCATATGGTAGTTCTATTTTTAAATTTTTGAGAAATGTCCATACTGTTTTCCACAGTGGCTGCACCAGTTTGCATTCCCACATCAGTGTATGACGGTTCATTTTTTTCCACATCCTCACCAACACTTGTTTCTTGTGTTTTTTATTTTAGCCAACTGACAGGTGTGAGATGATATCTCATTGTGGTTTTGATTTGCACTTCCCTTATAATGAGTGATGTTGAGCAGCTTTTCATGTGTCTGTTGGTCATCCATATCATCTTTGGAGAAATGTCTGTTCATGTCTTCTGCCCATTTGTAATCGGATTATTTGGGGGGGGTTGATGTTCAGTTGTACAAGTTCTTTATAGATTTTGGATACCAACCTTTTATCAGATATGTCATCTGCAAATATCTTCTCCCATTTAGTAGGCCATCTTTTAGTTTTGTTGATAGTTCCACCTCATCTTTATCAGAATTTCAGGCTAAGGGAAACATGCTTTGCTCTGTACTTCCACCTTTGCCAAGGTAGGAAAAAAAAAATTTTGCAATTGGCCTTCAGGCCTTTAACATCTCCACCCAGGATCTACACACATCAATTACACTACCTTTTCATTGACCAGGTCAGGTTACTTTGTCTAACTTCAAAGTTACTGGTAAATTACCTTCCTACTAAACACTTAAAAGTTAGACATATTTGCTAAATAACAAAAATGATTATGACAATTCAAGCCCTCATTACCAAATACGAGGCCGATTCTTATTCCTGGAGAAAAATATGCAGGTACAATTCACAAGTCACATCCAGACATGTCTTAAATTGAGAGAGTGTAGAAGAAATACAACATGCAGTAGTTTTTATATCAAATCTATGTGAGGCTTTCCATGCCTAGAGACTGATGAACTAAAAGATAGTGTGTGTGACACGGGGGAAGCATAAGCACAACAAATTTTCTTCAGAAGATTATGGCAATTTTGAAGTCCCGTTTGCATGTCCTATGATTCCAGCAGTGGAGAATTAAGCCACAATTAGACCTTTTTCTTCAATTTTGCTCCCTTATGAGGGGCTTCCTTGTCTACTATTCTGTGTACCCCTTCACCTACTGGAATTCTTTCATATTTGTTGACCTTATTGACCACTGCTGAAGAAGGCAGTAGATAGCATCACTCTGTGCAAGTTGAACAAATTTTTTTGGCCAGCTTACTGACCATGCAAGTTGATGGCCCCAGAATCATCTTAACCTCAGTGATACCCAGATTTGTTTGGTCTAGCTTGGTGGCTTCTTTGGCAGTATAGATCTTAAAAACTAAATCCTTTTTTTTTTTTTTTTTCTGTTTGGCTCCAATCAGTTTCATGTGATAAGAGTCACTCCATGGAAATATTTTCTATTTAAACATACTTCTTAGATTTTCTATATCTATTTTTTTCCTCTACCACTGCACAACAGGTCTTGCTATATCTGCTTGATTATAAGTTTCTTATTCTTATTAGGCTTTACTGGATGAACTATAGCTTCAGCGTCTTTAACATGAGACAGTTTATCTGAGTATAAGGATTTATTGAGAAGCAAACACTTAACTAGGTCCTAATCTTGCTGACATAATCCATTTAGAAGTTTTAAAATAGCCATGATTGTCATTCTCTTGATTTGCTTTTTGCTACAAAAGTTTCAATCATCCATTTTCACACCAAACTATTATTTCTCTTTTAATAAGGAGTATTGAAAAAGTTGTCTCTTTCTCTCAATCTGTCAGTCCCCTATTCATGTCATTTGCATTTCATTATATTTTTTGCCAGCAAACTGACAATTGTTCTCTGAATTTATCTCTTTTTTAATAGTATTTTGACAATACAGCCATGCTGACAAATACACCCTTCCATTACTCTGATTTCCCACATTTTCCCTTAGGGCTACAAGTTCACTGGGCCCAGGAACTGCCATCCAAATTATCACAAATATTACACCCTTGTAGGAAATGGATTTCCACCTTTTGAACCTCTGATTAGGCTTTCTTTATAATTGGATGACCAGGCCTTAAGTCAATGCTACAAATTTTATGATTTGTTGTTTTTAGGATAGCATATCACTTCCAGTAGTTATTTATGCACCTGTCATATTATGCTATAGTAATAGAAAACTTCCATAATCGCAGTGGCTTTAGGAACAAATGCTTATTCTTACTCAGGGTACATGACCACTGCTATTGTCCAGGGAGGTTATGGTAAACTTAATCACCAGGAACTCAAGGCAAGGGAAGTTCTACCGCCATGCTCCATGATTGCCAAGAGAAGAGAGAGGAAACATGGAGAATCTCATTTTGGCCTTTAGGCCTTCCACACAGAAGGCCTTGCACCTCCCTGCACCCACATTTCAGTGGATGAAATGGATGATTATAGGTTTCAGGATTATAGGCTTCAGGATGGCTTCATAATTCGTAAAACAGTATAATAATAATAATGCTCATGGAATTGCTGCTAATTCCCTTAAAAGGTTAGAAAAATGTTCAATTAAGGTTATTTTTAAATTACTTATGACTATCTCCTTTGACTATGATTTTTTACTTTTGACTACCATTCAAAATCAGAATAGTGATTTTTTTCATCTATATTAAATCATCCTGCACAGTGCAGAGCACAAGATTAAAAAATATTTTGACTAGATAATTTAATTAGGTTAAATACTTAATATTCAGTATATTGAATTACATATAGTATGTTACATTATTTTTAGAATTCAATCTTGAAAAATAACATAATGTGAAAGAAAATTATATGAGTTACTCAGATATTAAAATATAAAACTAAATATAAATCACAACCATTTTGCATTAAGCATTTCTCTAAAAATCTATTTTTATTTTAAAACATATATATTTATTTTTAAAACATGTATATGTTTTATTTTTAAATATATATTTTTATTTTTAAAACACATATTTTTTTCTTTTTCCTCAGCCTATATGAATAAAAGCACCAACAAAATTCCATTTATGTTCTTGAAATGCACTGTGAAATGAGCTCTATCAGATCGATAGTAAAGATTTCTTGGCACTGATGCCAATTTAAATGTTACTATAGCAATCACCAGTGGTAATGTTTTCAATTAGTGATACATAGTCACAGCATAATATGAGTCTGGTGTACCATTTGGCAACTTCAAAATGGATCTACAGATTATTTAATTTTACCAGTCAAATAAACTCTAAACAGACCATAAAAAGAAAAAAGAAAAAAAAGAGTGAAACAAGCAACAACCATGAACTATTCCTAGGTTTCAAATTTCAAATACTCTCCAACTAAAGTTTAAAAATATTTTAGTGTAAAAATTCATTAGCATGTTTACCTTTGCAATTCACCTATTCAAGCACAACACAGTTACAAAAACTTTTCCTTAATGTGTCATTGTCAGATACTGTTATTAAAAACCCAGTGGTTAGCAAGAGAGAGAGAGAGAGAGAGAGAGAGCGTGGGCGAGAGCGTGCGCAAGCGTGCGCACATATGCCAGGATGGAGGGTGTGGGGGTGGGGTGCAGTCAGCAAGAGGGAGAGAAAGAGAGAGTATTTTAAGCAGGCTCCATTCCCAGCGCAGTGCCGAGGTGGGGCTCCATTTCATGACCCTGAGATTATAACCTGAGCCGAAATTAAGAGTCGGAGGTTTAACCAACTGAGCCATCCAGGCACCTGAAAAATCGTGTCTCTATCATCTGGAAATTCTATCTGAAAACAAACTAAGATATAATAAATAAATTGTTATTATTAAATCTTTAGACAGGAAGGAAACTGGAGATGATAATAACATAGTCATTCACTATTGTTCTATCTAACATTTGTTAAGTACATGTTACTGACCAGTCACTGTTCTAAGTGCCTCACAGCTTTGGTAATCATTCATTCTGCTTTGAGACCGCCCATGTCTTCCTCTTCCTAGTCCAGTGGAATTGTTTCACCTCCACCTTTAAGTTTCCTGTGGCTATTTGGCCTGTGAAGTTTGGGTGGGTGTTATGTGTGCTCTTTCTGAGAAGAAGGTTTATGAACTGCTGCACAATCCTGCCATGATCTTTTTTGGTTTGCCATACCAAGTATGGCAAGAGTTTCCAGCCTAGGACCCAAAATAAAGACAAAACGGGCTTCCCCATGTTCCCACAAGCCAACCTGTGATGGATATATAATGGGAGAAAAAAAGAAACTTGTTGTTTGAAACTACCTTTACACCTTAGGCCTTTAGGACTGATGCATATATTTTAAATCACACATATCACTTAAATCACACTCTCAAAATCTACTTGAGGAAGGTGCAATTATTCCCATTTTATACATAAAAAATATGAAAGTTCACAGTGTTAAAATAAATTGTCCAAGGTGAACATCCATTAGGTGGTGAGGGAGAAAATAAAAATCAGCTCTGAGAGCTGACAGCTGGTACCAGACCTGGTGACTAAGAACTGAGTTATGGTATCCCCTGCTGAACACCAACAATTTAACAGAATATCATCATCAGATGAACTCACTCAATAGCTGTGAATTAGAATAAGGCAAAAGCAGAGGCACTAGATAGCCCCACAATGACCAAATAGCTTCCTTTCTTGGTTACTACTTCTTTATCAAAGACAACTTCAAACTATTTTTCCGAATTCCCATATAGAAATTAATATACATCCATAGAATTGTCCTGATTTCCTGATATTACCCAATCAAGTGCTGATCTCTGCTTGTATAAGAACTTCCCAGTGCCTCAG
>CM052895.1:115486836-115611787 GCA_028534135.1 Potos flavus | reverse complement strand
ACTGTAAAGTTAAAAATGCGGGGCGCCTGAGTGGCTCAGTGGGTTAAAGCCTCTGCCTTCAGCTCAGGTCATGATCTCAGGGTCCTGGGATCAAGCCTCGCTTCGGGCTCTCTGCTCAGTGGGGAGCCTGCTTCCTCCTCTCTCTCTGCCTGCCTCTCTGCCTACTTGTGATCTCTCTCTCTCGCTGTCAAATAAATAAATAAAATATTTTTTTAAAATGCTTAAAATTTACTTAGAAATCCTGCACAACCAAAGAGGTTAATAAAGGACTGAATTATCTCTATAACCCACTGCATTCTTAAGGGAGAGTATTATTAAATCATGACTCTCACTACTGATCTTTATTAGGACATATTTTCTTTGCTGTAAACAGAAAAATAAAAAGCAAAAATGCATCAGTTAACCTTTTAAAATTAGGCCTTATTGAAGTTTCTTACCCTTCGTGCTATGGGTCCTTTTCTGTAGGAAAGTCATTTAAATCTGTCACATGATAAGGCCAGTTTATTTTTATTTTTTTCTCTATGTATTTGCCAAAGGAACATATGTTTGCTGCTTAAATAGCATCATTAAGCATCAGAGATATGAAATATATTCATCAGAGCCAAAAAACAATCTTTAAATATTGCCTCTTAGGAAGGTGTCTGTTACTAAATATAAATTCTAAAATGTATGATCTGGTTACTTGGACATTAATAGTGATTCACAGAATTAATTAATGTTTTGTTGCATAATACTATAACCATATACTCTGCCAAACACTTGACACAGCTGTCTTTTACTAATAGGATTGTGTTTATTAAGCATATAAGGGTCACTTGTGTCAACAACACTGTGACTCAGCATATTCAGTATGTTATAATCTCCTGGTAATAGCTCAATGAAAAATCATTTTTATTTCATGATTTTGTCATCCTAATCTAATGAGACCACCACGACCATCATCATCATCTCATCATGATCATCATCATCACCATCACCATTAGATCTAATGTAGGCAAACAGGCAGAGGGGATGTATAAAGACAAATACAATGTACACCAACATTTTATATTATTTTTATTAGTCAGATAATCTATCCTTTAACATCTCTACATTTTACAGATTGTGAGCAGTTTACTTTTTTCCTTAACTGCATCCATCCTCAGAAATTGATATTGTAGCATCTCAATAAATCTCTTATAGATAGTACCAGCATGAGTACCTACTATTAGGAAGCTTTATCTTGTTTTTTCCGGAACATTGGTGCCGTATCAAGTGTGGTTTTTAGCCATACATTCACAAGTCATTTCTACAACACAGTACTGGAATCAATGAGCTGTACTAGGTTGAGGTGAGAGAGGAAGGTGAGAGAGATTGTCATTTGATGAAAAAATACATCATTCACAAAATATAAGTTAAGTGATGGCCCTAGGCTTCCTGATGGAAAAATCCAAATGCTCATATATCATACAGGGATATTAATCTTTCTCTTTAATAATGTAAAATTTTGTTTAAAAGTTGACACCTCTGAGAATATTACCAGTAATTTATAAATAAAAGTAAGTAAAAATAAAAAGTATTTTACTTTTTAAAATACTTCCCCATACTTCCAAATAACAGTTACTGCCAAGGTAATACACGCTGGGTGGAGAAATGTTCCCCAGCTGCATGGCAGCAGCCTGAGAGCAAAGGATGGAGGTGGCCAGGAGACAAGTACTGGGAAGCTACAGGGCCTGTGGAATTTAGATTTAGCAGTAATGTGCTGCATGTAATTTTTTTCTTTCCAGATGCCTTCTGGTTCCCTAACGTTATCTTCATTCTCTTTATCCTTCTGTCAAGGGTGTTAAATTATATTATTATTATTCGTTACTGTATTGTGCTAGTATTAGTAGGGCTGAGGGAAACAAGAAGGAGCCTAGTTAGGGCTAGGCATTGAGATAGGCTGAGAAAATTGAAGAGCAATCCTTAGCAAATGGTAACAGGTGAAATCCAGAATTTTTAAGAAACTCCTAGGTATTTTAAAGAAATAATTGTTGGGGTGGATTAGGTTTGCTTTTATCATGCAACTAGAATTAGGTATTTGGATATGAATGGAAAGAACAGCTTTAAAGACTAAAAAAATTAGGTACACATCTGCTATTACAGATAAGAATATATTTGGAGACGTTCATGTTGATAGATTGAGAAATTGATATATGTGGTATATATGCTCGCAGTTTTGTATGGCTATCTTTAAGTGATGAAATTTTGCATTTTTAAAAAATTTTTATTCTTTTTTTAATTCTTTAGTTTTTCTAAAATGCTCAGTTCATATTACTATTTATATAAAATAACTAACACATTTCATAATTCAGAATTAGTTTCAGCCCATTTCTCTAAATATTTCACTCTTTTCTGCCTCTATAACTAGAAAATATTAGTAAATATGCTGATTTTGTCTTTGTATGATCTTGGTGACATTTTATGAATAGATTGAGGAGATGTAATTGCTATATGTAGCATTTATACTTGCTTAAATCAAGTTCATGGTGAAGCTTCTGCATATTTGGTATTTAATTTCTATTTCAACGGAACACACAGAACAGAAAAACTAGTATAAAGATGGCAGCCAACTCACATTTAGCTGGGAAAAAAATGGCCATTTAATCAAGAAATATGAAAATAATATATAAATAAGCACAGGTGAAGTAGATTATTAAATTCATTCATTAGAAACATGATTTTAAATACCATTCAATATTTTTTTTTTTAAATAAGATATTTAAGAAAAGAGTGAGAGTTATTTCCTTACATGCAAAGATTTCTAGTGTTCATCTACCATATATGGACTTTGGAAAATATATAATTTTTTATAACATTAATAGGTTTTTTGTTTTGTTTTTGTTTTTTTGAGAGAGAGAGAGTTGGGGGGAGGGGCAAAGGGATAGGGAGAAGAGAATCTTAAGCAGGTTCCATGCCTAGTGCAGAGCATGGGCTCTCAAGCACTTGAGAGCGTGACCTGAGCCAGAATCAAGAATCAGAACCTTAATCCCCTGAGCCACCCAGGCACCCTGGAAGACATTTTCATATTTTTGAGTTGTTCAAAAATAATTGCAATTTAAAGTAGCAATAAAATTAAATGCATTAGAAGAAGTGTTATTCTACTGAGAGATTGGGTTTAGGAACTGGATATAACTGGAATAGATGGGATAAAATTTATTCCTTTTTGACTGTCTTGTGATGACAAACCCATGATAATTTATTTTCCATAATTAGATACAGCATTAGTATTCCAAAATGTAATTTTAAAAAAATGTAATTTTAAGATATTTTAATACAGAAGTTTAATTGTCTTAATTGTCTACTATATTGAGTATAGTCATAATTAGTGTCTAAAAGTTTAATTCTTTTGAAAAGTTTTCATTTTCTAAAATAAAGCTAAACAAATAAATTTCAATTGGAAAAAACTACAAAAAATATACGCCTTCATTTATATTTTCAGATATATAAAATTAACTTAACCTTTTTTTTCTGGAAAGCAAAAATTCCACCAATTACAGTATAATTATATAATTGACACTTAGGCTATTCAGTATTAAATGCTTTAATGCATAGAGTTCAATCACTACAAGAAATATAAAAGCTTAAAACAAAATATTTCAGTTGCAGGTGATTGAATTATTTTAGTTTTAGTATTAAACTATTTTCAGTGATAATATAATAGTATAAGATACATATATGTGCGTATATATAAAACTATTTTAGTATTTATTATATACAGTTGACTCTTAAACAATGTGGGGGTTAGGGGCAACAAACCTCCACCCAGTTGAAAATTGGTGCTTAACTTTTGACTTCTCAAAAACTTAACTACTAATAGCTACTGCTGACCAGAAGACTTACCAATAACACAGTCAATTAATACATATTTCGTATATGTATTATATACTGTATTCTTATAATAAAGTCAGCTAGAGAAGAAGATGGTATTAAGAAAATCGTAAGAGAAAATTTACAGTACTATTTACAGTACTATACTGTACTTATTTTAAAAATTCAATGTATAGGTGGACCCGTGCAGTTCAAATCTGTATTCTTTAAGTATTAACTGTATGTGTATAATACTATATATATATATATACACACACACATATATGTACATGTATATATATGCACACACGACACATACTTTGCATAACATACATATGTCTAAGATATTGCACAAATTACTTGTTTTATGCCTCTTGATGTGTTATTGTTTATGTCATTACTAAAAGTAGTTAATCTTTAAAATAAGAATTCACCAAATTTATACTGTCTGATGTTCAATATTTAAAGTCTTTCTTGGTTATTACATGTTTTAAGGATAACTAGTACATAATTTATGAGACAACTGAGCTCAAATATTTTGTTTGGAGAAATAGTACTGAAAGATCCTAATAAAATTGAGTAAATATTAATTCATTTTAAATAATATATATTAAAACACTTTGTCATAATACATCTTTAAAATGAAGTGTGCAATAACTTAGCATTCAACCAGTAAAAAAAAAATCCCAGAAGTAAATTTGACTTATTTTTATTAGAAAACAGATTAAAATGATTAATCTTATGCAATTTGATAATGGAATAATTTTATCTCAAATATAAAATCACAGTTGAAAGGAGAACGTATTGGAACATTTTCTCATATTTTCGTATTGCAGTCTGGGCCATCCAAAAGAGGGAGCTAAAGTATTGTGCTAAATAGCTTGATTTTATGACTTTGAGATTTTTGGATCAGATTCACATATGAATTGCACACTGTATTTAGATGTAAATTTAATTGGGTCTGATGTTGGCTTATTAACATTGACATACTATGTACTATACTTAACTTTTGTACCTAAGGTTGTATATTCCCCTAGAAGAAAATTATTTTTCAACCATCATATAATTACAAAAATAAATTGCAAAAGATGGAAGGAATATTAAGTAAAAGGAGAGGAATCACATAAACCTCATTTAAATTGAATCACGTGATATTTCTCTACGTTTATATAAATAGGACTAGTAATACTGAAGTTGTTTCCATATACATGAAAACACTTAAAAGTAATACAAAATATTATGTATCTATAAAACTTATACAAGGAATATATGATATTTTACATAACTTCAGCAATATCATTGGCAAAGAAATTCTGTATTCTAATTGTGTGTGTTGTTTATCTAACACAGCTGCTATCCATTTTCCCCATAGACTGGGACAAGATAACGTTATAAATAAAGGTTCGTTGCCAAAGAAAATCAGAATCTGTACTTCCTTATTACAAAATGTTATTTTACAATGAGGTTAATTTAATTAATGAATAGATTAATTTCTTTCTTCAGAACATCAGAAAGAAATCTAACTCCAGTAGGAAATCAAAAGGAGAAGAGATAATTTACCTATAAATAATTAATTTTCATGTAAATAGATTGTGAAGGCAAAATGTTTAATTGACTATCAGATATTTGTATTGTATTTTCTCAAGACATTACATTGAAACAGAGGGTGTTGCTCTTTTGTGATTTGGGAGAACTTATCTTACACTCTTGCTTTTCTTATTACTCTCATAACACTGTAGATAAAACATGGCTGAGGATATTAATTTCTTGTAGGTTTAACTGAGGGGTCTATAACTTGAAGTTTCTGATAGATTATTTGTTGGCATAAATCAATTAAATAGTATCCAAGGATAGATTTATTAAAATATGCCAATATATAATGTCTCAAAGAAATAACTAGCCTTTAATCCCTTTTTCAAAAAACGTGGTCTTTTACAAATTGAATGTTTTTTGGTGATTCATTTGACATTAGAATCCTTTGTCCTTCAAATGAATTTTATCTTTAAAAGTAGTGAACTGACATACTTTCTTTTTTTCCCAATGATGGAGCGGTTGTATTAACAAATTGTTCCATGTCACTCAATCTTTGCTTTAATATAGAAATAATTTGTATATATAAGTAATGTAAAAATAGCACAATTGTATAACTGCAGAAATATATATAAGTTCAATCAAATGAGCAGATTACACAATCTGAATTATCTACATACAAAAAATGATTTAAAGCACATGACAAACTTGAATTTCTTTTGGTGGTTGATAATTTGAATTCATTATTATAGTTTCGAATAGACTGACAGAAAGTTTGAAACAGAACGATGCTGTAAACATGACCGAAGAATACACTTCTGAATATTTGTGGACAATAATAAAATTCCAAATCATATTCTTTTTATACGTGGAAATTCTGGTATCAGTGGAGGACACTTAGGCATTATGAAGGTCAATTGAACAGATGCAATTAGACCTAACACAGAAGTATCCACATCTCAGAAAATGTGTTCAAGAGGGCCAGGTTTGAGAACAGGCTGTCCAGGCCTTTGGATACTCCCAAGAATCTCCATTCTTCTAATGTGATATTTTCCACCACAAGATGGAAGCTTATTTGAGAAACAATTGAAAGTTTAGTATAAATTTTTTTAGGAAAGATCTATTGACCTTGGAACTGAAAAAGCCCTTAGATATTTTCTAGTCTATAATTTTTAGAGTGAAGAAATTAAATTCCAGTTTAACAAATGAATGTACACTCCCTATTCTCTGGTCTTTTTATATCCCATCCACTGTTCTTTTTACTATAACAGACTAGAGTGTCATTCCACCATATAAAATTTGGGAAATAATTAGTCACCTGCCCCTTAGTGCTCGCAGACAGCATATCGCTTGGCATGAATCTATTTTTATTTCTCTACATCCACAGTTCAATAGATTCATCCTATTCTTTCAGCAAGATTTGTGGAGACATCTAGGCCCAGCCACAGAGGTGAATCAAATGGCAGTCATTATTTACCTGTAGCTACCCATGTTTACTAGCATGCCATATTTTACATGTGAAGGGTTATGAATCAAAAACAACTCTGTAAAAATATAATGATTGACATTGCTAAAATAATCACATAATCTATTCCTGGAGACCTATATTCTACTCTTGGTTTTTCTCCTCTAGGATGACTTCGAACAAATTTCCTGGTGTTTCGTTATCCTTATCTATAAAATCAGTCAATTAAACAAAATGTCAGTTCTTGCTATACTAATCTTTGATTATATTTGATTATATTTCCCAATTTCAGAATTCTCTTCCAAGAGAGAGATCACATTTTATAGAATATATGTTTTTTTCACTTTAAAATAGCATGTCATATCATTAGAAGCCATTATGATAACTTGACTCTGTTTTTATTACTAATGAAAGTTAAACAAATATTTTCCAAGACTCAAATTTTTTGTACATTTTCAAACCTATTTTTCATGCTTTTATAATTGGGAGTATTTTTTTTTAATGTCCTGTGCCTTTTGAAAGTGTGATTGCTTACATAATTTTTAACATTTCTTCAATTTTTCCAATATGTTCATATTGTTACTCCTACTCTCTGCATTCATGATTGGTCATATGATATTTTTAAAAGTCAGTGTATATTTCTTTGGAGGAAATATGTTGCCTAATCAAGTAAAATCCTAGCATAGGCCAAAAGCATCTTTCCATTAATTATTTGGAGGTATAATTATTTGCAATTTTTAACTTCTTTTAAGAGTCTAGACAAGGAAAGTCCTAAAACATTTACAGAATATTTAATTACTTTTCCCACATACAGTGGTAAAATTCTCTAAAAACAGTACTGGAAACTGACAGTTTTTTGTATATTGTGAATATACTGCTATTACTACTACTAATAATAAACAAAATTAATATCTATTAAGTAGCTACTATGATAAGCACTTTGATGCATGTATTTTCGTAATCACTCTTGACAACAATCCTAATGAATACAATTATCCATATTTTCACATGAGGAAACTGAAATTTAGGAAGATAAAGTAAATTAATTGAGACCACGCTGGAGGCAAGAGGTGGAGCTGGTGTCTAGTTCAAGAATCTGCAGTCTTAACCATTTTAGTTAACATTTAAGTAAACATTTTTCCCACCTCTGTGGGGATTTGTTCCCTAACTCTGTAGCTCAAGAGAAGGGCAGGCAGATTTTGGTTAGCAAAGAGAGAAGCAGGGAGTTATGAGATATAGAATTAGGATCAGACCAAAAGTTACAAATACGTACCTTCCAATGTGGTATATGAATCAGTTTCATAATTAAGCAATGTAAAACTTACTAAAGGAGTAATTTAGCAAAACATGGTTCACGCATAACGCATTGTTGTTTCGTCATTGAAAACAACCAACAAATTTTCATGATATAAAGACTCCAAATTGCCGTATTTCCATTTTTATTTTACAACTATAAAATACATTTTAGCCAAATGGACACTATTACGTAGGATGAGAAGTATATTATCTACACATTATTTGGGGAGAGAATGTTGTCATTATAATTGTTTACTTTGTGCAAATCCTATAGACCTCTTCATATACATTGAGTACCATGTCCACAGGTCCTTTTATTTTTTTAAAAAAGTTTATTTATTTGAGAGAGAGGGAGACAGAGAGCAAGAGAGAGGGAGGAGGGGGAGGGCAGAGAGGGAGAGAGAGTCTTAGGTGGACTCCACACTGAGCACAGAGCCCATGCTGAGGCTGATCCCCTGACCCTGCGATCATGACCTGAGCAGAAACCGAAAGCCAGACTCTTAACTGACTGCGTCACCCAGGTGCTCCCGTGGGTCCTTTTAAAGATGGATGTCCAACCACTCTTTGTGAGGTTAAAGGTCGCTTTTTCAGTAGATGTTATATATCCAGGACCCAAGAGAAAATGAAGGGGTCATCTAATTTAGATATGGTTAGGAAAATACTGAAAACTAACCAAAAGACTCTCTAGGGTTCTGGTACAAAGAAATAAAATTTAGTTTAATATAGTTATCTTGGAAAATTTAACTGGAGATCATTGAAGAGAAGAAATCAGTAAAAAAGAAAGAGATGCCAGAAAAGCACCAGAAAATAAAGGTAGGCATGACCTAACAGACAGTGATGGAAACGGAACCTACAGGAAAGAGATCCTCAGAAGTAGAGAAGAATTTCAGTCACATAATTAGATTCTTTCTTTTGGAAACTGTATTAGAAGCATGAAAATCATGTCTAGGATAAAATCACACAGATAGGAAGGAATCCACATTTAAAGACATTTGAGAAAATTCTAGGACAGATTCTATTTCTAGTGCTTTCAAAAAGAGTAGAATCTCCCTCAGAATTCAGGATGAAAGAGAATCAATCCTATTATGAATTTCTTTTTGGGGGGGTGGGAGAAAAGAGTTGTAAGACTAACTGTCTCTCTTCACTACAGAGAATAATATAGAAATATACAAAGATATATACAGGCATATTTGTTTTCCTCACAATTAGATATTCTTCCCTTTCTCAGCCTGGGTGAGTCTTCCACTTATAATAGGAGAAACCAGACAACTTAATAATTTGAACACTCATAGTTAATATTTAAATATTCTACTGTAGCTGTCTGAAATTCCCACTACTGTATAAATAGTAACATTTAATGAAAGTCTAACTTTGTATACATAAAAAAATAAATATATATTATATTGGACCTAAGTATTTAATGAAGCAAAAAGAAAAGAATGCAGGTTATTGTTAAAACATTACTATGAACACTGGAAAATGTTCACTTCACATTCTTACTACTAGTTTATAAGTATCTAAATAGGCATAATATAACAATGTAATGTTTTATATTAAAATTAAAGTTGTAATTCAGATTATATTATAAAATTAGCAAAATTTGTTAACATTCCAGGCTTTTGAGTCTGCCACTTTTTGTACCTAAAATAATGTTTCTCTCCATTCAAAATCAATTCAAATTTTACTTTATCAAAAAAAAAACTTCTCTCATACACCCTGTTCCACCTACCCCTTCAGTAACTCTCCATCACACCACCTTTCTTCTTAGCATTTGTCAATTATTTATTATTTGTTATTAACTTATGTATTATTTATTATTTATTAACTTATTTATTATTTGTATCACTCCTCTAGAGGTAGGTTCTTGTGATTAGAATCTCTTTGTATCATGTTTACTGCTTTAACCTCAGCACCCAGAAAATGCTGCATGATAGTAAAGGTGGAATAAATATTTGGCATCCGTACTTGATTATAGAACAAATTTACTAAATAATATAACTTAAAATGGTTTCTATGTGTCATAAATGACATTAACTCTATTTTAGAGAGATTATGGATAAACTATCAAATTGTTAACATTCACCACAAAAATAACTTTCAAGTTATTATTAATAAATGTTATTTACAAGCATGTAATCATTACCACTATTTTTGTTTGAATTATTTTTTTACACCAGAGTAAAATTCTTATACAAATAGACCATCTTTATAAACTCTATTCATTTTAAGGTTAGGAATGTCATTCACTTTATACTTATCATATAATTCAATGAATAAAAGGGAGAAACCATAAAAATGCTAGAAAAAGGAAAGTTAAATACCTGGCATTAAAATATGTGATGAAAAAAATGTGATGATATGAGACACTACGAAATTTTACTACCATTGACAATTTACCAAATGTTACTTATATTCAAAAGACTTCTATAACTCACTCATGTCTCCAAGATCCAAGTGTAATATACTCATTCCAACTTCAAGCAATAAACCTTCTATGTATAAATTTACAACACAAAATATTTCATTGCATGTTATGTCAACTAGAGGAGCCATATGATATATATGAATATGTACATTCATAATGTTGTAACTGACTTCTAGACTTATCTAGTTTTCAAAAAAAAAGAAATTACTCATCAAATTAAGCTAGGTCTCTTGTGCTTTCCTTTTCTTTTTTTTTTTCAAAGATTTTATTTATTTATTTGTGAGAGAAAGAGAGAGCACAAGCAGAGGGAGCGGCAGGCCGAGGGAGAAGCAGGCTCCCCGCTGAGCAAGGAGCCCTATGTGGGACTCAATCCCAGGACCCTGGGATCATGACCTGAGCCAAAAGCAGACGCTTAAATAACCTAGCCACCCATGTGTCCCTCTTGTGCTTTTCTATATGGAGAGTCCTAGTAATATTTACCTGAATATAATGAACCTGAGCAATAACATTCTTAATAATAACAGAAGTAATAACAGAAGTTATTCTAGGAACAATCATGTTTCCTCTTACATTACATTATACTAATGTAATGTATATAATATATTCCTTTACATTACATTATAATGTAAATACTGCTAATATCTTAATTTAATACAGGAATTTCCTAGAGCTCTGAGGCATTAAAAGACTTTCTCAAACTCATATACTTTGGATGTCTGGCCCCAGGACTCTGCTTGCTCTTTCCAACCACAAAATATTATCTATCTAAACTTTTTGTTTACTGCATTTTATATATGAGACAATTTGCATCCAGAAATGAAGATAACCTACCAACAAAACAGAACAAGTAAATGGAGCTGCGAAGAAGCTGCATGTCTACTGACATCACCAGCTTACTGAATTTTTACTCTGATTCCAATAAAGTGGTATTATTAAATATTGATATTTTAATTTATGGACTTAAGTGGTCCATATCTTTTTTGGGGTGATAATGAACATTCCATGAATATCATGAATGCTTTGGACTTTTTTCCAGGGAACTCACATTAAATCATAAATATAATATTTCTATAAAGATTCAGGATAGTTTCAATCATTTGAAACCTAAACTTTGGGCTCTTTAATGCTGTGGTTATATTTTTAAGACTCTAAATTTAGCAGAAAATGGGGCGCCTGGGTGGCTCAGTGGGTTAAAGCCTCTGCCTCCGGCTCAGGTCATGATCTCAGGGTCCTGAGATCGAGCCCCCGCATCAGGCTCTCTGCTCAGCAGGGAGCCTGCTTCCCCCTCTCTCTCTGCCGGCCTCTCTGCCTACTTGCGATCTCTTTCTCTCTGTCAAATAAATAAATAAAATCTTTAAAATAAATAAATAAATAAATAAATAAATAAATAAATAAATTTAGCAGAAAAAGTTAGAATATAAGATAAACCAACTGCTGAAGAACTTGGATTCAAAGTTAAGGAGTATTAACTTATTTCTAGATGTGATGGGGTATGGGCTGTGGGTAACAGGAGAGAGTGGGTTACTTGAGCATATTCTTAATTTACAAAATTATACTTTGTGGAAGGTATCAGTTGTTAAAGAAATTGGTGGCTAAGTGAGCAATTAAAGGTTATTATAATACAGCAAAGAGATATTAAGGTTCTTACAGGAAAAGTGCCCCAAGGACTAGACAGGAAAGACCAATGTAAGATGTGACAAGGGTTATATCTCTAAGAATTTGGAAACATAAGAAATTATTATAAATCATAAAGAATTTTTTCTATATATGTCTAATGGAAGTAGTGAGGAGGGATAAAAACCTGGTCTTAAATTAAATTAATTTAAACTCCTTTTAAAAGGGAGTTTTGGTCCCAGTTATTGTGAGCTCCCTATTTCACATTAGGATTTTTTATTTCAATTTTAGAGACAATATCAAACAAGAGTTCATTTCACACAGCATGACTGGAATTATAAAGCAATCTGTAAAATGTTACTTATTTTAAAATTGAAGTAATGAGGGACATTTATACTTGAAGAGCAGGCACAGGATTAACAAGTTTTTTCTTGTTGTGTTTTTTTTTTCATGAGTTTAATGCTATTAGATAGCAGTGGATTAAAGATTCCAAACTATATAGGCAAGGCTAAGACAAAAAGTGAGGTTACAAGCAGATAAATTTTGTCACATGTGGCAAGAAGAGAATCTCCAACAAGGGGAGTTGTTTGGAAACAACAGTAGCTTCCATGAGAAGGTCTCCCCAGCACACGTTTCCCATAGGTGACTGAGCAGGTATTCAATAATGAGTAAATTCAAAGGTAAGAAAATGAAGTACTCATCCAGTGGGTGAATTAATTATTGCAAATAATCTGAAGGTCTTTCCCCTGATGGTGAGTTTAAAAGAAAAGAAAAAAGGGTGCATATAAGATTCTGAATAGACTATACATTATTTAGGATACTACATTATTGTACCAACATTATAAGATGCATCATTTCCACTTAACACCTGCAAACTGTAAGATGGACTGTCATTTCTTCTACATGGGAATGGGATAAAGATCAGCTTCTTAATGTGAAATGTTTGCGTGCATCAATTTTGGGACTTCTGAGTCCAAGCAGTCAATATCAAAACAATTTGCCAGTTAGTCTCCTCACACACATACCTTATGAAACTTCAGTATGTAAGGATAGCCTTAGGTTTTCAAACCCCAGTTTTTCTTAACAATTCTCCAAAATCCTTATGCAGGGCTATATTCCTGGACTTACAGTCAAACCCTCTTGTCAGTAGCAATAATTCTCCTTGTTCTACTCATCTCTTAATGAATTGTGATCTTGGTACTACTTCACTCCTTGTAAGACCCATTTCCAGTCAATTAGAAAGTGAAAGTAGGAGAGAGGTGGAATGGAGAAGAGTTTCTAAAATCATCCAAGAATATATTGACCAATTTTTATTAGCTCCACATCTAAGGAGTTTCTCATGTTGGAAAAGCTACTTTTCTGTCATAGTTCACTGAATCATCTCCCACAATGCAAACCAAGTTAAGGAAGATAGGCACCTGTAGTTAAATATATTCTGTCTTTGAAGTAGAGAAGGAGTGGGGGTGGGGAATAATGATAAGGGGAAAGAAGCAAAACAGTAAATATGGAAATGGAAATAGCAGCAAAGCTAAAGTTGCAGTGAGGGTGAGAAAGCACACATTAGTTAAAAACAGCAAGAGAAATAAATCATCACTTTCATTGCATGGAAAAAACCAATCTGCTTTCTGTGAATCACCATAAATTTGTACTTAATTTGGTAGAAGGCAGTGGACAATGGACAGCTTAAGTAAAGTCTGTGTTAGCCACCAAATGATTTAAAATTAAAGCATAAGAGAAAGGGTAAAAGAAAATGGGTATGAGTATGGGTATGGGTATGGGTATCTTTCCCCATGTATTGTAATTAAAGGAGAAAATACATGTTACACTTTAAACATAAAACATGTCACCGAACATATTAGAAAGAGTAACTTAATTGGTTTATCATATATACATTTATAGTTATATACTTATTAGTATATCATTTGATATATTTTATTAGTATATATGTTTAGAATTTTTAATCACATCCTAAATACTAAGAATCCCATCTGTAATCTTAACATATGCTTACTTTCCAAATACTAAATTGGTTGAAAATATACCTGTAGCAGATCGATTTGTTAATACTTTACATTTTTCTCATAAAGGAGATAACTGAAGAACAGTTATCATATGAGTTCTAGATGACAGAGCCAAAATGCAAGGAATAAAAATAATAAAAACATCAAGTAATTACATCTAGAAAAACTATCTACAACTGCAACTTTAGTAAGCTATATATATATATATATATAGCTTATAAGACATCTCTTATTAGTAGAAAGCTATTGTATTGAATATGTACAGAATTTTATAATTTAAAGGTACTTATTTTCTAAGATCTGCTTTCAAATCCATATTTTATAGAACAAAATATTGTTTATAAATAGGGATATGTGTGTCCAAACCCATAATCTGGATAAAATTTTCATTCCAGGTAAAATTTCCTCGCATTCTTTTCTATGGGCTGCTTACCTACATTTTCTTGTAATTTTAGAAGAGTACAACTAATAAATATGGTGAATGAAATAAATGCAAGACATATACCAGTGACAGTTTTATTCTGAAGTAACATTTTGTTCCTGTCTGAATACATTTAAAGCTTGCTTCCATAAACACAGTTCAGTCTTGGGTATAATGGAGAAGAATCTCCTTGCGTATGTTTAAATAAAGGGTTGTGGTGATCCCAAAGGCAATGCTTCATTTGTTAATCAGCAAGCCTAAAAGCAGCATAGGTCTGGGGAGATGTCAGACATCCATGAGGCATCATTAGTAAATTAAAATTGTTGTGTGACTCTACTACTGACTCCGCGATGGAATCCCACCACTTCCTAGTCTCCATTCTATCATTTGGACTCCATTCATTTTGATATTCATCTTTGGGTATAAGTAATTATAGCCTCAAGTAGTTTCCTGATGTATACTTATTTTTTTAATTCTGTCAGAACAATTCTCTTAATTTTCTAAAATCACAAAATATTTCCAAAGTTGGAAATTTCTTCCTATTTAAATAGCATTCCATATTTAGTTATTGAAAATGAAATTTAACATGGGTTTAAAGTCCAAAGTAGTGAAGGTGAAATACATCATACATATCTATATATCTTTATAGATGTAGAGAGATAAATATAGATATAGACAGTACTGATAAAAACTCTTCATTTTAAAGTGTAAAATAACACTGTAATATTAAAAAAGGATGTTTGTTATTAATAGTCACTGTTTGTATTTTAATAGAACTGGTTATTTTAAGCTGACCAAAATTAATTTTAATCATAAGGAGAAGTATATTTATTGCAGGTATGATAATAACATTCTTCATTGTTAATGATTGTATCAGAGATCTCAGTTCTAAGCTAAACATAAAAGTCAGACAAATATGATTTGCATACCTAACCATTCATATTATTATAACAGTGCATTAATTATTTAATCTTTGGAAGAGTAAGTATTGTCAGAAATACAAATCTGAACCTTGTGTTAAAAAATATAACAAAATTGAATCTATGTAAAATATCACATTATCTAGATAAACTGGCAAGATTTGGGAGAGAAGGAAAAAAATTATTTCTCTTTTAATAGTTAAACCTAGTCTAACCCCTGCTCAGTATATGCATACATAGTTGATTTATAATGTGCTATAGGTTATAACATTAATCTAGAAGGAGTGACCATAATACAAACATTTATCCTTGACTTTGGTATTAAGTATTGCATGTATCTTATTAGATATAAGGAAATGATATTTAATCTTAGTATTACATTTTTAACATGAAGCAATTAATTTAATAAAGCATTAAGCAAATAATTTACCAAATAATATAATAATTCTAAAATGCCTCTTTGTTTACTCTTCAGATGGAGAAAATGGCCAAGTAACTCCTTTAAAATTCTACCATGTAACTGTCCTTTCTTTATATTATATATGACAAATGAAAAATAATGAGGATTTTATTTTCTGATAACTTTTACCAATATGGTTTGAGATAGCAATATAATTCTTACTTTATGTAATACTTTCCCTCCCATCACAAGAGTAGGTAAAGAGATTATATTTTATGAGATCTTCAAGAGTTGTGGATATTCAATGGAGAACAATTATTTCTGGTTACAGTTTTAAAAAATGAAAATCTAATACTCCCTATTCAAAACTTATCCAAATCAGCCATAACACATGGACTATGAATTTAATTTTTTCCAAAATTAAAAAAATATATAGTTGCTATTTTACTACTTCATAATATCGTATCTATAATTGCCTGACAAAAGAACTTTTTAGTATATAATGTTATACCATTTTAAAAATTTAAAACTGTAATTGATTTATACATTGAAGTAATTGTTTTTCCTTTCTATTTTCCATATATTTTTGAGTCTACACACACAAACACATAAACATACATGTACATGGAGATACCTACAGATACAGGTACACAGAATTATATATAGATTATATATAGATTATCTATATTATATATAGATAAATATATATAGATGTTACTTTGTAATTCAACTTGTAAGTTTCCTAAGATGTTTCATCTGTGACTCAATTACCATTGCAATGGAAAAGAGATTTGAATTTTTTGAATTCATGATACATTTTTTGCATTTTGAAGTGTTTATAACACACAGAAGTGAATATTTTTTAAAAATATTTCTGGCAACTACATTAAATTATCACACTAACCTGCTTTAGTAGAAAAAAAAAGATGATGAAGAAGGTACTTGATTGTCTGGAGGAAAACTCCCTTTGAAAACTATTAGGTTCAATTGTCCCAGTTTTATAAAAGTGGAGTATTTCACATGATGTCTTTTGTCCCAGGAAGTGATTATTGGTATTTATTTGCTTAGACTACATTGTTATATGTGTTGTCATCTCCCTTGTTATGCTGGCTTCCTGTGAATATTGTTTCTTGTTATGACTTTCTTAAGATTGGGTTTCAGTAACTAAGGGAAAAAGTTCATTATGCATTGGATACTTAATTAGTAATAAAGTATAGTAAGCCTAGTATATTCTAATATAAATTCTGTCAAGTATATCCATTTCTTAAATACATTTAGGAACACATTCATCTTTAAACTCAAAAATCAAATAATAACTATTAGTCATTGCCATTTCCGTTATAAGTTGAATAAGTGTTTAGAGGAAAAAATATAATAAAATCATCCATGCTCTTCACAACTATAAGGCTAATCTCAAGAAGTGATAGGAAAGGCAAGCTCTTTAATTCATACTTATGAAACAATCATACACTCTGGTGTTTCATTGATCAACTCAAAAGACCAAGACTTATCTTTTTCTTGAAGAGAAATAGAGAATACAAGAGCACTCATTTCTCCTGCAATTGATTTATAATTTGGCAAAGTAATGCAAAAGCGCAGAAAAGGAACAAAAGGAAAAACCCTAAATGTCACTTGAGAAAATATTCGGGTCTTCTCCTTTTCCCCGCCTTTCCTCTTAAAAATAAATCTCCCTTTCTTTCCCTCTGTATGGGTGTATGTCTCCCTTTCCTGTCTCTGTCTCTGTATCTCTTTCTCTCCTACGCATATGCACATATGCACCTCACAGCAACAAAAACAATACTTTATGAGGTTTCCATTTTTCCTTTCATAAGTAGTAAGATCCATTATCATGACTTTTATGTTTTGGGAGGTGTTTCTTGGTAGTGCTAATATAAAATGTCTTGGTTAGGCTCCAGAGATCAGCGTGCTTTTATTCAGGCACTTTGCATTCTTAATATGGCTATAAGACCATCTCTTACTAGTGCTAAATTTAGGGATAAGTGTATTAACTTATTAGGACTGCTACGGAAATGTATAAGTGTATAAAGACACTCTCCTCACTCTGTATTTCCTACTATATTTTAATGATAAGGATACTGGTGGTTCCAGGCTGAGGAATTCAAAGTGAGTCATGAGAGAAAACTTTTTCAGAATGTTTAAAACAATCCAAGAGACATTGTTTTCAGCCAAACACAGTGTGTATGTGTGTGTATTTGTGTGAATACCTAATATGATTTTCATGATTCAACATTATGTATTTTCACATAATGTTGCCAATTTTTCATATACAGTTTGACAACTTTGGATATATAACCTTACCTTTCTAAACCTCCATTTTCTTGTGTAACATCAGAGTTGAAGGTGGTTAAAATCTCTTTTCTAAAGTTCTAGAATTTTATTTAAAAACCTAAATAAAATAATGTCATAGGTATTAAGAGACTTTTTTGGGGACATATTTTAAGACACAGCTCATATCCGAAAACAAATATGAAAGATACAATGAACAAAGTTGCTTTATCTTAGGAAACATATCTTATGTTCTACAGTGAAATATGATTATTAATTAGCATCAGGTAAAGACAAAGCCAATTAAAACCAATGTCTTTTTGGTCCTATTTCACATCCTTTCTTCTTTCTTAAGAAAGCTTAAATAAAAATTTAAAAAAAAGAAAGCTTAATTTTAATTTGGTAGATAATTTAAGAAGTAAAATACCCAAGAACTTAACTAGACTTTTTATAATAAAATACCTCACAATAAACCAAACTTACTCTACAGTTAATATTACTATTGATTTGATATTATATGTAATATGGTAATATAAATACAATGGGATATATATATATATATATGTGTGTGTGTGTGTGTGTGTGTGTGTATATATATATATATATCCTTGAAGTCATAAGTATAAATACTTAAAATATCACATTGGACATTTTGTAAAGTATCACATTCTGTTTTTTCAAATGTTAGATTTATTTATACTTTAGATTTAAATTTTCATTTGAGAGAACAAAATTAGTCTTAAAGAATATAGCAAACTAATGATCGATTACATTGAAACATCTGTATTAATGGTAAGTAATTATCCATCTAGGCTGTTCATTTTCATAGAGAACAAATTACAATCAATGTTTATTCATGACACATTCACATGTATTCTTTAAATTAACTTTCACCTAAATTTATACTTTCTTGTATACAATATATTGCCATATTACTCATGTATTTTATGTTATATAATTTCAAGCATTGTCCAAAGCATTCTGATTAACTATACCTATACATTGTGCAAATATTGTAGAAAATGCGTATCTGCTTCAAATCACTACTACTATCTAAAGAAAGGTAAGCCAGTGGAAAAAAAAAGTCTCCATTTATTGTGTTTTTGAATCCCATTTGGTGAATGCACCATAGAAGGGACACTCTACTGGCTAAACTTTGTATATACAGGAGTCGCAGGAAAATACCAAATGAAATCTTTTCATGGAAGGTGACATTCAGAAGGGCTTCTGATCCAGCATACAATTTATCAAGTCAAGCAACACAACATTTAAAAACATAATTTCAAAGCCAACTTTAATACTGTGATCTTGCTGCACATAGGCAATGGTATAAGACATTCTTACTTCAAATATTCAATGAATACAATAATGGTAAATAATCATGCAGACCATTTCAAAATTGTTTTAAAAGCTACCACTTAGTGTAATAAAGGGAAAAATCATATTTTTTTATCCCAGAAAATGTTATCTTATATGACTTGCTTTATTGGTCTTACCAAATCTATCTGACTTGAAGTTAGTGAATTGCTTTTAAATTGAGACTACTATCTGCTTCCTGTAAGTCATTTTTCTCTTCATTATTTCCAGAATTAGATTTGCTCATACCATGCACTTTACCTTACATTTTCTCATTTTTCAAAACAAACGAATACAGAGATGACAGTATTTTAGCATCTCAGTATACATCTGTTAAGGGCATATAATTATTTTGTACTCTTTCTTTGAGAAAACTTCGGTTGAATCCATAATATGTTTGAGGACAAGACCACAAACATATGCTGTTGATGTTATGTCTAAGTTCTTTGCTGTTACGTGCTGAAATAGAATGTTATTTCATTTTCTTGATCTTTTAAAACACCCACCATTCAAACCTGGATTAACCAGATTCACAGTTACACAAATGTATTCTACATGTGACATAGCATTGCCTAGGCAGTGAGGCAGTGTCTGAATCTGAAAATAGGATTTAGCCTCCATCGAATGCAGTAGGTTTTAAACACATTTCTTTTCAAGTTAAGAGCATCGAATGATCAAATTCATTCTTAGTCAGCTGTGGCTGAAGATGGATAATTCTTCTTATTCCATAGATCAAGAGGCAAATGAAGATTTCCTCCTTTCATACTGTTACCACTTTTTGCTGTCACAAAATCATTCATTTTTTTCATGCTATATAAATTACAAAACCCTTGTGAAAAAAATCTGTATTAGTAATCTCATAGATCTATAACATAAAATATTATATGACAAAAATCTTCAGAAAAGACCTCCAGCTTCTCATCAAATTTATAGTCCACTACATTCTCATCAAAAGTTGATCCTACAAATAAATGTGAACTTAGCTACTACAGGTGATCACTTTTCTTTTAGTGCACCTTTGGTATTCAAACTAGATTCTGAAAACACACGCTATTAACAGTATCTAAATGTAAAAACTATAGAATACTGACAATCTTATAGTTAAAATTCATGATGCCTTTTTTGAGACTGGTGTGCTTAAAAAAATAATTGATGTGAATGATTATATTGAGTATCCAAAGAAAAATAAAACACTGCTCCATCAAATCATTGCATTTTCCATATCATTTCAGAAAAACATGCCAATTTCGCCTTTGAAGTTCTCCCTCCTGTGGTTTTCATCCAGTCTTTACTACATTAAGATACATTTGCCTGTGATAATGGAGAGCAATTATAGCCAACAGAGTAAACATTCAGAATGTTGACTTGAGTAAGAACCACAAATATGTGAAGAAATCTTTGCTAGGTATAGTGACCACCTTAATCTGGACAGCCTATGTCCATCTGTACATGTGTTCTTTGTTTATTTATATATTGTCTTATTTTAATATGAAGAATAAGGAAATCATTTCTTATTAAATTATAAATAAAGGTGCCTTTATTTTCAACAGTTCTGACTCAAATTTTATAAACGAAAGTTATGAAAAAATCAGGAGTCCATTTGAATTAATGTAATAATAGCATACATATATACATTAATATGTAATTCAAGACCCCCCAAAATCAACTAACAGAATGCGAAGTTTAGTTTTATTTTTATAATAATGCTCCAATGCAAATTTGAGCACTATGAAAGAGCTCTGGTAGGTGTCAGTTTTGTAAAAGTAAAATATGAAGCAAGCATTGCAAGTTTTCTCAGTGAGCATCTTAATATCTTATTCAAATACTACAAAATGTATTCTTACCTGCTTCCAAAAAAATGTTGAGGGAAGGAAAGAGAGAGAGAGAGAGAGAGCAAAATAAAGCAACCAGGAGAAAAGCAGTATTTGTACTACTTCATTTTAAGAAAGCAAAAACTGAATAGCTTATATTGTCAGGTAAAGTAAATAGCATTTACCTTGTTTAATAGCGGAACTGAGTTTAGTCCTGCTCAGCACTGACAATTCCGGTGTTGCTTCTGTCTCATTCCTACTCTTCTCTTTTTATAGTATATTCACAGCTGAAGCTTCATGCATCTCAGCATGCCTCCCTCTTCGAGCATCACTTTTAACTCAGACAGGCAGGAAGCTGAAGCCAAAGAAACTCTCTGTCTGATTGGTTTCCATTCAGCGTTTCTGATTAATAAGAGACGTCCCTCATGTAGGAAGATATTGCCGCTGATGGCGCTGCAGGGCTCGAGACTTGGGGCTGGGGGAGGAAAACCTCTTCTGGCACAGTGATTTGCAAGCGAATGAAGTGGGAGGGTTCAGAGAGGAGGGCTTTGTCAAAGACCCCCACAGAAGAAAATAACCCAATGTTTTAGTCTCGGTTAATCAGCTCTGCTTAATCTGTTTGCAATTGGGAGAGAGGTCACAGCATGTCTGTAACCTGTAAATCATCTGTAGAAAATATATATCACGTGGAGAATGCTGTCGCTCAAAAGAGATTTGGGGTATAGTCCCCGCAGAATTTACGGCTACCTCTTTCAATTCAATACCAAAATTCTGAGTTTAAGAAAATGAAGAGAAAGAATCCAGATCACATTTATCATTGATAATGATGAATTTTTATCTGTGTCTCTGAGTTTGTAAACTAATCTTTCAAAAACAGTAATTTCAAAATATCTAATAACTGATGTCCTAACATGTACTTTTTAAGAAAGAGAATGATTTCAAGTGTAATTTCAAGTGTCTGCAATGCTGTTTTTTATTTGATAATGCAATTGAGGGATTCTCACCTTCCCCAGAAATGTCCAAAAATAATTGTGACCACATCACAAGAACTACACAGTCCACCTGTTAGATTTGCTGTTGTACACTGTACAACTGTTAGAGAGAGAGTCAAACCCCGTTTCAGAAGAGAAGTCTCTTTAGTACTTCTGGAAATGGCACAATAAGAAGGATATTGATTAGCAGATAAATCCTTCTGAAAAGAAGTTCTAGTAATAGTTATATGAAATGCACGGTGGGACTCTGGCTCACTTTATAACGGCTCGTTAAGTCACAGTAAGTAAATAGCTTAAGTGCCAAAAAATATCAATATCCTATTTGATGCTTCAAAGGAAAACTGACAATAGAAAATAAAAATAAAATTGCCACCTGCCTCCCCCACCAATGATGACATTTATCCATGAAGTATAGATAATAGAGATGCCTATTTGCAGCATGAGCAGTATGGAAATTCTTAAAAGGGAAAACAAATACTTAGAAAATACAGTTTTATAAATCCCCAAATAAAACATGGCACTACTAATGTATGGTAATTGAACTTGGAGTACATGAATTTTAAATAATTGCGAATTTGAAGTGTAGGAAATGGACCCATAAAAGGGGCTTGTTTTGCTCATCTACAAACGAAGGAACAGAAAAGCAGGAAAAAAGCTTTATGCATATTGTCCAGGGCTAGATGGATCCAAGTGGTTAAGAACAACTTAGTGAATTCTTCATGGAGGCTAAGAGTGTTTTCTTGAGGCAAAGATATTTAATATAAAATTCACACACTCTTTTATACTCATTTCTTCCAGGTGTACTTGATCCTTTAAATAAAAGTGTATATTATAGAAGTCTGTTAATGCTGAGATAAAGTACTATACGTAAAATGGGAAAAGAAACCAAACAAAATATTTTATCATAGTTTAAGGTAAATATTCACAAATAGAAGCTTTAAATCCCTAAAGTTGAATACATTTCATTTCCCACTGAAACCCAACTGTAGGAAAAAAACTGTTTTGTGTGAAATCTACAGTCCAACAGAGCATTCTGTTACCTGATTTGAAGTTATTTTTGCTACTCGTAGGAATTGGGTGGGGGAAGTGTTACCATGTAAAAAATGGTTACTCTGTCAGCAATCTTCTGACCTTCCCTTCTCTGCCATAATGATTATGGAGCATTTGAAAACAGAGGGCCTAAACCTTGGAATTTTTGAAAATTCTTTTATATCTTACATATCCCTACTTGTAGGTTTTCATATAGAAGTGGAATTCTCTATTATATAAAACAGATTTTAAGTATTAGAATAATGTTTACGAATATTTAGCCAACGGGCTTACACAAAAATATTAATCATCCTTATTATTTATAATAGACGTATATTTTCTAATGCATTCTGACATCAAAATCATTAATAGTAAATGTAAAATATTATTTGAACTATTCTTTCCAAGATTATTTTAGCATGAATTAACTTCTCTTAATCATTTAAGATGATTCTCTTAATCATTTGGGTACATGTGTTAGGGTAGGCAGTTAAAGAGGCCAGCAAAGACCAAGTCATGGCCAGCTATGGGGAAAGTCAGAGGCCTGTCCTGGCAGCACTCTAAAACAAGGCCGCAAGATGTGGGATCAAACCAGATAGGCCCAAGATGCCAAGACTGTAAACCCTTGACCAAATAAGGAAGAAAAAGTAAAAACCCTGCTTCCAAGGAATCCTGGCCTCAAGTAATGAGTATCCCACCCCTTGTTAACAACCGTGGGTAAAAGAAACCTGGAAATCTGAATCCCAGGTGTGCAGCTCTCTGTGTCTCTGTCTCTCTGTGTTTCTGTCTCTCAAGCTCACGTGCTCTCACATCTGGAGAATGTACTTTTGCTTTCATGAACTTTCCTGCCTGTGTCGTTCATCCTGCCTGTGTTATTCATCTACTGCACTGTGTCTGTCCTTGAATCCTTTCTCATGATGAGAGCAAGAGTCTCTGGTGACACCCTGGGGATGAGCTGGGTTGAGGACTGGAGGCCCTGGGTCTCCCCAGTTCACCCAGCAACAAAAGTAGTACCATATCAAAACAAAACAAAACACATGTCTTTGAGTTTTTCTCTTTTCTTTTTCTTTGAATATAATGCATCTCCATACTTGAGGACTCCATCTATTTGATACTGTTCAAAATAACTGCTCATCCTTGTGAGTCATGATAAAAAATAAATATTTAGTCTTCATCCAGATTTCTGGCACTGAACTCCTAAAACCTTTGAAATTTCCTGGGTGGTGAGAGCATAAGGTTGTCTTTTGTTATGTTAATGAGGTGACTTTCTGAAGACCACCACGGATGGGGGCTGGTTGCCAAGAGAACCAACCATGTGATTAGAAGGTTAGAGCTTTTAGTCCTGCACCTCTGATTTCTAGGGGAAAGGAGAAGGGGTGGAGGTTGAATCAATAGCCAAGGAGCAATGGTTTAGTCAATCATACTTATGTAGGGACGTCTGGGTGGCTCAGTGGGTTAAAGCTTCTGCCTTCGGCTCAGGTCATGATGTCAGGGTCCTGGGATCGAGCCCCACATCAAGCTCTCTGCTCAGCAGGGAGCCTGCTTCCCCCTCTCTCTCTGCCTGCCTCTCTGCCTACTTGTGACCTCTCTCTCTGTGTCAAATAAATAAATAAAATCTTTAAAAAAAAAATCATGCTTGTGTAAAGAAGCCTCCCAAAAAGACGGGGTTCAGAGAGCTGCTGGGTTAGTGAATACCTGGAGATTTGGAAAAGCAGCACCTCGGGACATATCATGGTTTTTGTGCCTTATGCATCTCTTTCATCTGGCTCTTTCTGAGTTATATCCTTTTATAATAAACTGGTGATCTAGTAAGTAAAATGTTTGTCTAAGTTCTGTGAGCCCCTCTAGCAAATTAATTGAACCTAAGGCAGGGCTTGTGGGAACCTCTGATTTATAGCCACTTGGTCAGAAGTAAAGGTAATAACCTGAACTTGTAACTGGCATCTGAAAGGAGTAGGGTAGGAGGGAGGCGATCTCCTGGAACTGAACCCTTAACCTGTGGAATATGATGCAAACTTCAGATAGATAAGGTCAGAATTAAGTTAAATTATAGGACAACCAACTGGTGTCCCAATAATTACATGTTAATGTGGTGAACCTCCCTGGTTCCACATTAGAATTGGTACCAGACCTATTTACCCTGCCATGTAGACTACTCCAATTGTTTTCTTTTTGTATGTTAAAAACTTGACAGATTGTTGAGAAATTTTGAAAAAGTAGTCACAACGCTAGTTTATCTTGCACTGAAATGGAAAATAAAAAGGATGAATTAATAAATAAAATAAACTTTATACTCAAGTGAGTTGTTAATCATATAGTTAGCCCTGCAGTGTTCAGAGAGGACCATAAAGGCATGGTTTCGCACTGAGACAATTGTGAGAAGTTCCTGTGCCATGACACCACTCATAGGACCACCCTGGAATTTAAAGCCAACATCTGCTCTTGATAAAAAATGCTCATGCCTTCTCAGCTCACATCTTTGTATAATGACTTTTGCATGCAACTATTATGAATAACCACAAGACCTTGAAACCAAGAATTTGCTACTACAACCTGAAGATTAAACTATAATCAAGAATGGAGCAAAATTTAGAAATTATTCCCTCTTTTTCCCTAACAAACCATCAATATTAATCCAGTCATTGCTCCATTGCTACTTCCAGCATGCCCCAATCATTTCCCATTACCATGATTCTTGTCATTATGTGCTCTGAGATCTCCCCAGAATTCATCAGAATTCCTCGGACCAGTTATGCCCACTGGTGAATTTGTTTAACATCAGAAATTTTTTTTATCCTCAGCCTTTTCTTTGAATATTCCTTCTAATTCCCAGCTCTACCTCAAAGATAGCTGTTGTCTGAAGGTTCTTTTCCATTTCATATTTCTTACACGAAAGATAATATCAATCCCATATCCCATGTACAACAGGACCTAGAGTGGGAATGAATGATCTCCTGGCTTGTCATTGCTAGACCATTTTTCCTCACTCCTTTACCCATGCTTGCCATAGATATTATCATGCCTAACTCCTCTCATTGAAATCATTTAAGAATGAGGTGATTGTTCCTTATTTATTGATGCTAGCTTGGTTTCTTCTACTTCTTCTTCTTCCCCTCCTCCTTCTTTTCCCTCTTCCTCTTCCTATACTCCTTCTCCTTCTCCTCCCCCCACTCTGCTTCCTACTCCTCCTCCTTCATTATTATGTTATTATTGTTTTTGTTCTTGATATTGTCGTTTTGGTTTTTAACCACTACTCTCACATCCTTAAATTCAGCAGTTAAATGATTTACACAACGATTTACTCCTCTTCCCTTGATTTTTCACTTACAGTGATCATTTCCTCCTCTCCTCTTCAGCTATAATCTCATGGTCATACCCTATCTGGAAGAGAAAAAAAAAAACACTTTTTTTTTCTCCTTTCTGGACAACCCTGATAGCTCTTCTCCATTCTGCGCCTCAAGGTAGAATAGCAACATAGCAACGTGTTGACTCAGTAAAACAAAACTCGGCAAGAAAGGCATGATTGCATTTTTTTTTCTTTCAGATTAGTTGGTGTAGTGTATTCTTGGTTATAAAAATACTCACAGTTTGGGGACTTTGAAATGGTAAATATTCATGGTGTATAAAAAAATATGATATACAACTATATGATCTTAATTACATTAAAATGCTTACTTGTGTAGATACACACATGGGACCTAGAATTCAAACTGTAAATTGCTTGTGATTATGGATGACTTTGTTCTTTGCTTTTTGTGTTTTCAGTTTCCTTTTATGCACATGTTCACTTTAAAAAAAAATTTTTTTAAACCTAAAAAAAAAAAAAACCTCAATCAACACGAAGGCTACTAGATTTCTACTTCCCTTTTATGATTGGTAAATGGATGTGTCAGAGGAGAGAGAATGATCTTTTCGTACATGTAGCCTTATCTCAACCAGAAAGATCAAAGGATCTGGTGCCCGCAGGCCCCTCCTAGGACAAGGATTCTCTTTTGGATAATTACCTAATTACCTAGGGTTCCCAGACCAAGCAACCCTCCCTGTAAAATGGGGAAAGCAGAGACAATAAAAAGATTTATCTGTCTTTTTGGGTTGTTATAACAAAATACTATTGACTAGATGGTTTATAAATAACATAAATTTATTTTTCACAGTTCTGGAGGCTGGAAGTTCAAGACTAAGGCACCAGCAAATTTGGTGTTTGGAAAGAGCTTGCTTTATATTTCTTTGCTATGTCCTCCTGTAGTGGAAGGACTGAGGGATTACTCTGTGTTCTGTGTATGAGGGCAGTAATCTTATTCATTAGGGCTCCACTTTCATGACCTAATCACTGCCCCACCTTTTAACAACATCATCTTGGGCTTTAGGATTTCAACCTATGAATTATGGAGAAATACAAACATTGAGACCATAGCAATATTATATTGCCTTTTTTTTCCCTGTGAGATTGTTTTTCCTGGATAAACCTTACCTTGCACCTATGTACATGTCACTTACTGGTGTTTACTCGTAACCTATAACTTAATATCTAGACTTGTAACCACCAAAAGTGGCATGAATATATTTTTTTCAAAAATCCCAATTTTGATATTCTGACTCCTACTTCCAAATCACTGTCTCTATTACCTTGATGCCAGCAATTCTACCTCCCTTCAGGACCTCTCATCCATCAACCCCACATCATTTTTAATGTTTGTCACTCCTCTGAGGTTCTCCCATGTCTGCTCACTCATGTTTGATCCCATGAGCCATTATCAAAACTACTCCACTGCATACTCTGTTGTTCAGTTCTCACACATGACTACATACACACTGCTTCCAGAGAGTAACTTTTTTTTTTTTTTTTAGAGAATGCTGAAAAAGAGATAAAGAAAAGGAGCTCTGTATTATGTCTGTGGCAGTGAAATATGGACCAGGGATTCTGGGGTCATGGAGTGAGCCATACACCAAATAATGCAGCTGGAGTAGAATTTTGGAGTCAGAGTTACTGTCATAGTTGCTCTTTGTTTTTTCTTCATAGTTCAGAGAGCCCTTGACATATTCCAGGCTTCATACAGAAGATGAAAGTTTAGGAACTTCACAGAATCCTTGAAGTCTGTCCTTGGATATTTATAAACCATGCAGAACATGGATAGCTGATACAAGCCCTCCACCATTTTTTAAAAATTCTGCTTATAGTTATACTTATTACATGAGTACTACCATGCCCATTATTATATTCACTCCTGTATCACTAGTCATGATAATACCACTAATTTTAATAATAACAACTGCTATGATTTATTGTATACTTGCATTAACTGTAGCCATTTTATAAATGTCTTAAAACAACTCGGCAAGATAGATTTTTTTTTTCTTGATATCATGCAAGGAAATTGATGGTTAATGAAGTTATTCATCAAAATCCACTTAGCTAGGCAGTTGAAAGAACCTAGAGTAGAAACCAGTTCTATTTAAGTATAATGCCCATCCTTTCAAGCACTATACTTACTACACATCTCTTTCAGTTGCTTGCTGGCCACACCATGCATCACAACTCAAGCACTAATGGGCAAAAGTAGAGGGAATATTGTTTATCCCCTAGAGAGATTTCTCATCCTCAAAATTTCTATACAATATAGAATTCTACCTAAAATGTTTATCTTTCGGGCACCTGGGTGGCTCAGTCGGTTGGGTGACTGACAGTTGATTTCGGCTAAGGTCATGATCTCGGGGTTGTGGGATCGAGCTCCATGTTGGGCTCTGCACTAGGTGTGGAGCCTGCTTGGGATTCTTTCTCTCCCACTGCCCCTTCCCACCAATAAAATAATAATAATAATAATAATAAAAATAAAAAAAATGTTTACCTTTCCCAAAAGATTTAAAATATGACATATAAAAAACATGTATCTAGATTTACCATAAATTCTAGTAAGGAATGAGGTTAGAAAAACCTGCCCATTTATGAATGATTTATAAGTATTAAACATATTTTAAAGCTTTTTTTTTTTTTTTGGCTCTTGGGTAAATCTCTGGAAATACTTACAAATGCTTGTCCAGATTCTGTTAGTCAGAAAAGTATTCTAAAAAGAACATGTTATAACAAAAATTACACTGACACCTACATTAAAGAAAAATATAGTTGTACAAACCCTAGAGTTTTATTCATCTTTGTATCTTTTTAGCACATGGGCAAGCACAGAGTAGTTAGCCAGTAAATGGTATGTTGTGTGCTTTATGTAAGTTTCAAACAAAATTTAAATTTAATAAAAACATTTAGTCATTTATTTGACTTTTAATTAAAATATTTTGTTTTAAACTTGTAGATGAACACTACATTCATCTGAGAAGTCAGAAAATATAATTACTTGGTAACACAAAGAAAATTTATTTTGCTATCATTTAACATGTAACAAATCACAGACACAATTTATTTTAAATAAATGGGATCATATCCTGTGTATTATTTTTATTATGGATATGTTAACATTTTTGTTTTAATACTTTTTCTTTTTTCCTCTTTTTTATGGTCATCCATGTTTCTTTTTGCTTTTACTCCCCCTTCTTTCCATGTAGGTACTGATATCAACAGATTCTTGTGTAATTTTTCATATTTCATATAATTGTATTTAAAAATCTATTATCTTTATCTATGTATCTATCTTCGTATCTGTGTATCTGTTTTTGTCTGTATCTGCTTGCCTATCACTCTATTATCTATATTGTTTATATGTTACCCTTAGTGTTTTTATTAATAAACAGCATATTTTATTAACTTCTCTTCATCTTGCTTTTCCACTTAATAATATATTGTGGACACTTCTCTAATGTTATTGATAAACATTGTTCAAAGGCTGTTAAACATGCTATTCTATTTAATATTTATGGACATTTTCTTTTTGTAAAGTTTGTATCAGCTTTTACAATTGGAAATTTGGTATTTGTTTTTCTTGGTAAAATACTTCATCTACTTTCAAGCTTCTAAAATTTACTTACTTTCTCCTCCTTGTCTGCTATTTCCTCCCTTAGAATATCTTTTGGTTCCTTTTGCTTGTTTGCTTTGGGTTTTTGTTGTTGTTGTTGTTGTTGTTGTTGTTAGGAAGGAGAGAAATTACATATCTGTATTCAGTTTTCAGAGTAATATAGGTTCTATATTTAAGTTTTAGTTTATTAATGAATGGAAGAACAAAAAATAATGGCATTTGCTCCACAAAATTTCACAAGAAAAATATAAATTGAAAAACTTTGATATTGAAAAGTCTGATACATAGAATTTAAATCCTAAAAAACATTGACCCTTAAGTCAAAGGGCTTTGCAATAATCTGCTCATGCAAATAGCATGAATTGTGAAATATTGAAGGAAGAAAAACGTTTCCCAGTAAATAAGCCTTAAAAAATACTTATTTCTCTGTGTGTGTCATGTTTTGATTTAAACAACAATTTCTAATGGGTGGCTTATGAAGAGACTTCCATCCATGCTTTAATATAAATGCCTTGAAAAGCTTCCAGCTAACAATAATCCTTTTGTTTTTTCCTTAAGTCTTTTAAAGATAAAAATCTATTTTACATTATCAGTCCTTTATTTTTTTCATTTTATTTTAAATTGAATTTTTTATTTTAAAATATTATTTCATCCTTTCGAATTGCTATATTGCGTGTTTTAACAATGTAAATACGACACATTGTATTATAGTGTGATCATAGTATCAGTTGTATAAATGTACAAAAATTATAATTAATATGCTACAAAAAGATTTATATATCTTATGTGTACAGCCAAAAGCCAAGAAAAGATTGAAAGCTCTGAGTTTAACAGTGACTTTAACATCATCTTCATAAATAAGCAGACCTTTAAAGAATACCTTCACATACTTAGTGCTTTGCTAGAAACACTGAAATACCAAAGTAGAAAGTCTGAGTTTCTTCTTTTAAGAAACCAAAGGAATAGTTTACAACCCTACAGAGTGAAAATGACTTTGAGACATTTTCTTTTTAAACTAACAAACAGGACAGACTTTTGATTTAAACCTGTTAGATGTCTGTTAGCGTCTAACCCTGGTTGGAGGAACTAGATCAGCGGTTCTTGTCCCTGGTCACACGTGAGAATCATATGAGCTTAGGCTCCTCATCCTGAGATTTTGATTCATTTGTTCTAGGGGAAAGCCCAAACCCTGGCAATTTCAATAGCTCCCCTGATGATTCCAATGAGCAGATTGATCAGATAACAATCACAGTCTTGGGAGTTGATCTGAGAATGGGCTTACAAATTCAGCCCCTGGTTATGTTCAGAAGGTCTAAGTATATGATGTCTCTTAAGACTTCGGGTTCCAGTGCTTCCAATCCCAATATGCGGTACTCAAGGTTAACGGAATTTTTCATGCTTCCTTGAATATAACACGTTTTGTTTGTTTTGCATACTGCTCATTGTTCCTTCTGCCCGGAAAATTTTTCTGTTCTCTGTTTTTGGGTTTGTTTGTTTGTTTTTTTTTTTTTAATTTCACTTCAGTGAAGGTGTTGTTCCTTCAGTGAAGGTACCTTGCTACCCTTCAGCAAGGGTAACAATTTACCACTCCTCTTCAGATATCACTAATGAACATACATTTCTTTCTGTGTTTTGTGTTCGTATTTGTTGTTGACAGGTCCATCTCCTTCCGTCAGACTATTAAGTTCCTTAGAGGTGAAAATCTTTCCTTATTTACACATTGTGACATTACCGGCACGCATATTATTACCTTCTGGCATACAGTAGGGCTCATAAAGGGTGCTGTAAAATTTTTAAACTAGCCAACTGGTTAATATATAAGACCTCAATTTTTCTTTTTTTCTAAAAGAAAGTGCTGTCTGTAATCACCTCATTATCTGTAAAGTATGACTAGCTTTATACAGCAGAATAATTTAACAAGCAAAAATAGATTAATAATTATTATAAATACACCTCAAAAGGAAATGCAACATTAGTCAACACTATTGCATATGGAGATTAATATTTTAATACCTATATATTAATTTCAGGTCTTAAGCCAAAAAACGTACACAGAAGAACTAGACTGCACTTGCGTTTTGTTAGGTATAACCGATCTTGTTTTTTCACAATAAAAATTACCATAGTTTGAAAACCAACCATGATGGTGATTCCATTAAGTACCTCTTAAATTTACCTCATTGGAGCTCCACAATAAAGAAGCATGCATGAATTTTCTCACAACGAATAAATGTAGGCTCAGAAATGGTCAAATATAATGGCCAAATCACACAATCAGCAGGTGGCACAGTTGTTATTGAACTCAACTTTGCCTTTTTTTTTTTCCTGACACTTGTTATTTCTAGTGTGCTATATACGTGAGAATATCAGATTACCTATTCTGAGCATATTTGTCTGATTTTCTCTGTCGTCCATGCTTTGGTGGAATCGGTTTACTAATTTAGATAACAGTTCCAAGTTTTCATGTAGTAAATGTGTGAATCTGACCAAGTTACTCCATGTCTCACAGCCCGTTTTCATACAACTTACAAGGAACTGATCAAAGGATCTCTGCAAGGACCAAATGAGGCGATGATGCTGCTATAGAGAACTAAGTTTAGTCACTGGTATCAAATCTGGAATTTTTGCTTTTAAAAGAGACAGAAGTGCATCTGTAGGGACAAGGTTCTGGTCATTTCAAGAATTCTTCTCGTTTCAGTGGCCTACAGATATTATCCTATTCGACACTGTCTATTCCTCCAGTTTGGCTTCTGGGCCAAGACCAACATTTGATTTTGTGTCTGTTCACTCATAGCTGATATCTCAGATGTCTGATTGTTTTTTGTTTTTTTTTTTTTCATTTTGGGATTCCAAACTAACACTGAGAGCTAACATTGACAAAGCCTGCTCATGGAAAATTAACTTAATTATGCAAAATGCGGCAAGGACTAGATGATGGAGAAAAATCACTCCTTTGAATGTAGGAAAAAGAGAATCTGTCAACATGGTTATAGAGAAGACCAAAGGAGGGAATACAAATTGTATTTAATGAACCTCTGCAGTGTGCAACAAGAAAGCATATCTCCTGACTTCTGGGTGAGAAAAGCACAGTAGTAAGCAATTGCATTAATAATGTCGTCAGCGTTAGATTCGTGCTTTTGTATATTGCACATGCTTAGAGTAGGACATGACTCTGGGCATGTCTGCTTCATATATAATTTATTACATTAAATGTGTGTATGTTTTTAAGACAGTTTGAGTTATCTTTTTTAAAAATCCTGTCCGACAATAGTTGTGTTTTAATTGGAATGTTTAGATCATTTACATATAATATGATTGCTAACATAGTTGGGTTTAAATCTACCATTATTGCTCTTTGTTTTCTGTTTGTCACTTTCTTCTTTATTCTTCTTTCCTTGCGATTCTTTATATTAGATATTTTGTAAATTTCATTTATTTCATTTTTCTCTCTTCTAGTTTTCTTTAAGATTTATTTATATGAGAGAGAGAGAGAGAGAGAGAGAGAGAGAGAGAAAATGCAAGCAGGGGGAGGGGCAGGGAGAGGGAGAGATTGAATCCCAAGCAGACTCCCTACTGAGCATGAAGCCTCATGCGTGGCTCCATCTCAGAAGGGCAAGATCGTGACTAGAGCCAAAATCAGAGTTGGACGCTCCAGCGACCGAGCCACCCAGCTGCCACTCTTCTACTAGTTTTTTTTTTTTAATATCTTGTATTACTATTCTCTGCTGCTTTTTTTTTTTTTAAGATTTTATTTATTTATTTGACAGAGAGGAGAGAGATCACAAGTAGGCAGAGAGGCAGGCAGAGAGAGAGGGGGAAGCAGGCTCCCTGCTGAGCAGAGAGCCGGACGCGGGGCTCGATTCCAGGACCCTGAGATCATGACCTGAGCTGAAGGCAGAGGCTTTAACCCACTGAGCCACCCAGGCGCCCCTCTCTGCTGCTTTTCTTAGAAATTGAAAATGTGGGCGCCTGGGTGGCTCAGTGGGTTAAAGCCTCTGCCTTCGGCTCAGGTCGTGATCTCAGGGTCCTGGGATCAAGTCCCACATCAGGCTCTCTGCTCAAGCAGGGAGCCTGCTTCCTCCTCTCTCTCTGCCTGCCTCTTTGCCTACTTGTGATCTCTCTCTGCCAAATAAATAAATAAAATCTTAAAAAAAAAAAAAGAAATTGAAAATGTATTAGAAACAACAATACATATATTTATTAATAGAGACAACAAATTAATATTTCTACAGCATATAATACAACACAAAAAAATAATGATAGAGGAATAACGTTATTACCTGTGCCCACTTTTTCTGCAATTGTTATATATTTTAATTTTATATATTTATAAAACGTAAAACAGAAGGCATTATATTTAATTTTACTTGGAAATGAATAGTATTTTATATTTAATCATATATTTAACACTCCTGTGGTAAAAATAAACTGTTTATTCCTTCTGAGACTCACCTGCTTCCATTTGAGATAAAGCATATCCTGTAGTGGAGGTATACTTGCAAACAAATTATCTTAGCTTTTGTTTTTCTGAGACTATATTTATTTCATCTTCATTTTTGAAGGATATTTTGGCTGGATATAGAATTCTTTGTTAATCATTCTATTTTCTTTCAGCGCTTGAAAAATATTTATCTTCTGTTGAAACAAAATTTCTGTTGAGAAATCAGTTTTCTTTCTTATTGATTATTAAAGATAATATTTCTTTTTTCTCTGGCTTATTTTACAATTTATTCTCTGTATTTAATTCTCTGAGGTTTGGTTATGACATTCCTAGTTGTAGTTTTCTCTGTTTCTTCTTGTGGTTTATTTATTCATTTTTTGGATATGTGATTTGATGTTTCATTTTGTATTTGGAAAATTAATGCCCAACATTTCTTATAAAAATTACTTCTGTTCCATTCTCCCACTGTCTTCATCTATGACCTTAATTACATGAATGCTCATTTTTTTATCATATGCTATATTTCTCTTATGCTCTCTCTTTCCCATTATGTTTTTTTCTTTCTCTGTTTCAGATAGGATGTTTTCTAATAAACTATTCTCAATTTTTCTAATCCCATTTTCTGTTTGTTAATACCAGCCCACTGTTAGCTCATCTTACTGAATCATTTTGTCAACTAATTTCCCTTTTAACAAGTTAATCCTCACTCTTTTGATGCTGTGCTTACTCTAATATCTGGATTATTTTCAAGTATACTTTTATGCTTTTACTGACAGTTTCACCTCCTAAATATCGCTGAACTATTTTATCTCCTAACCTGTCTAGAGATTTTTTGTTTATACTGAACATTGTGGAAAATATGTCCTGAGAATGTGAATTGTGCTGTCTTCTTCTGAAAGGTATTAATTTTTTCTCTGTTGTGCAGTCTGATTCTCATGGATCACCTTGATCCTGTTGAAACTGGGTTCTAGGCCCATTAGGGCAGATTTTTTCCTGTTTAATCTTTCTCCCAGTGCCTTTCACAGTTGCAAATGAATAGTCAGAATCTTCAGTGTTCTTGCTGGCTGGGTTCATACACCAAAATATTTCAGCACTGTGAAAATGCTGACATTTCCATTTGGCTCCTTAGATTCCCAGCATCTGTTCTGTCCTAGGCATCCCAAAGTTTTTCCTTGAATATGTATAGCCAAGGACACCAGGGGAATTTTTATATAGATTTTGGAGAATCCTTGTATGTGATTTCTACCTTTCTCATACCTTGTCTCTAAAATTTAGTTGCCCTGGTTTCTAATCTGTTTCATTTGTACAGCAATATGGTCTTTTTTGCTTATACTCCATTTTCCTGTGCACCTTTAGAAAACACACCCAGAGAAAAAGCTGAGATAAATGTGGAGCTCACTTTTTATGCTTTCCTTATCTCAAGTTATCATAGCACTGAATTGGTTATTGTCCTAGAGAAAAATTGGTGTCTCAATTAAATTAACCTCAAGTAGGGAAAGGGTGACTCACAGATCTGCTATCTCTTTTCTTTACAGATGGCTTATGTGACTCCTTATGGTATAAAATTTCATCTCTTGCACACATGGCTGAATCTGAGCCATGTGCTCTTATTTTCAGGTAGCTGTATATGTCAGTTTATTTTTTACCTCCATATGCTTATCCCTCTGCCTAGAAAGTTTCCAGTTCATTTTAATCTCTCCCTCCCTGACTATTCTACTTTTAAACTCAATCTACCTGAAGAACAAACATATACTCAACCCCCAAGACATAGCTCAAATAGTACCTTCTCTTTAACTCTTTCTCCTCCCTGTGTAAGCAGAATTAGGAGCCCCCTGCTTTATGCTCCAAAAAATATTAAACATAAATCTAAATTAGCATTTTTTCTGTTTAACATATGGCAAACTAAACTATATGCTTTTCAAGCAAAATCTCTTTATTTTATTATTTGCGTTCCTTTTTCTCCCACTATAACAAGGACATGGGAGGGGGTAATAATATTTGTTAGTTAAAAAATAAATGACCATCTGAATTAAAACAATAATACATTTGATTTCTTAAGCAGTATTGATATGATATATTTAGTGCTTTACATGAAATATCTTTAATTATCCTAACAACTTTCCAATGCAAGATTAAAAAAAAAGAACAAAAATGAAGCAGAGAAAGTTCCCATAATAGGTAGCCATGAATCCAGTACTGGGAAACTGATTTTCTAAGGCTCTAGAATCCATATTCTATCCACTAACCCAAACTGACTATATAATTCTCCATTTAAATGGAAATTTTAGAAAAATTACTATTGTTTTAAATTATGCCAATGATGTATCAAGACAATAAACATAAAAGAAAAGCTTTTTTTTTTAAGTTTTTTTTTTTTTTTTTTAATGGCAGAGATCGCGAGAAAGGGAACACAAGCAGAGGGCAGCTGGAGAGGGAGAAGCAGGCTCCCTCCTGAGCAGGGAGCCCAATGTAGGGCTCAATCCCAGGGTCCTGGTATCATGACCTAAGCTGAAGGCAGACGCTTAACAACCAAGCCACCTGCGTACCCAAAAGAAAAGCTTTTAATTCTATGTTATAATCCAGAAAAATAGAATAGAATCATTGAAGTGTTTTAATTTGAGTATAAACTCTTGATGCAGACACATATATTTTTTTAGAAAATATATACTTCTGTATTAATTTCTTAAAACTCATAAACTCAAGGAAAACATGACACTCTGAAAACATAAATAATATATTCAGAATTTCCCAGAATTTGAAGACACATATACAAAATATATTTGTGTAATTTGAAGAAGTATGTTACTAATTTAAATGTTACCACTTAATATTTATAAAAGTATAACCTGTATAACCAAGCAAATGTCTTATTAACCTTTATAAATGTGTACACATAATTTTAATCAAAAGTTTAGAGAGAAGTGTGGATGATTTATATGTACAGATATAAAGGAATCATTCCATTTGAATAGCAATTTGTACTATTTAGGTGAAATCATTCTTTTGTTAATCATTAATATAAAAGTAGAAAATGCACTTGTGACAGTGTATTTAATTATGAACTGAACAGTGAGACAAATTTAGGCAGAATTATATATCTCCTATTGTTCTACAATGAAAATGAAATAAGCCTCCTCACTGATACTGAATATGATGATAGAATTAACTTTTCTATTTCAAATAGGTTTTATCAATCACATAGGAAGTCAAAACTGTTTCAGATTTTAGCACCCTTAGACTTTTCTCCTGCCATTACATAATATTACTAATTAAACCAAAGTTGCAGAGATACACTTTATAAATGGTTATGTAAACTCAAGCTACCAAACACACTGCGACTGGCTTACTATTAAATTGATTTTTTCCAAGTAATTGACACAATTTCAAATTTCTTTGTGCAGAAATGTCATTGCCTTTCCCTCTCTTTCTTTTTTCTTTCTATTTTTTTTTCCCTCTCTTTGCTTGGAGTGTTTCTAGTTTGGGACACATTATTGGCTATTTGCTATTTGCCACTATTTGCAACTAACCATGAAATCATTGCATCTGTGTTGGCAGTTTAATTTCAATGTGCAAATAAAACAAGTTTTCCCAATTCCTTAGATATACCAATATTCATACTGAAGTACAAATGTCACAAAATTAGATTGTATAATCAACTACGGCTATGACTGGAAAAATAAAATTTAATATTTTTCTTTTTCTGTATCCTACTGAGATGCTGTAGTCTACATAGAATCCCACAGAAGCAGTTTCTAAAAAGATACAGAAATAAGTGTTTTATGCTTTCAGAGTGCAGATCTTTTACCTCTTTGGTTAGGTTTATTCCTAAGTATCTTATGGTTTTTTGGTGCAATTGTAAATGGAATCAATTCTTTAATTTCTCTTTCAACTACTTCATTATTGGTGTATAGGAATGCAACAGATTTCTGTATGTTGATTTAATGTCCTTCAACTTTACTGAATTCTTGTATCAGTTCTAGCAATTTTTTGGCAGTCTTTTGGGTTTTCTACATACAGCATCGTGTCATCTGCAAATAGTGAAAGTTTGACTTCTTCCTTGCTGATTTGGATTTCTTTTATTTCTTCTTGTTCCCTGACTACTGAGGCTAGGACTCCCAGTACTGTGTAAAATAACAGTGGTGAGAATGGACATTCCTGTCTTGTTCCTGACCATAGAGGAAAAGTCCTCAGTTTTTCCCCCTTGAGGATGATATTAGTTGTGGGTCTTTCATATATGACCTTTATGATATTTAGGCATGTTCCCTTTATTCCTACTCTGTTGAGGGTTTTCACCAAGAATGGATTCTGCATTTTGCCAAATGCTTTTTCTGCATCCATTGAGAGGATCATAGGGCCCTTATCCTTTATTTTATTAATGTGGTGCATCATGTTGATTGATTTGCCAATATTGAACCACCCTGGCAACCCAGGAATAAATCTCACCTGATCATGGTGAATTTTTATTTTAATGTACTGTTGAATTCAATTTGCTAGTATTCTGTTGAGATTTTTTTTAAAGATTTTTTATTTATTTGACAGAGAGAGAGAGATCACAAGTAGGCAGAGAGGCAAACAGAGAGAGAGGGGGAAGCAGGCTCCCTGCTGAGCAGAGAGCCCCATGCGGGGCTTGATCCCAGGACCCTGAGATCATGACCTGAGCCAAAGGCAGAGGCTTTAATCCACTGAGCCACCCAGGCCTCCCTTTGTTGAGAATTTTTGCATCCATGTTCACGGGGGATATTGGCCTGTAGTTCTCCTTTTTAGTGGAGTTTTTCTCTGGTTTTGAAATCAAGGTAATGCTGGCCTTATAGAATGAGTTTGGAAGTTTTCCTTCCATTTTGTTCTTTGAAATAGTTTAAGAAAAATAGGTATTAACTCTTCCTTAAATGTTTGGTAGAATTCCCCTGTGAAGCCATCTGCCCTTAGAGATGTCATAAAGAAATGAAAAAACATTCCACGATCATGGATTGGAAGAATAAATAGTGTTTAAATGTCTATACTACACAAAACAATCTACACATGTAACGCAATCCCTATCAAAATACAAACAGCATTTTTCACAGAGCTAGAACGAACAATCCTAATAATTGTATGGAACCACAAAAGACTCCAAACAGCAAAAGCAACCTTGAAAAAGGTAAACAAAACTAGAAACGTTACATTTCTGGACTTCAAATTATATTACAAAGCTGTAGTGATCAAGACAGCATGGTACTAGCACAAAAGCAGACTCATAGATCAATAGAACAGAATAGAAAACCCAGAAATGGACCCACAACTATATGACAGCTAATCTTTGGCAAAGAAGGAAAGATATCCAGTGGGAAAAAGACAGTCTCTAAACAAATAGTGTTGGGGAAACTGGACAGCCATCTGCAAAAGAATGAAACTGGACAACTTTCTTATGCTATTCACAAAAATAAAATCAAAATGAATTAAAGACCTAAATGTGAGACAGGAAACCATCAAAATCTTAGAGGGGAACAGAGGCAGTAACCTCTGACATTGGCTTTAGCAACTTCCTACAAGATATGTCTCTGGAGGCAAGAGAAACAAAAGCAAAAATAAACTATTGGGAATTCATCAAGATAAAAATCCTCTGCACAGTGAAGGAAACAATCAACAAAACCAAAAGTCATCCTTCAGAATGGGAGAAGATATTTGCAAATGACATACCTGATAAAGGGTTAATACCCAAAATATATAAAGAACTTATCAAGCTCAACCCCCAATAAACAAATAATCCAGTTTAAAAATGGGCAGAAAATAAGAATAGATATTTTTCCAAAGAAGATATCCAGATTGCTTACGGACACATGATAAGATCCTCAACATCACTCATCATCAGGGAAATACAAATCAAAACTATAATGAGATACCACCTCAACAGCTTTCAGAATGGCTAAAATCAACAACACAAGAAACAGGTGTTAGCGAGGATGTGGGGAAAGGGGAACCCTCTGCACTGTTGGTGGGAATGCAAACTTGTGTGGCCACTCTGGAAACAAACATGGAGGGTCCTCAAAGATTTAAAAATAGAACTACCCTATGATCTAGCAATTTCACTACTAGGTATTTACCCAAAGGATGCAAAAATACTGATTCAAAGGGATACATGCACCCTGATGTTTACTGCGACATTATTAACAATAGCCAAATTGTGGCAATCACTCAAATGTCCACTGATTGATAAATGAATAAGGAAGATGTAGTGTGTGGTGTGTGTGTGTATATAAAATATATTATATATATGAATAATGGAATATTACTCAGCCATAAAAAGTAAGAAATCCTGCCATTTGCAATGACATGGATAGAGCTAGAGCATATTATGCTAAGTGAAACAAGTCAGTCAGAGAAAGACAAATACCATATTATTTCACTCATATGTAGAATTTAAGAAACAAAACAGATGAACATAAGGGGAAAAAGAGAGAGGACCATAAAATAGACTGTTAACTCTAGAGAACAGAGATGCTGGAGGGGAGGGCACTGTTGGTGGGGGGGAATGGCTAAATGATAGATGGGTGAGGGGTATTAAGGAGGATACTTGTGATGAGCATCAGGTATTGTATGTAGATGATGAATAACTAAATTCTACTCCTGAAACTACTACTATACTGTATGTTAACTAACTGAAATTTGAATAAAAACTTGAAACTATAAGAAAAAGTAAAAAGAAGAAAAGATACAGAGACAGAAGGAATGAAAATCCAATGAAAATTAGTAGACATGAGAAGATATGTTGTATTAACTCTGCTTAGTCTTTTAAATAGCAGAATACCAAAGGGAAGTGTTTGCACATCTGCTTATCTGTGGGCTTTTTTGTCCTTAAGTAAACAGACAACACTTTTCTTTTGCATTATGTTAAATTATTCCTTTCCAAAAGTGTGTCTATTAAGTCAGATCAATTTTTGTATGATATCATTTCTTTTGATTGTCTTAAAATAGTCTTCAAGTCAAACATCGAACAGTGTCAGCTACCAAAAAAAGTTTTTAGTTTGAGTTCCCTTGTAGCAGAAATGAATATTGAACATCAAGATGCTAAAAGCCTGTCAGCAATTGCACTATAAACCTAACTTTGTAATAACTATGAAAATTCAGTTGGAAAACATTTTCATCTGTTGCAACTGTTTTCAACAGTCAAAATTTGACTTTATAATGCTGTAAATTAAAAACGAATAAAAGAATCTAGGAAATGTTTCTTATTCTTGATCAAGTAAATTCTCAAAGTGTAATTTAAATGTGAGATTAGTTTTGAATATAAACTTCACTAATTTTCCCATGATCTTTTTAAACAATGTTGTTGAATGATCTGATAACCGTTTAAGTATTAAAGGAAAATTTTTGATTTCTTATTTCATGGCAAAGTGTATTTTATAAAAATGGTTCCACAATGTTTTGAGTTCTTAAAGACTTTTTTTTTGAGCACAAGTCATTACTTACCACCCAAGGTATTTAGGAGGAAAATATCACCAAATCGCTTCCTTAATTTATTAAGATGAATAATATATTCCTGTAAACAATAAAAAAGGCCCCCTAAAAAATGATTGATTAACTTTCAGAGGTTGAGCAGGCTAAAGGTTGACTATGTGCATAATTGTGAATTTACTGGGGACAGGAAGAGGTTTGTTTGCTTCTCTTTATCAAATTCTGATTTTAAATGAAGGTTCTTAATATTTGCATTAAGAAATCCATGTGCATGTTTTATTTACTATACTGTTTTTGCTTATTTGTTTTTGGATTTTGTTTTAATTCAAAAATGGTTATGGTTAATGGTTATGGTATTAATTTTTTTATGGTATTAATTTTTTTAAAAAAGTCTATCAGCCTCTCAGCCCCTCTGGTAGCTTTGGTACCTAGCTTTTTCTTTTTCTTTTTCTTTGTTATATTTTCCACTGTCTCACCTCTCCTCTCCTCCCTTCCCTCTCTTATGTTTTTAATTGTGCAGCATGCTTTCATACTTAGTTATGATGGCTTGACATGGATAGATGGTATTTCAATTTCACAGAATGGATATAGAAAAGATCAACAATTCCCCACTGATGGACATTTAATTTATTTCTCATGTTTTCTTGCTACAGTTTTACAAGGTGTATGCATAGTGTTATCATTTCTGTTGGAATTCTAAAATCTGGCTTGATATGTCAAAGGCAATGTACATGTTTAATGTTAATTTGTGCTGCCATATATTTCCTCAAAAGTTTGTCACAGTTTATATTCCCACTGTCCATAACTGAATTGCTTTCCAACACCATTGCTGGTACTACAAGTTACCATGAGCGTGTGTGTGTGTGCGTGCGCGTGCACAAACTTTACGAGCAATTCTGATCTGCTTCCTAAAAGTAGGATGCAAACTCCATGCATGTCTTTATCAACAGATTCAAAAAGGAAAGGCTAGAAGGATAGGCTCTAAAATTTGATACTTCTGACTTGCCATAATCCAATATTTTAGGATGTAGTTATTAGATTCAAAGAGCTGCTTTTATTAGCTGTAATAGGAAGGAATAAATCTGACTAAGTGTTATAATTATCCATAATATTTAAACAGAAAAAAATAGTTGGCATTTAGGTTTTTTAAATAGCTTTAGATTTATATATTTATCTCCTTGGCTTACTGCTTATAATTAGTAATCTAATGAATTTTCCTGTGATATGTGTTATCAAGATATTAAGCTAATTCAGTTAAAAAGAGAATCTTTTTTTCAGGTTTTTAACTTATAAAACTCCATGAAATCCATAGGGATTTATCTTTTATCACATTTTATTGAAATGTATTGTTTTCAGCCAAGTTACTACTAGTTTTAGTTGAAGCCTCATGACATGGGGGAGTCCAGGGAACAGAATAAAACATGTATTTAGGAATTATTCTGTTGAAAAGGCAAGTGAGCAAGTGGGTACCCATTCTGTCTTCCTTTAGTCTTTGCTTGAGCTCTGCCCTGAGGAGTGGTGTCAATGCTGCAGGATTTTCAGTCTGTTGAATGAATATGTAGCCAGGTGTTCTCAGAGAAAGCATTCAGGCTAGCAGAAGAAACTTGGTTAGGTGTACAGTGAAGATTAGATTAGAACATTGATTAGAACTAGTAACAAAGAATTAGTGCTCGCTTCGGCAGCACATATACTAGAACTAGTAACAAAGAATTAGTGAATACCCTTTATGTCTTGTTGAGAAACAAGTATGGAAAAAGAAATATAACCTATCAAATCAAAAGCCTATTAGTTCAGTAATGTTTCTCTGCTTCCAGTGGATCCAGGTATGTTGAGTTTTCCTATAATAGTAAGAACATGCTGCAACTGGCATTTCTTGCCACCAAGAAAGACGTACCATGCTTAGGAGGTTCTTTATATTCTGGTTGCAGCTTATATATTATTTGGGCATGTTACTCGGCCTCTATAACCAAATGCTCATAAGGTTGCTAGATTTTTAACGGCCTCTTCCCAAAAACGAAGTCCATGTAACAATTCCAAGCCTTACCAGAGCACATCTGGCCACTGCTTAGTCCCAACCTGTCAATAGCAGAGAATTACACTGGCTTCCCATATTCCAGTATTCTGCAAAGGGATCATCTAGCCATATGGTTGCATGTTGATTACATTGGGTCCTTTCACTATAGAGCAGGCATTGATTTGTCTTCACTAGAATAAATGCTGTTTCCGGATATAGATTTACCTTTCTGATTCACAGTACTTTTGTCAAAATCACCATCAGTGGATTTTTATAATAATTTGTTTGTCATCACTTTTGACCAAGAAACACATTTTAGAGAAAGCGAAGTGAGACAGTGAGTTGTAAACTCTCGGAGTGTGAACTCCGGGAGTTTACAAGCATTCTACATAACCTTTGCCCCAGGTCAGTTCACCTGATAGAATGGCTTTTTGTTGACTCAGTTTTAGCGCCAGTGTGTGCACAAAGCTCTTAGAGTTGAATAGTCATCCTGTGATGTAGCATGTGATTTTTACCAGCAACAAATACAGTGGCTTTTTCCCCCAAGCCAGAATATCAGAATGTATTCTGAACAACGCTGCGGAAATGGGAGTGACTGCTTTCTCTATTACTCCCAGTTATTTGCTAGGTAAAACAAAACCAAAAACTGTTTCCCATCTCTAAACATTAGAGAAGCCCAACAAGGTTTTCATTGACCTGGAAGCTGAGATCACCATCTGAACATTTTGGACTAGTCTTGCTACTGAAATTATAAATAAAGAAGTTACTATACTAAGTGGGTTGATCATGATTATCAGAGGAAAGTAGAATAAAATTGTTACAATGGAAGCAAGAAGAGATATGTCTGGAACCCAGCAGCTTCTCTGAAACTTCTCTTTCTATCCCATTCCTATAGATAAAAATTAATGAAAATTTAGTCATTCAATACAGGCAAGACTGTTCATAGTAAAACCCCTTCAAAAATAAAATTTTAGTTACCTTCACTGGGAAAGAAATAACAGTCAAGTGAGATACCAACAAAGGGAAAGGAAATAAGGAATGCAAAATGGTATAAAGAAATTATAAAAATAGGGGTGCCTTGGTGGCTGAGTCAGTTAAGTGTCTGATTCTTGATTTCAGTTCAGGTCATAATCTCAGGATCATGAGGTCAAGCCTTGTGTCGGGCTCTACACTCAGTATGGAGCCTACTTAAGATTTTCTCTCTCCTTCTCTCTCTGCCCTTAACTCCACTCTCTGTCTTTCACAAAATATATAAAATCTTTAAAAGAAAAGAAATTATAAATACAAATTCTGTCCATATGGTCATTGCAAAAATGAATATGGTGGTAGCTAAGCGTATTTTCTTCCTCATTTTGTTATTCATAGATGATATATAACCAATGGTCTCCTTACACAGTCACCTTGAGTTAATATAGAGTGATTATTTATTTTTAATTGCATAATTTAATATTTAACTCACAGTATGTCTAAGAATGGTTGTGACCGAGCTACCAAATATATGATCACCACTCAGAGATGAATAAAATTAAATATAGAACTTAGTGTCTCCATTTTTAGGAAAAGTGCAAGTACATTTTTGATATACAAAGACTAGTCACATCAAGTTTTGAAGAATATTTTTTTTTTATTTTACTCTGAAATAAAAAACGGTTAAAGGATATGTGTGTATATGGAGTGGATGACGGGTTGATTTGTATCATATCTGTCTTCAATTTGGCCTCATTATGACCTCCTTCTATGATTTCTGACCTCTGTACCGTGTAAGAGATTCCAGGAATTATATTTCCTGCAACCCTCTTCCATGTGTGATTCCAGATCACAGGAACAATGAAAAATATTCTCATAAAATTTGGAAAGCACAAGGGAAGGAAAAGTCATTATTCTCTGGAGGCATTTGCAGCGAGAAACAAGGGTAGACAAAATTCACAAATTCCCCATAAGAATTTACAGTAAGGAAACCAATGATCTCATGCTCTTCAGCTGCCTTCAGGATCTATTATAGCATAAGAGCTATGTCCACTTTCCCCCAAGTAATGTCCAGAAGTGGTTATGGTTGGAGTACCGGTTTCTGACAATTCCTGCCGAGGACAAGACTCCTGTAATGGGTCATCTTTATTCTTAAATCCCTACTGGACTGACTTAAACCTTCTCAGAACTTTATTAAATCTGAGTCTTTCCTATTCATTCTCCCTCTCCTAGCAAATGCAGAAGCTGCATCTCAGCCTGTAGTCTCTCCAGCCTGCTCTTCCTTCCTCCACTCTTTATCTTTCCCAAGTGTTAACTACCAGTAAATCCTTGCATTTTCTGCAGGACCCAAAATTATGCACATTCACAAACACACACACATACACGTGCACACACACATACACACACACACACACACACACCCATAAAGCAGTGATAAGAGGAATAAAATAATATTTAAATTAAGGTACATAGACTAGGAACAAGACTATGTGTCATTTGTCAGACTATAATCCAGGTTGTTTTCACTGAATTTTTTATTTTAATTCATTTTATTTCCTCTATCTCACCAGCTAAATTTTAATAGTCACAAGTGACTACTGTCTACCATATTAGAGCAGAAAGTTCTGATGTACTTTTCTGATATAGAAGTGTTGAAATGACCCAGAATGATAAATCAATGTAGGGAGAACATTGTCAAGAACATAATCAAAATCTTAAAAATTATACAAATACGTACATGATAGGTAAATAATTATATTGATTAAATCAGAGAAAATCATTTGAATTCAAATTAATCAGTTTTGAAAAAAATTTTAAATGTAAAGAAAATTGCCCTATATTCGTCAACATTAATAGTGTTAATATTTAATTATCAATATTTGGTAATATTGCTCAGTTGACAGATGCAATACCTCACTGTCTTTTCCTCTACTCTCTCAATTTGTATACTTTTTTTTAAAAAGATTTTATTTATTTATTTGACACACAGAGAGAGATCACAAGTAGGCAGAGAGGCAGGCAGAGAGAGAGGAGGAAGCAGGCTCTCTGCTGAGCAGAGAGCCTGATGTGGGGCTTGATCCCAGGACCCTGAGATCATGACCTGAGCCAAAGGCAGAGGCTTTAACCCACTGAGCCACCCAGGTGCCCCTCAACCCTAATTATCTGCTACTTTTCTCTTAAAACCTCTTGCAGTCCCATCAGCAATGCAATTTTTAGCAAGCTGGCAAAGCTTCAGTTCTTACATCAATCAAGTATAGTTAATATCAACCCTTCTGATATTTTGAGGATTATAATTAAAGTTTTTTTCACTGGATGCCTTCTTTATGAATAGCTAGAGTCCAGACCCACAGACAGTATTTCAATGCAGATCATAAGGAAGGTTAAATTTTTGAAGCATCTATAATTGTTGTTTGGACTTGCCCTAAAGGAGAACTTAACCTTTCTAGATTTATTTATTAGGAGATGGGAATGTTGAGAGAGAAAGAAAAAATACGGTGTCAGTTTTTAAACCATGCACTTTGAGGCAAAGGCCACACATTCAAATGGAAATGCCTTATAAATTGCTCAAGAGATGATGTTAGGATTCATATGTAAGGTCAGTGTCAGAAAGCTGGACTGGAGTGCCACAGTATTGAACATTATAACTTGTGGCTATGCATCAGGGGAAACTTTTTGTTAAAACATAAGGAAATTATAGTTTAATAGACTATATTAAATCTTTTTTTTTTTTTTTACTCTTTAACATCTTTTGCCCTTGTTCATTAGTAATATAAGGTCTAAAGAAAGCCTTTATTTATCATGGATCTAAATATGCTACTATGGAAACAGATTCGGAAACCATAATGGCTGATAATAGACATGACCAATTAGCCCACTCTGCTTGAAGAATTTACTTAAAATAGTGGATCCGTATTCACACTAATGAAATGGGCCAAGATATTAGCTTGCATATTCCATAGCTATTGCAGAGAATTTGTCCTAAGAATTTTTATCATAGATCATTTGTATTGCTTTCTCCAGGTCAAAAATAACACCAATACATATAATTTTACAATCCCCAAAAAAGATGTTACATTAATATTCAGATAACTCTTGGAGCTTCTTTGAGCTTAATCATTGTTCAGTAGTACAAGCATTAAAGGTTTTATGGTGTAAATTTTAATTGTAAAGTGAAACTTGTGCTAAGAAAAATTTCCAATTTCCGAGAGATAATAATGTATTGAGGTTGATTTTATTAAAAGTAAAACCCCTACATAATTTTCTTATAGACTGGTGTTTCTCATGTAAATCCATGTTAATAAGTAAAATATTATTCCATAAATATAATTTTTCTTGAGCCAAAAGAAAACATTACTTCATTTCCTGTTTCTGATTACCAATACCACTCTGCCTCTCAGATTCCACAAGGGAAAAACAATCCCTAATTCACATTGCACTCTCAATGTGCTAAAGAACATTTTTTCCCATGTGATTTGTTAATGGATATTAACAGTGAAAAATAACAAAGGTTTGCATATTCTGATTAGAATAAGGAATATTAGCAGGCTAGAATTAAATATGAATATTAATACTACAATTGACTACTAAAATAAACTGCAATTTACAGAAATAAATGTGCTTCTAAATAAGTCTTTACAGACATTTTGAGATGCTAACTTCTCTCTTATACAGTGAAATTTACTGAAAAATGTTATTATTGTATCTTGTCGTGTTTGAGAATACCTATTTCAGAGCCATGAGAAGCTTGTATATACAATATGTATTTTAGTTAAATATATTTTTCCATTACAAATACATAGAGTCATCAGTATTAAACATAGATATTAAATTTACCTAATGGGAATATTTTCTATTTTTTTCGTCTTATGTTATAGACTCCTTATCAAATTGTACTATTACCAGTAGATGTGGATGATTGTATACATTATGTATAAAGTAATATACAATAATACTCTTCTCACTGAGAGATATGCATTAATTATTAGCTTCTGGTAACTAGAATCCTTTTAATGGAGTTTAAGCTTTGCTGAAAGTAGGATATGCACTACTGAATTACAGGTAAAATACTGACAACTTTGCCTCTACAGTCAAGAACTAGATAAAGATGTCCACTCTCACCATTGTTATTCAACATATACTGGAAGTCCCAGCCTTGGCTATCAGACAACAAAAAGAAATAAAGGCATCCAAGTCAGCAAGGAAGAAGTCAAACTTTTACTATTTGCAGATAACATGATAATCTATGTGGAAAACCTGAAAAACCACCAAAACCTGCTAGAACTGATACACAAATTTAGTAATGTCACAGGATACAAAATCAACATGCAGAAATCTGTTGCATTTCTCTACACCAATAATGAAGCATCAGTAAGAGAAATCAAGGAATCAATTTTATTTACAATTGCACCAAAAACAATAAGCTACCTACAAATAAACCTAACCAACGAGGTGAAAAACCTATACTCTGAAAACTATAAAACACCAATTAGAGAAATTGAAGATGACACAAACAAATTGGAAAACATTTCATGCTTATGGATTGGAAGACCAATTACTGTTAAAATGTCTATACTACTACCCAAAGCAATCCCTATCAAATACCAAGAGCATTTTTCACAGAGCTAGAACAAACAATCCTAAGATTTGTATGGAACCACAAAAAAACTTAAAATAGCCAAAGCAACCTTCAAAAAGAAAAATAAGGCTAGAGGCATCATGATTCTGGACTTCAACTTATATTACAAGGCTATAGTAATCAAAACAGTATGGTATGGGCACAAATAGTAGACACAAAGATCAACAGAACAAAATAGAAAACCCAGAAATGAACCCACAATTATATGGTCAACTAATCTTTGACGAAGCAGGAAAGAACATCCAATGGGGAAAAAGACAGTCTCTTCAACAAATGACGTTGGGAAAACTGGACAGCAACATGGAAAAGAATGAAACTAGACCACCTTCTTATACCATACACAAAAATAAATTCGAAATGGATTTAAGACCCAAATGTGAAACTTGCAACCATAAAAATTCTAGAAGAGAACATAGGCAGTAACCTCTTTGACATTGGCCATAGCAACTTCTTACTAGATATGTCTCTGGAAGCAAGGGAAACAAAAGCAAAAATAAACTTCATCAAAATAAAAAGCTTCTGCACAGCAAAGGAAACAATCAACAGAACTAAAAGGCAATCTTTGGAATGGAAGCAGATATTTGCAAAAGACATATCTGATAAAGGAATAGTATCCAAAATATATAAAGAACTTATCAAGCTGAACACCCAAATAACAAATAATCCAGTTAAAAAATGGGCGGAGGACATGAAGACATTTTTCCAAAGAAGACATACAGGTGGCCAATAGACATATGAAAAGATGCTCAACATCATTCATCATCAGGGAAATACAAATCAAAACTACAATGAGATATCACCTCAATGCCTTTCAGAATGGCTAAAATCAACAACACAAGAAACAACAGGTGTTGCTGAGGATGTAGAGAAAGGGAAACCCTCTTGCCCTGTTGGTGGGAATGAAAACTTGTACAGCCAGTCTGGAAACCAGTATGGAGGTTCTTCAAAAGTTAAAAGTAGAACTACCCTACAATCCAGCAATTGCACTACTGGGCATTTACCCATAGGTTATAAAAATACTTATTTGAAGGGATACATGCATCTTGATGTTTATAGCAGCATTGTCTATAATAGCCAAATTACGGAAACAGCCCAAGTGTGCCCTGGCCGATGAATGAATAAAGAAGAAGTTTGTGTGTGTGTGTGTGTGTGTGTGTGTGTGTGTGTGTGTGTGTGTGTGCATAATAAAATATTACTCAGCCATCAAAAAGAATGAAATCTTGCCATTTGCAACAACATGGATGGAGCAAGAGACTATTATGCTAAGTAAAATAAGTCAGAGAAAGACAAATACCATATGATTTCACTCATATATGGAATTTAAGAAACAAAACAAAGGAGCAAATGGGAAAAAAAAAGAGAGGGAGACAAACCAAGAAATAGATCCTTCATTATAGAGAACAAACTGATGGTTACCAGGGGGGAGGGAGGTGAAGGGATGAATTAAATAGGTGATGGGGATTAAAAAGTGCCCTTGCTGTGATGAGCACTACGTTTTGAATGGAAGTGATAAATCACTATATTGTACACACTGTACGTTAACTAACTAAAATTTAAATAACAACTTTTAAAAATAAAAAATATATTAATAGATGTTTCCAATGAAAAAAATATTCCTTTATTTATCTCCTCACCATACACTTATTAAATCTGTAGTATATGCCCAGAACTTTGATACAAGTTATGAGATAGTAAACAAAACAGATAAGGTCCCTTTTCCATAAATGTTCCTGTTGTCAGAAAGATACCTCTAAAACAGGTTTCAGCAATCTATGATCCTGTGCCTGTTCCTGCAAATCAAGATTTATTGTAACATAAGCACTCTAAGTCACTTACATTTTTTAAGGCTATTTTACTTGAAACAGCAGAGTTGAATAGTTGAGACAGAGACAATGTTGTGTGCAAGCCTATAACATATACTGTCTCTTTTATAAAAAGTTTGTCATTTATTGCTTTAGAATATAGAGTATACTTGCAAAACAATTCTCTGTCTAGATTTTATTAAAATAATATTTTTTTCTAACACAAGTTAAAGAAGAAGAACAAAGTCAAAGAGCTGACACTACTCAAATTCAAGACTTACATAAAATGACAGTATTGAAGACAGTGTGGTGTTGGCAAAAGAATAGACAAGTAAATCAATGGATCATAACAGAGAGACCGAAATAGACCCACATAAATAGTTAGCTTATCTTTGACAAAGGAGAAAATGCAATACAGTGGAGAAAAGATAGTCTTTTCAACAAATGGTACTGGAACAACTAGGCATCCACAAGCACAAACATGAATCTAGACACAGACCTTACACCCTCCACAAAAAGTAACTCAAAGTGGATCATAGGCCTAAATATTAAATGCAAAACTATCAAACTCCTAAATGATACCCTGGGAGAAAATCTAGGTGACCTTGGATACAGTGATGACTTTTTAGATACAACACCAAAGGTACAATCCATGAAAGAAGATACTAATAAGCTGTATTCCATTAAAGTAAAAAAACTTTTACTCTGTGAAAGGTGATTGTCAAGAGACTGAAGAAAAGCCACATACTAGGACAAAATATTTGTGAAAAAGGCATACTTGATAAAGGACTGTAAATCAAAATATATAACTAACTCTTAAAACTAAAAAATAAGAAAACGAACAATTTAAAAATGAGCAAAAGACTCAAATAGACATCTCACTAAAAAGATCTACAGATGACAAATAAGCATATTAAAAGATACTCAAGGTCATATGTCATTAGGGAATTGCATATTAAAATAGTAATGAGATACCACCGCACACCTGTTAGGATGGTGAAAATCCAAAACAGAGCACAACGTGAAATGCTGACAAGAATGGGGAGCAACAAAACTCTCATTCATTGTTGGTGGAAATGCAAAATGGTATACCTACTTTGGAAGACAGTTTGGCAGTCTTACCATATGATCCAGCAGTTGTGCTCCTTGGTATTTACCCATAGGAGTTGAAAACTTACATGCATAGAAAAACATGCACAAGTATGTTTATTGCAGCTTTATTCATAATTGCCAAAATTTGGAACCAAGCAAGATATCCTTCAATAGATGAATAAACTTTGGCATATACAAAAAATGAAATATTATTCAGTGCTAAAAATAAGTGTGCTACCAAGACATGAAAAGACATGAGGGAATACTAAATGCATATTACTAAATGGAAGAAGTCAATCTGAAAAGGCTACATACTGTATGTTTCCAGCAATATGACACCTGGGAAGAAGCAAAACAATGCAGACAGTGAAAAGATCAGTAGTTGCTAAGGAGTCTGGGGGAGGGAGGGAAGAATAGACAGAGCACAGAGGATTGTATGATACTATAATAGTGGATACATGTCATTACACATTTGTCAAAACTATGGTTTGTACAAAACCCAGAGTGAAAACTAATATAAATTAGGGATTTTGAAAAATTAAAAATTTTTAATTAGGAGATAGAATTTGCATGAAACTCAATATAACAATGACTTCACTATAGGAAGGAAGATATTACTTTAAATTTGATTGAATTATTGGGTTCCTGGGTGTCCCAGTCAGTTAAGCATCTGCCTTCTGCTCAGGTCATGATCCCAGAATACTGGGCTGGAGCCCCGCATCGGGCTCTCTGATCTGCGGGAAGCTTGCTTCTTCCTCTCCCTCTGCTTGCTGCTCCCTTTGCTTGTGCTCTCTCCTGTCTCTCTCTCTGTCGAATGAATAAATAAAATCTTTAAAAATTTTTGATTGAATTATTAATAGTATACTACCATTATATTTGTAAAAAATAAAAATAAGTTCTATTTTTCTGTGCATTCATTTGACAAACTGTCAGGTATCGTCTTAAGCAAGATCACCTATCACAAAGTATATTAGATTATCAGAAAAACGCAAGTAGAGCCAGAAACAGAAACAAAACAAAAAAAAGAAAAATAAATGGTGTCAAAGGACACATTTTCAATAGTTTGTGTTTTTTTTTTTAAGATTTTATTTATTTATTTGACAGAGAGAGCAGACGCAGGGGGAAAGGCAGAGGGAGAGGGAAAAACAGGCTCCCTGCTAAGCCGGGCTTGATCTTAGGACCCTAGGATCTTGACCTGAGCCAAAGGCAGACACTAAACCACCTGAGCCACCCAGGCGCACCTCAATAGTTATTTATTAATGTGCTTATCTCCATTTTGTAAATATGATGTGTTTTCTTTTTCTATGTATTTATCTTTCTATTAGGCCAATATTCACTTGCTTTGTTATAGTCCTTACTTCCTGGAAGTTCATACTTGGCATCTATTTTGATTCGATCATGCCTAATATCTTACCAGTCAAAAAATTTTTAGTATGATCCCATTTCATAGTGACTCAGTAATTATTAGACTATCATTAAAAGCTAACTCAATACTGGAAATAAGAATATCTTCTCCACTTCAGGAACTATATATTCAGGAACTAAGTATAAGATGAAAGGCAAATACCTCTATGATAAATCTTCATGATTATGAATTAGAAAATAATTTTTCTGGACTAGTCAATTATAATCTCATTAAATCCAGATAATTATTTCATATAATCCTCATAACAATTTTATGATATCATTACAATATCATTATTCTAATTTTAGTGATCAAGAAACAAAATAAAGATACTAAATTACTTGGAAAAACCTGTTTGCTGGGAGTTGGTAGGCAGAACTGAAGATATTAATCCAAGTTGACATAGCTCAAAAATCTGTGTTCTTCACTATACTGTTGGTAGTCTTTACATCAGTTAGAAATTATTTTAACTATCCAATCATTGGATTGTTTTTTTATCCTGCTATAAATTTTTTTTTTGCAATTTATGTAACAAATTTCTAAGAACATACTATTATCTTGTCCTTAGTTGGTTATTATCTGAGTATTAGAATATCCATTGGCGATCTCAAATAATTGCATGTTTTTCAAATGGACACAATGAACTGTGATGTAAATATTCTAGAATGAGTAAAGTGATTTGCACATCTCCTCAATTGTGTTTGAATTTTTATATTGATATCTTGGGATACGGGGAGTAAGAGGTAATTTTATAACTCCTTACACAACTATAGAATCAATTGAATTTTCCAGCTTTTAGAACGACTGCTATTTTTTTTTTAAATTGTTCATTTATACAATGGAAAGCCATTTTATTATTTCCTAAAGAAACTTCTTAGAGACCCTTGAATAATATTTCTGCATGGAAAATGACTACTACCACTGACTATATGTCACCGATTTCAGCTTCACATTCCTAGTTCTGATGACATTAAGTTACCTTTTCACTTCAGCAACTTGGGGATTGGGTTTACTATGTTCATTCAACGAGAAAATCCTGAAACCAATGTGTAATTTTTCACTGAAAAAGTGAATCCAAACAAATAAAAATGAGTAGAAATGACTAGCAGAAAGATTCCTACCCTAGAAAATTACTTTGACACAAGCCCAAATAGAATCTATATTCATAATTTCTAAAGAAAATGGAGTTTAAAAATATACTACTGTATTGAAAATAATCTATATTCTTCATATTTTCATTATGTAGCACCCTGAAAACTATATTCTTGCCCTTGGCATTTGAGCAAAAGTTTCATAATTGATATCCACTAGTTTCTGAAACATTAACAATCTATCTGTAATTTTATTGCTATTAGTTCTAAAATATGATAACCAGTGATCTCATTTGGTTGACATAGGAAAGCTATTGAGAAGAATGTTTATACTAAATGAAAAACATGAGTAGGTGATTGTTTTCAAAATATTTTAGAACTGTAAGCCACCAAGACACTTTTTTAAAAAGCATTTAAAAGATAAACCAGTGCTTAATTTATAGAACACTAACAATTTCGTATTATATATATTTGGAGTCACACAAAACAAGTCATACTAGAATGTGGACCTAAGTAGGCACCTGACTTAGCTACCGATTTCACTGAATGAGCTAAACAGTGACCCTTTAATGCTTGCTGTCTCAAGTGCTGATATGAACACATTAGATTATCACATCAGCCATGTTAGATATGTTATTATCTCCCATTTTTCTAGTTGAGAAATCACTACACAGAAGAAGTTAGCATCTTTAGATTATACAGTTGATAAATGGCAGAGCAGAGATTTGAACTCAGGTAGTCTAACTCCATAATAAACCATAAGCACCACTGTATAATCATCGCCTCAGATACATAGCAAAACCATAGAAAGAGATATGTCGTTTATTTTCCAAACAAAAGCCTAAAATATACATCTCAAAGCTAGCAGGACAAGAAAGCTCACTATCCCATTTATCAAATATTTATTGAGCACTTACTATATGGTAGGAAATAGAAGTGCCAAGTATATAGCTGTGAACAAGACAATGTTCCATCATCATCTTAGGTTTGTGAGATGTATTCTTTATGTTGACCCAAACTATTGTCCTCATTGCACTACTCTGATTCTAATTTTATTTGCCATCAGGACAGGATAGGAAGCGTGACACAGTGGTATTTTTAACATTCACTATCTACAAAGACAGGGTCACAGTTGTGACAAAAGTTGCAAACTAATCAATAGGCATGTGTTTAATAAAAAAGATAACAATTTAAGGTTACATATAGTTTCAAATATAGTGTGGCATCCTTTGTATAAAAGGAAATAATTTCTCTTTTTCTTCAATTACACTTGACTCTGGCAGACTCCTTTGCTACAGGAAAAAATTATCAAGGAGAAACTGAATATCAGAGAGAATGTAACATTGATTAAACTAGAGGATTTTTTTCCCCCTTACTTCTGAGACCTTGGAAGTTAAAAAAAAATTCTTTTATGATACTTTTGTTTAATTTTTAAGTTCTTAAACCTAGGTCTTTATAAATACAAGGAATACAATGGGTACATTAGATATTTTTTTTAAAAAACTGCATAGGATATAGATAAAATGAACCTAAGGAATTGATTAGATTATGCCTTATCAAAAGAGGTTAGTTATAATTATGATTGGTCAAAATAATTACCCTCACTCATTTAATTTTTAACATACCATTTTGAGAAATTTGTACTGGTCTGTATTTTAAATGGTTTATTTGTTATGTTTCATTTTGATTGATTTACCTTATGGATGTTAAATTTTAGGCAATTATTTCTATTTTGTGCTTTCTGTTCACAGTTGGGAAGGCTAGAGGCACACTATGACTGATAGACTACGTTTCTCATGTCCCTTGCCCATGGGCACAGCCACGTGACTAAAATCTAGCCAAAGGAATATGGGGAAGTTGGTGAATACAATTCCCAGTCCTAGTAATTCAGTCATCTCACACTAACCCAAAATAAAACCTGAAGGCCTCAATTTAGAAGACTTGTTAAATTGATTATGGAAAATGTATGCATATCATATGCAATATATTTTATACAATAATACTATTAATCATAATATACAAGTAAAGGAATGTAGAAGGAGCAGCACCATACCCAACATAAAATGATTGAGATCATGATTGTTCTGTATGTTCTTTTGTCGTATCCATATTTTTATGATGAGTTTGCTTTCCTTTCACAATAAAAAAAGCTGTAAAGTTAGAAAGAAAAGAAAAAAGACAGAATGTAAGTTTTTCTACTGAGGTATGCTTGATGGGATTTTAATTTAAGGTTTTGGCAACGGTTTCATGCAAAATAGTAAAAACTACTTTACCAGACCTATCAATTTTCATCATTTTTGCTTTCAGTGTATATGACGTATTATTTTTAACCAATCTTATTCCATCAACAATTTTCCTATTGTAAGAAGTTTATTTCTAAATATTTACTATTGTGAGTGGGGTTTTTAACAGAACTACGTAACTGAAAATCAGACCCAATTTTCAAAATTTGAAGAAAGTTACAACCAAGAACGAGAGGGATGATTTCTGATGAATAAGCATAAAGGCATTGAAATGCCTAAATTTTGTAATGCCATATCCTAACTGAATGTATGAGGGATACAAATGAAATTGAGCGATTCAAAGATAAGCTCTGCATAAGAATGGATAAAAAATAATCATAATCTGATTTTTTAAAATATAAATTAATGTAGTCTTACTCTATATCTTGAGAAGGAAAAGAAAAAAGGAAAACGATAACATAGGACATACAGCAAAATGTCTATAAAATCCTCCTCCTGAGTGGTGTTCCACATCAGGTTAGCTCTTCTATTCATATCTCATTTTTCTATAATTTCCCAAACACTTTCCCTAGTCACTTATTCTCTTGTTTCTCCCTTTGCTCTTCCTTTGTTCAAATTCTTTCTCCTCCTTTATATTTTCTTCTCTCTAAGCACTAGCTATGCTAGCTGCTACCTTTTTTGTTTCTTAATTTCTTCAAATCTGTAACTCCCTGTCCTATACAATGGCAGACTGAAAATCTGAAGCAGTACCAAAAAAAGCAGAGGAATGGGAGAAAGAAATTTGACAATATTTATACACTTACACTTTTAATATTTTTAGTGTTGTCCCAGGTAAAAAACTCCTAATTGGAGATGCTCATTTTTGACCAAATTGAAAGCAAAACCAGTTCTTTAATCATTGTTTTTGTTCCAGAATTTTTAGCCAAGTCAGTATTATAAGAAGTGTCATCTACCACAGAATACAGAAATTTTTCAGACTCTAGTAGTTAAAAAAAGTGGACAAAAGTAGCAAAAGTAACAACCACAAATCAATGAATTCTGTTATAGATTTCCTCTTTTAGGAGCTGGTTTATAAAGATTTATTAACATAGGAAAGTCAAAGATCCAATGTGATGTATTTACCTAAACCTTATTTGTTCCTGCAAATGAATAAGAATTGATATAAAGGTTTTTTTTCCCTGTTCTAGAACTTTACATAAATGTGATCATACAGAGTGTTCCTTTTTTCCATCCACCTCTTCAGCATAATGTTTTGTGTGAGTCAGTAGTCTGTTCCTCCTTATGGCTGAAGAGTATCTTAGGATATGAAAAATTTGTACAACTCCAGGTTATAGTGTCCATGTTTACATATTGTTACATGTTCTACATGGAAGTAAAATTTTTGGATGGTGTGAGACATGGGTAAAGATTTCTGTTTTTATCATATGAGTATACAAAAGTTCAATGCTCCCCCCCTTTTTTGGTAAGGAAGCTTTCCCCAATTGAATTATATTGACACCTTTATAGAGTATCAAATGATTATATGTGTGAGTGTTTTGTGAGCCTTCTATTCTATTCATTTTTGTCTATACTGATGCAACGTTCTCTTGATTACTGTGGCTTTACAGTACATCTTGAAATCAAGGAGGTTAGGTACTCCACCCTCATTCTTTATTTCTAGGTTCTTATATTTAACCCTAAATATTTGTGTTTTCTTTTATACTTATTGTATATTGATTTTATATCCTGTGGCCTTACTAATTAGCTTATTTCTAATAGATTTTTCTAGACTTCTTAGGATATATTCTTAATATATATAAACATATATATATATATATATATAATTATGATTCAAGAAAGTTTTACCTCTTATAGTGTCTAGTATTTTCTTCCTTTTTCTTGACTTATTTTACTGGGTGAGGCCTGCAATGAAAAATTGAATGAGAGCATGAGTGGAAATCATTGTCTTATATTCAATCATTTGGAGAACATATTACATTTTTCACAATTATGGTGGTTGCTACTGATTTTTCATACTGTCCTTCATGTAGAAGAAGTTTTCCTTTATTTCTAGTTTTCTGGCTCTTGAATTTGGTGAAATATTTTTCCATATTTCTTGAAATGTTCATGGTTTTTTCCTCTCTTAAAGTATTTTGGTTGAATTTGTAGAACAGTAATTCCAGCTTTATAAAATAACTTAGGATTTCTTCCTCCTCTTTCATTATTGTTATTAGGAACTTGTATCATCTATATTTTCTTAGAGATTTATTGATTTTATTGATGTTTTCAAAGAACCATCTTTAATTTTATTGATTTTCTATATCGCTTGTCCATTATATATTTCATTGATTTTGACTGTTTTATTAATGATGCAGAGTTAGGGTTTTTTAAATATCTTTTAATTAAGTCTTTTATTGTGATGAAATGTTCACTTTTTTTCCATGGAAATATTCTCTTTCTTGTAGTTTACTCTTTGTCTGATATTGTTAAAGCTACTACGGTGTTCCTTATAATGAATGTTTGCATGGTGTATCTTTATTTTCTCATTATTTTATGTTCAATCTGTCTTTATAAGCAGTAAATCATGTGGTATTATCTTTCTCCCACCAAGTATAGTGATCTCTGCCTTTTAATTGTCATATAGATATCAGATATAGATGTGCTTTGGTAGAAATGGACCTGAAGGAAAGCGATTTCTGTTAAACATACAAAATCCCCTGCCCTTTGCATGGTTGTATATTCAAAATGAACTATATGGCCTATTATTCTCAATCAAGTGGTAAATTAAATATTTAATGGGCAAATGTCGATGAAATATACCAATTTCAGGGGCGTGTGGGTGTCTTCAGTTAAGCATCCGCCTTCAGGGGTGCCTGGGTGGCTCAGTGTGTTAAGGCCCTGCCTACAGCTAGGGTCATGATCTCTGGGTCCTGGGATCGAGTCCCCAGTCAGACTCCCTGCTCAGCGGGAAGCCTGCTTCCCCCTCTCCCTCTGCCTGCTTCTCTGCCTAGTTGTGATCTCTTTCTCTCTGTCAAATGAATAAATAAAATCTTTAAAAAAAAAAAAGCATCTGCCTTCGGCTCAGGTCATGATCTCAAGGTCCTGGGATTGAGCCCTGCATAGGGCTCTCTGCTCAGTGGCGAATCTGCTTCTCTTTCTCCCTCTTCCTCTGTGATATCTCTGGCTGTCACTCTCTCTCAAATAAATAAATAAAATCTTTAAACGAAACCAAACCACAAAAACTTTAAAACTTATCCTTATCATATAGTTTTGACTATACAGGATAATATTTTATAATTTATTACCTACTTAGAAAATATTATTTTCAGTTGTTCTAAACTAAATGAACATTACAAGTAGAAACATTAATGTAAATACAATTTTGTATCTTAGTTACAGAAAAAAATTGATTTTTAGTATAGTATTTTGAATCCAATGCACCTTTAGGGAGAGCTTATTAATGTTGCCTTACAATTTATGTAAACTAATATAATTATTGAACATTAATTTTAACAATTGTTATTGCTTTCTGACCTACAAAACCTAACAGTGATTCATAAATAACTGAAGCATATAAAAGGTTTTAATGTGTGTAATAATAATGTACAATGCTCGCTAGTACTTAGGGAATAGTTATGTTTTCCTTAGCAAATGGGGCTTAATAAAATAAGTTTATTTGAGCAAAAATATATTTACTTGGAGACCTTTTATCCACTTTCAGTATGTAGACAGCCAACATTTTCTATATATAATGAGGAAATCCATATTTTCATTCTAAGACTTCTTCCTCACAATATATGCTCTTTTTCTAAAACTTCTTTTTTTTAAATTCGAGATAGAATTTTAGCTATTTGAATGGCTTTATTATATTCCTCCATCCTTATAAACATAGTTGCTATTCTTATATGGAAATTTATTTATTTAGTTTTTTCACTTAAATTAATCTAACAAATTAATTTAACACAGTAGATTAGTAATTATTTGGTGTTTTCTTTGAAGTATTCTTTATATTTTTATTTTAATGACAAGCTTAGCTAAAAAGTAGTCAATAACCACTCAGGTAAGAAAAATAGATTTGTTTTTCAGAGTTAGAGATGATTGTATAAATTTGGGAATTTAGAGTAATCTAGAATATTTTCCCCATATTGAGGCTTACTTTTCTTTTAGATCTATCTTGGCATTTGAGTAACTATATGTTAGGCTCTGTTGTAGTAGTTTTGCTCCCAGTCTACTTAAATAATGTCTCATATGCAAGCAGTGTGAGAAAAAAAATAGTGATGATAAATTCATAGGTAAGAGTTTGAAGTGTAAACTTGGGTAAGTTCTAACACTTTGGTCTATTGAGAAAACAAAATCATAAGTTGCCCCCTGACCATTGCAGAATTAACGTAAGATATTGCTAAGGCCACTCCTGAATAAAAGTCCAAGAAAAATACAGATATTAGTGGTCATGCCCTTACTGTGTATAGAACTGTGGGCTTCATGTCATGTTACTGGATGGACTATGGTGTCCCTGGAGTGGTTTGCTTCTCAAGGGATTTTCTGAGTTTCAGGAGGTTAATTTGAATGGATGATATGAGCCACCGTTAGGATGAAGACTATTTTTTTTAATCGCGTAAGCATCTCCTTTTTTTTCCTCCAAATACATGATTTCTAACAAATCTCTCTGTAATGACATGATATCCAGTCATATTTTCACAGTCAAATTAGAAATGATCTGGAAACTTGACACCAACTACCAAGTTCCTTTGTGGTTAAAACTGTGTTAGCAATTATTGGCCTGAAATACTCCTGTTTCTTATCTTCATATCCAGAGTCAAATATAAGCTATAGAATAAGAAAGAAAGCAAAGTTAAATAAAACACCTTTCTTTTCCACAATACAGAAATACTAATGTCTATTTTCAAATAGAAGCCTATTTAGAAATACCTAGAAGTACCACAAAAGATTTAGAGAGGATTGAAGAAAAAAAATTGAATGTTTGTTGCTTAAAGGTAAAATATTTTATATTCTAAGAAGCATTTTACTGAGCATGAGGGAAAATAATTCTGGTTTCACGACTAGCAGAATACATGCATTTTCATCTAACCTAAAAATGTTCCTTTGTTGTGTAAGGAGCTTTAATAATAAACCTTATTCTGCTTTATATTATATAAATTAGAACAAATACCAAATCCAGGGCCAGAAAAATATTTCTGAATCTTCCTCCCAAATGTTAGGTAGTCAGAAGGTAATTGTTTAAAATAAAAAGGAAAATTCAACTCATTTTCTTTGTATTGAATTCTTCTGAATACTGTGTCGTGAATGCATGAAAGGCTTCTATTAATATTTGTCTTCGATTTTAACTTTAGTTTTTGCGCATAAAACTTATTCAGTTGATACATGCTCGGGTATTTTAGTGAGAATACTTAAAAAGAACTTAAAATGAATTTTCATAGAAAAATAAACAGCTTTCTCTATGAAGGGTTGCAAAAAATTACCCACAAAGTAGTTACCTTCCAAGTAAACATATAAAGACGAGATGGATTGTGAGTAGTAGAAAATTTCTTTGCTCAGAAGATGAGAGATGGACATCCCTGGCCTATGTTCGAGCTTTTTATAGTACTCGTGGACCTTGGTCAAATGACATAATGCTTCCAGGATTCAATTTATTTTTTTATGAAATGGTGATTAGAAATTTTTTAAGAGGGGCAAACAAGAATATGTTCATACACTACTTGGCACAATATCTTGAACATAATACCTATTCAATATTGTAATTCACTTTTATCATCATTATTATATTTTTTATCATATATATAGTCATTTCTAAAAGAGTGTTTTTGCTTGAAGAGTCACTAGCTAAATATATAGTTCTTTTATTAAATTGTAGGAAAACAGGTTTAAAGAATATTATTAGACTTACATAGACAGAGCCAAAGCAGACTCTTCATAATTAATTAGCCTGGAAGTTCACTATTCAGACCCTGCCCTGATACCAGGTCTTCCTTTTCTTTCTTTTTCTGAACTGGCTTGGTTTCCTTAACAGCTTGTTCCCTCCCTATGAATGAGTCTGAAAATATCCTGCTACAAACAGACAAGGAACAAAAGATCCATCTCTACAACCATTATCCATTACATTTCATTTTAAGGAATCACTCAGGTTCTGCTTTCTGATCTCTAAACTGTTCTGCTCTGATTTAGTAACTATAATGTCTATTCTTCTCTGACATGGTCCCTTCAAATTTATGTCACTCTCTTTTGTGTCAATCTCAGTTCAAGATTTGTCATTCGGAAGTCCATTTTCTCCTACATCTTTTGGATGAATTTCAGATAGACGCAAAAACAGTACATGTCCAGTTTCCAGTGATGGTTGTTCAGACACTTCCCATTTGCCCCAAAATAGAGTCTCTTCTCTTTCCTTTCGGCTTTGGTACTGGTTGTTAATTCTGTTCCAGCTGTCCCACGCTCAGATCTGAAAAGACTAAATAGAATGCACAATGACAGCTAAAGTAAAGGAGTAATCACTATATTTCCTAAAGTTAAGAATAATTCACAGGGGCACCTGGGTGGCTCAGTGGGTAAAGCCTCTGCCTTCAGCTCAGGTCATGATCTCAGGGTCCTGGGATCCAGCCCTGCATTGGGCTTTCTGCTCAGCAGGGAGTCTGCTTCCCCTCTCTATCTGCCTGTTTTCTGCCTACTTGTGATCTGTCAAATAAATAAAATCTTAAAAAAAAAAAGAATAATTCATAGTGTAGATATCATCAGATTGGATTCTTAAAATCTCTGGAAGAGTACAAGGGAAGAAAAACAAAATAAAACAAAACATGGTCACCATCAGCGACTGTAATAGTTGAAATATTTAATTTTTTTTCTCCTGACAATGCCATAAAAACCAAATCAGTTGCAGAATATTTTCCCACTTCAAACATTGTTTTCTAGGATCTAACAATTGTTCTGAACACAGGGAATCACAAGTAGCTAATCCATTTTCCACAACATCCATCTGGTGGGAGAATATCCTGCCTGTAATCAAGACCAGGAGATTAGTCCCGGCAAATGGTTGATTCTATTACAAATATTTCCTTCTTGGTTTACTAAAACCCTAATAAATTGTTCTTTGCCTAATTTTCTGTCTACTGATAACAGTATTAGTTACATAAGGTCGTGTACCTAGACTGAGATTAGAACCAATCTTGATGGGTGGTAAAACAATCTTAACAGGTGACAAAGGCACAAGATGTCCCCGGTACGCTTTAAAAAAGTCTGTGTTGTAGACAGTGCAATCTTACTGGCCTGCAAGAGATAAGAAGCTAATAAAAAGTAGTGAAACAAGCACAGTATGAAAATTAAATGGATCTTAAAACTGGAGAATGCACTCTAAATGCAAAATTTATCCCTGTAACTCCAAACCATCTTTATGAGGATAAGGCAGAAATTCTGAAGGCTACGCAAATTTTCCCAAATTTTAATTATTAATACCTTTTTAAACATTGAATAGTCCAAACAAAACCCTTGTTAAAAGTATGGAGGTTCTTTTCTCCCATTTCTACCTCAATTATTTCTTAGGTACTCTGAGCCAGCTAACTAAAACCATCTAAAACGAGTCAAGTTGACTCAATTAAGAACAAAATAAAAATAAATTTCCATGGAAATAGAAAGCTGCATTCACACAAATGCCAAAATAATGTCTGATGAATAACATTACAGTGAACACAAATGAAATCATAATTTGCCATTTACTTAATTTGTGCTATTAAATGCTTGATAAGAATGTCAGAAGTGTTTTTTAAAATGCTCATTAAAATGATTTATTATAATGATGAGTAGAATTGCTATTAAGGGATTAATATGAATTAGGCATATCATGGAAAAGGATTGCAAGGGAAAATTGTAAGGAAAGAAGAGAAAATATGATCCCAAATATGGATCATAAATATGCTTTTTCTAAGAATGTCATATGGTAATTGCACCAATTTTAAGGGAATAAGGTATTAGATAAAAATGAAACATATACCAAAGGTACTCTTTCTTATAAATGTGTGCCTAAACTTAAGGAATAAATATCAATAAGTAGTTTAATATATTCAGGATTTTAAATTTAGATTATAGTAATGTAAAGAATTACTATAGAAGCAATTCATATTATGTATTTTTGAAACTATCATTGGCTGTTATGGATTTTTTATGCTTTAATAATTTAAAAACATTTCTCTTTGTAATATATAAAAATATTTTATATCGAAGCCATAGTAAACAATCTCGTTTATGCAAATTTTTTATTTATGATATCCAGTTTCTATTGCCATTGAATTTTACAAGGAAAAATTTTAGTCTAAAATATTTTGTTCTCTAAAATTGAACAGTTTTAGTTTCAGGAGGAATCTACACAAGCAAAATCAAAGGGAGAAATGAAAAAATGTCTGCTGGATTTGGCTCGTGTGCTTTGAAAAGCAGCTTATATAAGCCAACCCCAAATTTTTCTATCATCTGCTGGAATAACAAGCATGTTTTCACACATTGAATGTTTTAATCCTATTTGTCAGGTTGTTAGCTTGTGTTTCCAAATCTCTGATTTAAACTGGCCCACAGAATCTCTGGTTAACTAAAGTCTAGCAAAAGGAAATGAGTCTCTGTCACTAAGCTGTCAAAAGGTCAACAAGAGTGACAGCTCCACCATCTCAATTGCAGATTTTCAGCTAAAAGCCAACTGATGTCAAGATTAAGTCAAAGCTGAGACCTCATCATAATAAACAGATTGTCAAAACAGCAAAGCACTCCACAACCTAGATAGGAAGCTTAGGAGGCAGGCTTTGTGTCAGTTTGAGGGCATGACAGAGGGTAGGGGGGCCCTCAAAAACCCTATTGCTTTGTCATTCTAACATTACTCTTTTGATCTTGAAAGTTTATTGGTCTTCCATACATAATTCTAAAGTCAGAGACAGAGAAGGAGAGAGACAGAGAAAGGAAGGAAAGAGAAACTATGTTTATATGCCTGTGGCTTTCAATTACTTTATTAATTTTAGTATCTGTGTTAAGATAGTAAAAACAACTGAATTAAAAAGGAAAAGCAAGTGGTAGACCCTTGACCATAGATAATAGCAGAATCAAGAAATAGAAAATGACAATAATGATGGTAATGGCATATTAAGGATAAAATCAGTTTGTATGCCCTTACTCTTAATTAAAACGATACCTTGGAAGTTAGACCTCCAGGACAAAAATAAAACTTTAGAAAGAAAATGAAAAAAAAATTGTTTTAAAATTAAAATTAATGGAAGACATTATTGGAAAGGGACTTTGGGATCAATTTTCAGAGTTATATAGGTATCTTAAAATCATATAATTGCATATGGAAACTTGTGTAAATTTAAGAATACTGTACAGTGAGACATCTTGTCATCACATATACACACAATGAAATATAAACAATATATATTGAGTTCATATTCTGAACCAGGCTGCCTTCTAGAAATTTGAAATAAATTAGAAAGCAAAAGACATAAATTGCCACCAAATAAACACTGTTATGATGTTTATATTCCCATAGTAAGTTGAGAAATGATAAGGTTTTGTAAAAATGAAGATGGTGCAATGGGAATTTGGAGCCCGTGTGTGCATGTGCGTGTGTGTGTGCACCTGCCAGCATGCATATGTGCATCTGTGTGGTTGTTTGTGTTGGAAGGATTGCAATTTTAAATAGAATAGAGTGTTTAAGGCAAGATAGACTGAGAAAAAATTTTTGCAATGATCTGCATAACTATCGTGAGAATTTTGACTAATAATTTAAAATCATAACATGATTAACATTAAAAAACAAAAAAAGAGGGCTGCTTGGGTGGCTCAGTTGGTTAGGCGTCTGCCTTCAGCCCAGGTCATGATCCTAGAGTCCTAGGATTGAGCCCCCGTATTGGGCTCCCTGCTCAGCGGGGAGTCTGCTTCTCCCTCTCTCCCTACTTCTCCCCTGCTCATGTGCTCTCTCTCTTTCTTTCACTCACTCTCCCTTTCAAATAAATAAATAAATAAAATCTTAAAAAAAGAAGCATGGGTGGAAGAGAGCAGGATAAATGGGCAGATATATATTAAGTCAAAGATATTAAAATACTAATGTAAAATATTACAGTAAAATATTAATGGTAAGTGATGAGTATTCACTATAAATTTCTTTCTCCCTTGCAGAATGTTTGAACATCTTAAATAACATATTGGAAAAATACAGAATTTTCTCTGTACACATCTATACTATTTTACACATTTTTCTTTCCTTTTTTTTTTTTTCTCTTCCTCAGGCTTTAGGCCTATACCTCTAAAAATTACATACGAAAAGTCATTTAATCTTTATTCTGTGTTCTACTATTTTTGACAACCATTAAGTTCCAGAAATCATGTTTACTTTTCTCACATGACTTTGTATTCAGAATTTTACAAATCTAAACATTAACATTTTATGTAAATTTTCTTGCTCAGTTTCAGAAATGGAGAAGCCAGAGGGGAAGCCTCATATAAAATCCTACTGGAAGTTACATTAGAATTAAGTCTGTATATCAAAGAGACAAGAACTGCACTCTAGGAATACACAATGTATCTTTTTGAAAGAGGTACAGTAATATCTGCCTACTACCAAATCACCAGCTGACTCCAAGAAATAAAATGATTTCAGTAAGTCAAAAACAAAATGTTACCATGTATTCAACAACAAATAGATTTTTTAAAATTCTAAACTCAAAATTATTTTTATGGTGTATTGAATGATATCCCTAACATCACCGTGCATATATAATAACTTAGCAATTATTACATGAGCTTTTTAAAGAAAAAAACAACAAAACCAAGCAACCTTTCTGAAAAAAATAATGTTATTCTTACACTAGAGCATTTTTAAAGATAAAGAAACTCTAATTAAAGAAAGGAATCCCTAATTTCAAGAAGTTGGCTCCTGTGAGTGCAAGATACTTGGTACACTTGGCTCTTGAACAACATGGGTTTGACCCGAATGCATCTACTTATACACAGACTTCTACAGTACAGGATTATAAATGTGTTTTCCTTATAATTAATTAAATTTTTACTCTAGTTTACTTTATTGTAAGAATATAGTAGATAACACATATGACATACAAAATATGTGTTATTTTATAGCACAACCAGTTATTGGTAAATAGCTGGTAGCCAGCTATTAGTAGTTTAGTTTCGGGGGAGTTGAAAGTTATTCACAGTTTTTCAACTGCATGGGAAGTCAAGATGCCCAACCTCCGCATTGTTCAAGAGTCAACAGTATATCTGTCCTTAGCACAAAACAAGTGCTAACTTTTGTAGAACTACTTAACTAGGTAATGACAGCTCAACATATGGGGTGAGCTTCAAATCAAGGCATATGCGTGTGTTCCTCTGACATTACCATATATATATTACACTATTTTAGTGTACAGAGGCAGTGTCTCCTTTCCTCTTTTTATCTTTTTGTTATTTTTTCCCTGTCCGTCTTTTCTTTCTACTGGCACAAAGGATTTCACTGATTTTAAATGAAAGTTTCTCAGGAAAAAATGGGGGCATGCTCACATCTTTCATGTCTTAACCTAAATGGCAAACTTCTTTATCCTCACTGAATCTCAGTTTACTTCTTTGTAAAAAGTGGATAATCACTTAGACCCTATGAAAGATTGGCAAGAAGCAGATAATATAAAGATAGCTTCCAGGAGTTTTGAAGAGTTGATGGGTTACCGAGTTCTAGAATATTATCACCTTGCTAAGCACCAATGTGACATTTTGATGCAAGTTTATTGGGTGATTTAGATTATAGCTATTTTTCTTTTTCAAATTTACCTAGCATATTTTTCATAATAAAATATACTCAGACATTTCAGATGCTGTATGTTCTGTAAGGTTTTTTCAATTTTTTTTTCCATGTTAGTATTTGTGTATTGGTTGAACACATGTTCAAACTCCAATGAAACATTTTGTGTGCTTTCTAACCAAAAATTGGCTTTTGTAATGAATGCTTCTTTGGCAAATGTTAATATCCCACATTAACAACATACATGTTTATGAGCCACCAACATCCGCAGCAGCATAGAAAAATTAATAAATAGCATTTTCGCTATTTAAAAAGGATGAATACTTTTCTGATCCCTTCTAATCTTTAAGGCTCTATTACATATTGTTAATTATGAAAACAATGCTAAACTTAAAATAATAAGCTGAAGTTTGGAACATGCCTAAATTCATGCAAAATACTTTTGGTAGATACACATTTGCCAGGATGGTGAAAGTTGAGACTCATCCATGGGAGCTGTTCTTAGGGGAAGAGAGGCAGCTTGCCCAAGGTTATGTTTTATTCTATATCTATTGACTAATTCTGCTGGGGTTTAGAGTCCTAGCCTCCTTGCCTCGAGGTCCATCCTAGCTCCCAAGATGACCTTTGTCCCAGCTGAGTCCTTCTTTGCCACAGTAACCAAGCCCTGCTCCCCACCCCGTCCAGTCCTATTTCACTGCTCTCAACAGGCGACCTTTCTGAGAACATGTCTCCATAGATAGCCTTCCCATTGATTTCAGGTCTTCAGATCCTATCCTTGAGGAATCCAAGATGATGGGTTCAGAGAGAAAACAAAAATACGACATTTCTAAGGATTTTAAAAATGAGCGTTAGGCTTTATATAATAATTGTAACTACAGCAAATTTCTATTTTATCTATAATATCCAAGTGCTTTGGTTGTAATTTTAACTCAGCTATTGCCATGAGTGTGGCCTTCTGTGTTACTCTAATTTCTTTAATTTCCTTATGTACATAATGTATTATTCATAGAACAAACCCATGATATAATGAACTAAATAATGTAAGAAAGCACACTTAATGGCTTTTCTTTTTTTTTTTTTTTTTTTAATGGCTTTTCTAACTTAGATTAAACATTCTGAGTTAAGGCATGTTTTAGTAGATAAATATAGGATACATGCTCATCTTATAATGACAGCTAGTATTCACAGATGGATTTCTACAAATTGTTTGCATTTGAAAATCAATCCCAATTTCAAAACCAGGACAAGATGCAGAGAGAAAAAAAAAAAAGAGCTCTATATATATATACACTTATCAAATCAACTGAACAATCTCTTATAACCTGTAGGTAACTTAAGAAAAAACAATGCTGTTTACTTTTGACATTTATGAATTTTATTTTTATTACTTGTAAGAATAATTTAGTAAGAAAATCTCATTGTTACGCTGTCAACACTCAGTTGTGAACTGTAATGTCAAAGACACAGTTTTTTACAGTGCTAGGAAATGCAACACAAAACTAATAAGTGAGGGGAACATCAAAAACATGTAATAAACACTACAATCTGATTGTTTGCAAAACCCAATTTTTCTCAGAAGAAGAAACAAAAATTACAGGTGAGCTATTACAGTATTAACTCCTTAACAAAAACCTTACTAAATAATAGCTTCTGGAAAACTTTTGATTTTACATTTTTCCTTTCACACTATGTGATTTCGTACTCTATTTCACAGAACAATGCTCTGCTGAACGCTGTCACTCTCACAAATGGTATGGTAGCTGTCAGTGATTTTCAAAGAAAGCTGAATAATATGTACATATCTTATTTTAATGTGTTCAGAACACATGGACCTTTTTGGTGTTAGGAACGGGTAAAGAATGTGACCATAAGGTGAAGCATGGCTCATGCTGTGGGGCCAAACAGCATGAAACCCCATGCTTCATTAGTGATTCTCCTCATAGCAGCTGGCCAATGGATCATGAAAATGAATCAGAAATATTAGGGCTTTTTTTTTTCTTTTTTCTCACTTTCTGCATTCACAAGCAATTATGAACAGTTGGAGTCTACCTTTCAGTGGGTAGTATTTCAGTTCTCTGCTTTTAACTTTATAGGTTTCTATTCTAAAATCATATGCCCTAACTCATGCATTTGTTACAGATAACAAACCCATTTGAAGATCTTTAAGGTGAGTATCTTCCAGTAAAAATCAATGTTAGGATATATGCCTTTCTTTTAGGTGGAAAAGTCCCTCAGTTGTTTTGAAGTCAAGCCACTCTTATTAAAGACAAAATGAGTATATGCATTATGTGTCTTTCTCAAGACAACAAAGCAAGACAATAAATCAGAATACTTAATCCTCGCTTTTTGAAAGCTATCCCACAGTTCTCTCTGGAGACCCTACAGGAGCAAAGAGAGCAGAAATTCAAATTAATTAATTTGATAGCTCTAAGAATCATTTACATCATACTATGTGATGCTGGGGATTCTGGGGTTGGATGTATGTTGTCCCCAAATAAGCATCCCTTCAATACCTTATTTTCCAAATATGCAAAAAAATGAGTGCCTATCATGGAGGTGGGGAAGGGAAGCCTTATTGCATCAAAAATGTAAATTACTCATTAAAATTAGCTCCTGCAATTAGTTGGGAGTTCCATTCCAAGATAAGCTTGAATCATTACAAATAGCCACTTTTTTTTTTGTTGTTATTTGTATTGGTTCAATATCGCCTACCCAAGCCAACAATGTTGACTAAATGAGTTAACAGTATATTTAGTTGCAGAATAAAGTTCAATTCCTATTCTTTGAGGGTAACTTTTAGACTCTCTGAATACAATTGAAGTACTTTGTATTCTAAAAGTAGTATGATTGTTTTAACAAATGAAATAAAGCTATCTTTAATCAGGAAAGAACTATGGGATCAACTCTATAATTGACTAGGGGAGTTTCTCCTTCAGGGAAAGCAACTTATGTACGGGATATCTGGAATTGCCAAAAAAGAATAATTACCCTGCAGCCCATCTTATTTCCAGAGTGAATTAAGTCTTGTAAATGTGCCTGTCTCAACATCTAGTGATATATTTCAAAAAAATAATAATAAAATAAATTGAAAAACAATACATTTTTTAATGGATTGAAAATAAAATAGAAATCAAGCAGGGTTGTTACCTATTATTCTATAGTTCTGAGTAATTTTATATATCATGTAATCAACCATGTGATGTTCTCTTTAACCAGCAGACTAACTTTGTACATCATTTTTTGAGGCAATTATTTTATACAGTGAAGGAGGACTATTTATTTCACTTGAATAGTTATGATTTAGCTTTCATTTCTGTCAGTGTTAACCTTTTTGCTTAGATGAATTTTTCAGGTTAATTATATAGGGCCAGATTTTCCTCACTGAAAATGCCATTGAAATTTCTCAAATCATGAAGTTAGTACAAACCAAATGAAACCTGTTAATAGTCCTTCTCCAATGTCTTTCCTTCAGATTGTTTGAATTCTTTCCTATTTGTACAAGCATCATAAACAATCTCATATAATATTCTGCCATCCTTTACTATAAAACCGTTCTTTTCAAGGTCAACAGCGCTTATAATAATGCCGAATTATATTCATTATTTTGTTCTGTTTATTATGCTCTAATCATTTGGATTTATCATTTTGCATCCTTTTCCCCCCACTTTTTAATTACATGTTTCCCCTATTATAATCTAAACTATATCCCAACAAGAAACATATCTTGTTCTCAACTCCGTCCTCAGTCCTGGGAAATACCTGATTAATAAGATGTGTCCAATAAGTATTTATTTTTCAAATGAATAAAGTGCTTTATTATTTTTTTTTAAATACACTCCAAAAGATCACCAAACAAGGGCTAGCAATCCTACACTTTAATCCCTGTTCCAATAATGACTGACTTTTCCCACATAAATGTGTGTAAATCTCTTCACTTCTCTGTGCCCCAGTTTCCCTGAGGGATTTGGCTAAATCATATCTAAGCTCCTTTCCAATGATTCTATCTCAATGACTGAAGGAATCTATAAACTCTAATATTATATTTCTTCTAAATTTTATTTCATTTTTCTCCCTTAGATTTTAGCTACAGCAAAGAATTTCATCACCTAGGAAAATGTGAAGTATATCCCTAGTTGAGATAGAAATGCAGGGCTCATGGCTGTTTCATTCTGTTTTTATTTTTAGATCAGTCTTTCAGTTTCTTCAATTTTCTAAACATGCTGATGTTTAAAATCATTCCTGTTGTTATATTCGTGAACCTATTTTCATCTTTTTATTTCTTGAAACTTTAATGGCTCTGCCGACTTCCCCAAAGCCCTCTTTCTCAACAATTTCAAACAGCCTTTCAAGGATTTTGCTTAAAATGGAAATGGAAATGTACTTCAATTGTGTACACAAGAAGAAAAACTGATGTGACGAGGTGATGAAAGTGTCGAGTACGTGATAGCCTTTCCACTGAGGTCCCTTTCAGTCCTCAAAGAACAAACCCACGCTTTGTAAACCTGGATACCTTTCCATCCTTGTATTATTTAGCTTCTAATCCATAACTTTGTTAAAAGGCTTACAAAATGAAGGAGATCTTTTGTTTATTCAACCATGTGTACTTTTTGCATTAGGTTCACTTTTATTGAGTACATTATTAAGTGGGTTCAGCCTCGGGAAAGGCAATGTTATATTACTCTACTCGAAATTGCTGATTTGCCAGACAGAGCCCTCTATTTCTTATTAAAAGTTAGAGAAGCAGGGACACTGAGGTGGCTCAGTCGGTTCAATGTCCAATTCTTGATTTCTGCTCAGGTCATGATCTCAGGATGCAGAGATCGAGCCCTGAGTCAGGCTCCACACTCAATGTGGAGTCGGCTTGAGATTCTCCCTCTCTGCCTTGTCCTCTGCCCCTCCCCCCACTCACATGTAGTCACTCACTAAATAAATGAATAAATGAATGAAATCTCAATAAATAAATAAATAAATGAAATCTTAAGGAAAGTAAAGGTGCACAAGCATGTGCACTACAAAAAAAAAGTTAGAGAATCAAGAAGCTTTTTGGTAGCAAAATGTTCTCAGGCCAGCTATGATTCACTAACAATAAGCATTTCTCATCTTGTCTGCAATCATTATCAAAAGGCTTAATTTTCACAAATGAATGGAAGCTTCTTTGGTTGTCAGTTCAGTCATCTCCACTCCCAGATGTTAATCACCATCATATAGCATCAGAGTAAAAAAAAGGAGGAAACGGAATATATGTAAATTCTACAGAGGAATATATGTATATCCTACAGAGATAACTCTTAAGAGAAATATATGTATATTCCAGAGATAAACACTGCATACTAATATAGTAAGGGAGAAATTTTGCTTTATATCCTTCTGTTTCTAAAGAATATGAATTTCCTTTGAAGTACTCGACTTATGAGCTCTTCAAAAGTATATCACAATCATGATTCTTCATTTACTTTGTATGCTGTTTGACTTTTTTTTCTTTTTTTTATTAACATATAGTGTATTATTTGCTTCAGGGGTACAGATCTGTAAATCATCAGTCTTACAAAATTCACAGCACTCACCATAGCACATACCCTCCCCAATGTCCATAACCCAGCCACTTTATCCCTCTCCCACCACCCCCCAGCAACCCTCAGTTTGTTTCCTGAGATTAAGAGTCTCTTATGGTTTGTCTCCCTCCCTGGTCCCATCTTGTTTCATTTTTTTCCCTCCCTACCTCCCACGACCCCCTGCCCTGCCTCTCAAATTCCTCATATGAGAGAGATCATATAATTGTTTTTCTCTGATTGACTTATTTCACTTAGCATAATACCCTCCAGTTCCATCCACGTCTTTGCAAATGGCAAGATTTTGTGTTTTTTGATGGCTGCATAGTATTCCAGTGTGTGTGTGTGTGTGTGTGTGTGTGTGTGTGTGTGTGTGTGTGTGTGTGTATATACATCTTCTTTATCCATTCATCTGTTGATGGACATCTAGGTTCTTTCCATAGTTTGGATATTGTGGACACTGCTGCTGTAAACATTCCCGTGCACGTGCCCCTTCAGATCACTACATTTGTATCTTTAGGGTAAACCCAGTAGTGGGATTGCTGGGTCGTAGGGTAGCTCTATTTTTAACTTTTTAAGGAAACTCCATACTGTTTTCCAGAGTGGCTGCACCAGCTTGCATTCCCACCAACAGTGTAGGAGGGCTCCCCTTTCTCCACATTCTCACCAACGTCTGTTGTTTCCTGACTTGCTAATTTTAGCCATTCTGTCTGGTGTAAGGTGGTATCTCACTGTGGTTTTGATTTGTATTTCCCTGATGCCAAGTGATGTTGAGCACTTTTTCATGTGTCTGTTGGCCATTTGGATATCTTCTTTGCAGAAACGTCTGTTCATGTCTTCTGTCCATTTCTTGACTGGATTATTCTTTGGGTGTTGAGTTTGATAAGTTCTTTACAGATTTTGGATACTAGCCCTTTATCTGATATGTCATTTGCAAATATCTTCTCCCATTCTGTCAGTTGTTTTTTGGTTTTGTTGACTATTTCCTTTGCTGTGCAAAAGCTTTTGATCTTAATGAAGTCCCAATAGTTCATTTTTGCCCTTGCTTCCCTTGCCTTTGGTGATGTTTCTAGGAAGAAGTTGCTGTGGCTGAGGTCGAAGAGGTTGCTGCCTGTGTTGTCCTCAAGGATTTTGATGGATTCCTGTCTCACATTGAGGTCTTTCATCCATTTTGAGTCTTTTTGTGTGTGGTGTAAGGAAATGGTCCAGTTTCATTCTTCTGCATGTGGCCGTTTGACGTTTTTTTAAAAAAAGATTTTATTTATGTATTTGATAGAGAGAGAGCACAAGCACGGGGAATGGCAGGCAGAGGGAGAGGGAGAAGCAGGCTCCCTGCTGAGCAGGGAGCCCAAACTGGGGCTCTATCTCAGGACACTGAGATCATGACCTGAGCCAAAGGCAGATGCTTGACCACCGATTGAGCAACCCAGGCACCCCGCTGTTTGACTTTTAAGGTATCCCAAGCAAATAAATGCTAATGGTAGCAAAGAAAATAATAATATATAGAAATACTTATGTATTAATTTCTCCTTCCAGTGCACACTTCTTAGGTTTCCACTGAACATAGATTTATGTGTAACCTTTACCTTTCTCTCTGTGATCACAAACACACATAAAGACACATGCATGCTCAGTTTATTTTATTTTAAAAATATATACTTAAATATTTATTTACCCTGTTAAATATCTTTGACCTATAACCTGCCAAAAGTTAGCAACTTGATTTTTCAACAGATGTCTTATATTCCCTGTCTATATTTTCTGTAATATTTTTATGTTCTCTATCCTCTATTGTTCTCCTGTTTATGAACATTCAAGTAGTTGTACACATTTTACATTTACGAACTTCTTTTCTAGGTAGCAATTAATCTGCATCTTTTCATTTAGGAAATTTTTTTGCTTTTGATTTCTATGTAGACAGTCCAAAATGTTGAACTTCAATTTTTTAAAAAATATATTTATTTTATTTTATTTTATTTTCTGATTCGTTTATTTATTTGAGAGAGAGAGTGCAAGCAGAGAGAGGGACACAGGGAGAAGGAAATAAGCAGAATCTGCACTGAGTGGGGAGCCCCCCATGCAGCTCGATCCCGGGATTCTGAGATCATGACCTGAGCTGAAATCAATAGCTGCATGCCCGACCAAGTCACCCCTAAAAATGTATATTTTAAATATTAATATACACTCCCATATTTTTTCCAGATGAGTTTTAACAATGATCATTAACAGTAGAATGCATGAGGTTACCTATTGCCCATTCCTGATGAATAGCAAAGAACTCGTTGATGTTTTAATTTGCATTCAACAATTAATGTCTGGGCATGTTAAGTTTCCCATATATGCATACTAGTTCCATTAAGATTAATACTACTGCTTATAATATTTGTATTTCTTAAGGCTTCATATGTACTTTCTTTTTTTTGTTTGTCTTTTTAAAGGTTTTTATTTATTTGAGTGAGAGAGAGAGCATGATCAGGGGGAGGGGCAAAAGGAGAGGGAGAAGCAGACTCCCTATTGAGTGGGGAGCCTGAAGTGCGGATCCATCCTAGGACCCTGAGATCATGACCTAAGCTGAAGTCAGATGCTTAACGAACTAAGCCAACCAGGTGCCCCTTCAGATATAGTTTCATCTTTTGGCACCAACCTTTTCTCTTCTAGTTATCTATTTGCTTGTGTACAAATCCATTCTCTTTTGATTACTGGATTTTATAGAAAGATTTATCATCTGATAGAAAATGCCTTTCTCGTACCCCCATCCTCTTCTGTGTTTGTTATTTAAAATGAGTAGTCCAAAGTAAATGTTACAATGCTAGGGGTACCATAGAAGGCACACATTTATATCTAAAGTTTTCCAAATACTGTGTTCTTACCATCACAGATGATTATAGGATGTGAAACAGGTATACACAGAAAAGCCCAAGGAACTTATCAATAATGATAACAATAATAGTAATAAGCACATATGTAAATGAAATAAATTTTAATGTTTTACCAATTCCTTGAAAATTAAATTTTGATATAAGATATGTAAGTAAATAATGTATACTAAGAGATCTGCTCTTTAAAAATGTGTTATAAAATATTAAGGACTTCAAGAACTTTGTGAAATTATTTCTAAAAACATCTGTGTACCCACCATCCAATTTAAATATATATATATATATATATACATATATATATATATATAATATTACCAAGTCAGTTTAAGACACCTATGCACTCTTTATTTCATAAACTCCTTTTGACAAAGATAACAATTATCTTGAATTTGATGTTTCTTATTACCATACATTTCTGAATATCTTATAATGTACATAATTAAAAAATACATAAATATTATATGGCACTGTTTTTTATATTTTTAACTTTATGGCAACACTACTAGACTGACTATATGCTTTTGAAAACTCTTTTCATCATTCAGTACCATGATTATGGTGTTCATCAGTGTGGTCTAATATATATATATATATATATATATATATATATATATAAATAAATACAGAGTATTTAATTGTATGATTATACATTTTGTTATTGATGAACATAGAGTTTGTTTCCAATGTATTGGTTTTAGAAAAAATATTCTTACTTATGTTTTAAATGTTCTCTCGTATTTCATAGTTCCTTCTATGAAAATTTATTTGTATTATATACCAAAATGGAATTGCTGGGTTATACACTATAAAAATCCATTCTACGGCACATAACAAAATATTTCACTGAAATTCAATTACTATTTTCAAGAGAGTTCTTCAGTTCCAAAAATTTAATCCAACGTAAAAAATAAAAATTAATTTTCTATTCTAACATTTGTATTTTGTTAATGTACATTTAAAATTTGCAATTTGTAAAACTTATCTTTCAATATTAAAATCTCTAAGAATATTAATTGCTCCCTCTATTCTGGATCTCATTGAATTTTAATGGTATTTTAGTAGTGTTATTTATATTTAGGTCATCTATTTTTGAATTGTATTTTTTAAGTAATTTTATGGATTTCTGTTACTATTATGAATAGGATTTTTAGACTGATTCCATTCCTGGCTAATGGCCAGTAAGTAGTGATTTTATATCTTGTTTTTCAGTAAGTTCAATAAACTCTCTATCATAAATACAAATTAAAACTTTAATGAGCACGTAGTAAATGTACTTACTGCCTTAAATACTTTCTAAAACATGATTTGTTCTCGATTCAACCATGGCAAAATTTATTTTATAAAATAAGATTTGTTTTTAATTAAAATGTGGCAGATGTGCATTAAAAAACTCTAAAAAGCAAGTATTGCAACTAGATTAAAGTGATCTGAGATACTATCTTAGAATGCCCTTAAAAAAAGATTAAGGGCTTTTATGTACAAGATATTGAATGAGATAAAAGAAAGTCTGAACCATTCCAGGAAGAAAAAAAATAAGCCTTCATACAAATACATGATTTGAATGAAATATGGTTGAAATACATTAGTTTAGATCTTTTGAAATAGCATCCCTAGCGCAAGAAAGGAAGAGAAACCCAACCAGTTACTGAGAGGCTCGTAAATACAATTGGATTATGTTTTTACTCTGAGCTATGCTTAATAAGATGTTAATAAATTTGTGCTAACTGCTTAACATTGTTTTTTAAATTTCTTGAATACAAAATATTTTTAGAGATTTTTATTATTTATTTGAGAAAGAGAGAGTACACCAGCAAGGTGGCCGATGCCCCTCAAAATAATTTTGAGATGGGAATTATGTATCATTTGAAGTTTCTCTAAACAATAACTCAGTGAGTAAAACAGTTTTTTCTCTTGATGTAAAAGATAGATTTCCAGTAAACTTGTGCATTTAGTATTCTTTTTTTTCCATTTAATATTTCACACTTGAATTCTCATCAATGTCAGTATCACAAGTTTTGCTTCCTCGTTCTATGTTTTGTTGGCCATTGGCCTATTTGCCTACAGATCCGCTCAGGAACCCTTGCTCACTTTGCTCCTCTCTGTTTCAGTGAGGCTAACTCCTGAAAAACTGATTTTCCAGGCTCCCTTCCATATTTTCTATATACTTAGTGATTATATATTTCAACTTTTCAATTAATTGTACTCCCAACCACTGGCTGCTATTTCAGACCACATTCTCCTATTTCAGGATGTATACTGACCTGAAGTGATCTTGTGCAATGATATTTTTATTCATTTATCGATGCCTCCCCTGACTGCATTCAATTCTGTGAAAGGAAAAAGCCTGGTTTCTTTTCTCTACTGCTGAATCCCCAGTGCTTATTCCGCTTGACTAATTGAAGATGCCCAATATGGTTTCATTCAATTAGTGAATTAATATTGCTGGTGCTCATAATCTACTTTCTGTCTATAGGGATGAATTTTTCAACAAGTAAAGAAGCTTTCTTATACTGTAAATGTGATAATTCTTTTAATTCTGTTCTTTTTTAATCTGGCATTTCATAAAGCTTAACATTTTTATATTAGTTATCCTGAATATGTACTCTCTCTTTTGATTTTCACCTGTGGTTTCTATTATTTTTTTTGAATGTGCTTTTTTAATGAAATATCTCTCAAAGTACCAATTCAAAGTTCAGTAATGATAACTCTTTGAATTTGTCTTTTAATATTTTTAAGTCTCCTATAAGAATATGTACCTTTCTTCAGGCCTGAAGCTTATATAATTTAAGGATCCTTCTTCAAGAAACATAATACAACTTATGAAAACAAAATTTCTGGGGTCCTGCAATAGTCATATGTTCAGGCCAGAAACACCCTTTTCATATATCCTTATGAGTTCTTGGTCTAATTCTATGATGTTCCTCCATAGTCTTTCCATTCTGCTTTTTCAGTTTATCTGCTTTTCTTTTCCCCCATGACTAGAGACCATTCTCTGCTTCCTAAGATGGTGTGGTAAAAAAAAAATACCCTTATATTTTCAACTTCTACCTTAGTCAGAGATTCACTGTAAGTGAAGAACATGCACGCTTCGAGAGAGAGTTTTCTGATAGAGATCCATTCATTTTATGAAGGTGTTTAATTCTATGAATTATGGAGCTAACAGTTTCTCATGGCAGGACCAACAGTTCTTTCAGGTGATTTGACCTGAAATGCAGTACATTTTTTTTTTTACTGTATTGAGTCTTCTGGTCAGCTCTTCTCAATAGTCTTCCGGGAGGGAATGAATAATTGTTTAAGTACATTTTTTATTGAAGTATAGTTGACATACAATGTTATATTGCTTTCAGGTGTACAATATAGTGATTGAACAATTCTATGCATTATGCAATACTCATCATGATAAGTATAGTCACCCGTCTGTCATCATACAATGTTATTAAAACATTATTGGCTGATTCCCTATGCAGTACTTTTTATCCCCACGATTTACTTATTTTATAACTGGTAGTTTGTACCTCTTAATCCCCTTCATCTATTTCACCCCTTCTCCAACCTACTTCCTTCCATCAGTTCTCTGTATTTGTGATCTTTTTCTGTTTTTTAATTTGTTTTTGTTTTTTAGATTGCACATACAAGTGAAGTCATATGGCATTTGTCTTTCTCTGTCTGACTTAATTTCACTTAGCATAATACCCTCTAGGTCCATTCATGTTGTCACAAATAACAAGAACTCATTCTTCTTTATGGCTGAGTAAAATTCCATTATACATATATACCACATTTTCTTTATCTATTTATCTACCAATGGACACTTAGGTTGCTTCCACATCTTGGCTATTGTAAATAATGTTTCAATAAATATAAGGGTGAATATATCACTGAGAATTAGTATTTTTGTTTTTTCAAGATAAATGCCCAGCAGCGGAATTTCTGGATCATATGTTATTTCTATTTTTAATTTTTTGCAGTACTTCATTATAATTTTCAAGAGTGGTTGAATCAATTTACATTTCCATCAGCAATGAGTGAAGGTTTTTTTTTTCTCCCCATCCTCACAAACACTTGTTATTTCTTGTGTTTTTGATAGTAGCCATTCTGACAGTTGTAAGGTGATATCTCGTTGTAGTTTTGATTTGTATTTCTCTGATGATGAGTGATGTTGAGCATCTTTTCATGTGTCTTTTGGCTATCTGTATGACTTCTGAAAAAATGTCTATCCTCTGCTCATTTTTCAATAAGATTATTAGTGTTTTTATTATTGAATTGTATAAGTTCTTCATATATTTGGACACTAACCCCTTATCAGATATCATTTGCAAATATCTTCTCCCATTCAGTAGGTTGCCTTTTTGTTTTGTTCATGGCTTTCTTCTCTGTGCAAAAGCTTTTTCTTTCACTATAGCCCCAATTGTTTATTTTTTGCTTTTGTTTCCCTTGCCTGAGGAGACATGTCTATAATTTGTTGCTAAGGCTAATGTCAAAGAATTTACTACCTATTTTTTTAAAGATTTTATTTATTTATTTGACAGATAGAGATCACAAGCAGGCAGAGAGGCACGCAGAGAAAGAAGGGGAAGCAGGCTCTCTGCTGAGCAGAGAGCCCGATGCGGGACTCGATCCCAGGACCCTGAGATCATGACCTGAGCCGAAGGCAGAGGCTTTAACCCACTGAGCCACCCAGGCGCCCCTACCTGTTTTTTTTCTAAGAATTTTATGGTTTCAGATCTCACATTTAGGTCTTTAATCAATTTTTAGTTTATTTATTGTGTGTGGTATAAGAAAGTTGCCCAAATTCATTCTTTTGCATGTAGATGTCCGCTTTCCCCAATACCAATTATCGAAATGACTGTCTTTTCTTTATTTATATTCTTGCCACTTTTGTCATAGATTAACTAACCACATAATTGTGGGTAATTTGCTGAGCAATCTGACTTGTTCTACTGGTCTATGTGTCTATTTTTGTGCTCATAACATACTGTTTCAATTATTAGAGTTTTGTAGTATACCTTGAAGTCTGGGATTGTTATGGCTCCTGCTTTGTTCTCTCTTAAAATTCCATTGACAATTTGGCATCTTTTTTGGTTCCATACGAATTTTAGGATAATTTGTTCTAGTTCTGTGAAAAAAAAGAAACACGCTATTGGTATTTTGATAGAGATTGCATTGAATCTGTGGATTACTTTGAGTAGTAGAGACATGTTAAAAATATTAATTCTTCCAATTCATAAACATGGAATATCTTTCCATTCTTTTGTGTTGTCTTCAGTTTCTCTCATCCGTGGTTCATTATTCTGAATACAAGTCTTTTAACTACTTGGCTAAATTTATTCCTAGGTATTTTATTCTTTTTGGTGCAATTTTATATGGGTTTTTTTTTTTTTTCAATTTCTCTTTCTGCTACTTTACTATTAGTGTGTAGAAATGCAACAGATTTCTGTATATTAATTTTATATCCCACAAATTTACTGAATTAATGTCTTAGTTCTAATAGTTTTTTTGGTGGAATCTTTAGTCATTTGCAAAGAGTGACAGTTTTACTTCTTCTTTACCAATTTGGAAGTCTTTTATTTATTTTTCCTGTTTGATTGCTATGTCTAGGACTTCCAGTACTATTTTGAATAAAAGTGGTGAGAGTAGACATTTTGTCTTGTTTCTGATCTTAAAGGAAAAGCTTTCAGATTTTCCCCATTGAGAATGATGTTAGCTGTGGGTTTGTCATATATGACCTTTATTATTTTGAAATATGTTCCCTCTAAACTCACTTTATTGAGAGTTTTTAATCATGAACAGATGTTGAATTTTGCCAAATGCTTTTTCCTACATCTGTTGAGATGATCATGTAGTTTTTAACTTTCATTTTGTTCGTTGATGTATCAGATTGATTGATTTGTAGATATTGAACCAACCTTGCATCCCTAGAATACATCCCACTTGAATATGGTGACTAATCCTTTCATGTATTGTTGAATTTGGTTTGCCAATATTTTGCTCAGGATTTTTGCTTCTATGTTCATCAGGGATACTGATCTTTAGTTTTCTTTTTTGGAGTGTCTGTCTATTTTGGGTATCAAGATAATGTGAGCCTCAAAGAATGAATTTGGAAGCTTTCCTTCATCTTCTATTTTTTGGAATAGTTTAAGAAAAATAACTTCTTTAAATAGCCGGTAGAATTCTCTTGCGTCTGTCTGGTCCTGGACTTTTGTTTGTTGGGAGTTTTTTGATTATCAATTCAATTGTTAATACTAATCAATCTGTTCAGATGTTCTATTACTTCCTGATTCAGTTTTAGAAGATTGTATGCTTCCAGAAAAGTACCCATTTTTCCAGGTGGTTCAATTTATTGACATATAATTTTTCATAGTAGTCTTTTATAATCCTTTGTATTTATGTTCTGTCAGTTGTCACTCCTCTTTCATTTCTAATTTTATTTATTGGAGTCTTCTCTTTTTTTTTTTTCTGGATGAGTCTGGCTAAATAAAGGATTACCAATTTTGTTTATCATTTCAAAGAAAAAGCTCTTAGTTTTGTTGATCTTTTCTGGTTTTTTAGTCTCAATTTTATTTCCACTCTTCTTTCTTTCTTTCTTCTTTGAATTATGTGTTACTCTCACAAATTTTAATATTCCACTTCTAAGTGTAGACACTACCAGTGATTGTTATACCATAGTGGGCTCAGAAAAATATCATATATTCACATACAGTAACAGAGCCAGTTTGAGAGCAGAAAATATCTTATTAAACTGGGAATGTCGGGGCACCTGGGTGGCTCAGTGGGTTAAGCCTCTGCCTTCGGCTCAGGTCATGATCTCTGGGTCCTGGGATCCAGCCCTGCATCGGGCTCTCTGCTCAGTGGGGAGCCTGCTTCCCCCTCTCTCTCTGCCTGTCTCTCTGTCTACTTGTGATCTCTTTCTCTCTGTCAAATAAATAAATAAAATCTTTAAAAAAATAAAAAAATAAACTGGGAATGTCTCCTCTTATAGACTTGGCCTTCAGATGTGCATAGTAAGCCTTCCTACTGCATTTTCTTTTTTCTTTTTTTAAGATTTTATTTGTTTATTTGAGAGATAGAATGAAAGAGAGAGAGCACTTGAGAGAGAGCAGTAGATGGGGGTGCTAAGGGAGAAGCAGACTCTCCACTGAGCAGGGAGGCAGAGGCAGGACTCCATCCCAGGACCAAGGGATCATTACCTGAGCTAAAGGCATATGCTTTACCGACTGAGCCACCCAGGGACCCCCACTCCCCAACACACACACACACTGCATTTCTATTTAAACTCTCAAAATATTGCCTAATTTCCAGTTAATCCTAGAAACAATGTCGATAACATGATCCTGATTTTTAATGATACGGTATAATAATAATGTGCTTTGGAGCCGAGTAGACCTCAATTTGAATCCTGTTTTTGACACTTAGTCTCTTCATAGAAAGCTAAACTATCAATTTCATTTTCTAGCATACTGTAATATAGATAATGCTATGCATTTTATATATCTTATATAACAGATTTATAATAAAATCCAAAGCATAATTGAATTATTTTATTATAACCCCGAGACATTATAATTTTTTATTTTTATATGTCTTGAATGTGATAATGGCATATAGAATCTAGATAAGGTTGTTTTTGTTCTTAAGAAACATATGTTTGGAGTACCTGGTTGTCTCAGTCAGTTAAATGTCTGCCTTTGGCTCAGGTGATGATCCCAGGGTCCTAGGATCAAGCCCCATGTCAGACTTCCTGCTCATCAGGGAGTCTGCTTCCCCCCTCCCTCTAACCCTCCCCACCCACTCATGCTCTCTCTCTCTCAAATAAATAAATAAAATCTTTAAAAAAAAAAAAAAGAAAAAAGAAATACATGTTCAAGGGGTGCCTGGGTGGCTCAGTTGCTTAGATGTCTGACTCTCAATTTCTGCTCATGTCATGGTCTTGGGATTGTGAGATGGAGCCTCGTGTCGGGCTCCATGGTGGACATGGCCTGCTTAAGATTCTCTCTCTGCCTCTTCTCCCTTGCTTGTGCTCTCTAAATAAGTTAAATTAAATTAAATTAAAAGTTAAAAAATACATGTTCAAGTAATTAGAAATAAGGTATCATGCCATGCTGTATAAAACTTTCTTTCAAGTGATTCAGAAAAGAATGAGAAAGAAAGCTAGATGAAGCAAGTATGGCCAAAAGTTAAAAAATATAATGAAATTTAGTGAGAATTATGGTAATGTCCACAGTATTCCTTCAAAATTTATTCAAGGAAAAAATTTTCACAATAAGTAGTTGAAAAATAGATGCTATTTCTCACTTGATACTTTTACATCATTAAATATAACATAAAAACATTAGCTTTAGCATAAAACGTGACTTTAGTACTTCAATATATTTTTAATTATTATATAATTTGTCCTGGGTACTGCGCTAAACCCACTGAATATAAAAAAATGAGAAAAATAAGGCATGTTCATTTTCTTCATAAACTGTATTAGTACACAAAGTAGGTAAACATTAAATAATCACACAAGTAAATATTCAATTATAAACAAAATGCTATAAAACAGGATCTTTTCATTGTGTGACAATGTAAAATAGAGGTTATATTAATCTGAACCTCAGTTAATGATATTTTGAGCAATTTGTATTTGAACTTGCATAAGAAGGATGAATAGATGTAGGCAAGGGCTCACTAAGTTTTTGGTAGCAAACACCTCTCCAGGTAGGACAATGTATGCAAAGGCACTGTGGCAGGAATTAGTGGGTTTTATTTGAGAAACTTAAAGAAATCTAGAGTGGCTGAATCACAGTAAGGAGAAAAGTGTTACAGAACGAAAGAGGAGTGCTATGGCAGGCCCTAAATCATTTAACTGCAGTGTCAAGAAATGATTGAAAGGAAACAAGATGATGTCTATGGAGAACTGTTAGGAACCCACTGCAGTATCTGGGCAGCTGTAAAAGAGAGGAGGAAAGTGTTCTGCAGGAATCAATGATGTCTGTGGTGATGAACAAATGTGAATGGATGTAAGAAATATCTGTCGGGCAAAGATGACAGGACAAAGTGTTATATGCATGTTGTGATCAGGGGAGAAGGAGTTGTGAGAAATGAAAGCTGGATTCTCAGCTTAAGAAACTGGTTTCATGGTGGTGTCATTCACTGAAATAAGTAAAAATTGAAGAAGACAGACTTTGAGCCCTTTAGAATTAAGACATGTTTGCACCATCCAAAAGAATATGTTGAAAAGCCATATCACGACATGTAAGTGGGCATGATCCTCAAGACATAGGTCTGGGCTAGCGATAATCCTTTGGGGCACATGAACATTGACGGTTGGTTGCAAATGTGTTGATTCCAGTTTGAATTCTGATTTTGAGACTTGTGACTGTGAAATTGGAAGAGTATATAATCCCCTCTAATCCAAAGATTATTCATCTCTAAAATGGGGACCTTTATTTATATATGAACCAAACCTGCTTAATTTTACCATTGTTGCATATAAAACAGAGCATAAATTTATAAAACAAGTGAAATGACTCTTAGGTTTTTTGTTTCGTTTTGTTTTGTTTTCTGGATACAATGGCTTTTGATGAGAAAAGAAGAATGGATGATTTTTAGTTAATGTCTTGGAGGAATTAGCCGAATTTGATCTTTGTGTGTCTGTCTACTCTAAAGGTGAAGCAGTAGTCTCTCTTCCCAACGCATACTAATGGATACAATGAGATATTCAAAAGTGAGCTATGAACTTCAACAACACATTCTTTTTTCTTTCTAGATTAAGCAGAGGAACACACAAAATAAAACAATTTTTTAAATTAATGTTTTTAGTTCATGAACTTTATGTATCAGTTGGCTTTTAAAAAGTCAGTTCCTAATCTATTTAAACTTGGTTAGATATAATTCGAATACACTTGGCTTTCCTGTCTCTTTGCATACTAGAAGAAAGAATAATTGTTGTATAACAAGAAGATATTTGCAGAAGAAAAGAAGCATATCAATGAAGCATTGATAGAGCAAGTGCTATGTGCTCTTCGACCGTGAAGAAACAGAGAGTAAAACATACTCTAGAACACAGTCTGTATATGTAGGTATCTGTTTGGGGCCAGCTGGTGAATGTATAATAGCCATATGTGACTTATTGTGCTTAGAATATCACTCTATAAAACAGGTCTAACACATGGCCAAATCTGTAATGTAATCTACTCTTGTATGGCGAGTATTAAAACGAATAAGTATTTCCTACGGTAAAAAAAAAAAAAAAATTGATTTTCCTGTTTTCATTCTTGCCAAGCAGTACATTTCCTTTCAGATATTACACTTAGCCAAACCAGTGTAATTAACATAACATATTTATTCTTACTTCATTAGTGACATTTACACCTGCACTATTAAAAAAACGTGCTAATGTTTTATTTATGATTTCTTACAGCCTTACTTATTGCCATTCGCGTCATTCACATTTAACAAAGACAGAAACTAATAAAAGCCAGGCATTGGGTATTATTTATCCTTGTCCCTGGCATGATAGCAGCTTTAATGAAAGAATGAATAAAAACTTAGACAGTCATAATTACTCTACATTTACCTCACAATGCAGATGGAGTATAATGCAGTGAGACTCTATGCTGTGTCCTTCATGTATTCATATCACATGTGAATACACAGAGCTGTCACTAAGCATAAAAATACACAGAGCTGTCACTAAGCATAAGTCAAGCTGAACAAATGGGCTTTTAATTTGCACTAGAAAATACAGTCAGCCCACTATACCTAATCTTACATGGAAGGACATTACAAAGACATATAAGAGGTTAAAGCATTTAAATAGTGGACTCAAGGAGGTTTGGTGAGGAAAAAAAAATGTATTTAAGGTGAAGCAATGTAACAACACACCAACACATCAATCAACAAGAATACTTTGCTATGAAAATTCATGCTAGAAAAGGGCATTACAAAAAAGGTACAAATCGAATGCAGATCAATATGCCTAAAAAGAGGCTTTAATAAATCCTAAAGAGTTTAATGATTTAGATAAAAGGACAACCCTGAAATAGTAGAATAGTTAAGACCATGCAGTTGAAAATCAGGATGGCTGATACAATCATTAATCTGTTGAATCTGATTGAAGGCAGTCACAAAAAAATGGCAAGTGCTTTTAACATATGGGTCTATCTTGTTTGTGACAAATGTCTACAAATCATTGATGCACGAAAAAGAGCTTTATGAAGGACTAAATAGAAATAAAATGTTTAAATTTGAGCTATTCAAAAATGTTATCATAATTTTAGGACACATTTAATATATTATGCTCAAATTTGTTCTTCCCAAAAATAAGTGTGTTGCTTACAAAGGCAAAATGAAAACACTATTTAAATTTCAGCATTTCTATCATGTTACCCCCTTAATCTTAGGATGTACAAAAATGTATGGTGACATTGATACACTATACACACTTTGTAAATCTATTTAAATATGGATAAAGCAATATGGCAGGTTTTCTATATGTGTTACCATAGGACAATTACCTTGAGATGGGTATTATTATTCTCATATAATGACAAACTGGTTTTCAGAGATGCTGTGTTGCTTATTAAATGTCATGAAACCTTTTAAATACAGATTTTCTGACTTCAAGTTTAATGCTCTTTGACTTAATCCTTAATAACATACTGAATGAGCTGAATTATGGACTGAATTTTGTCCCCACTAAATTCATCTGTTGAAGCCCTAAACCGCAGTACCTCAGAATGTAACTGTGTTTTTACATATGGCCTGTAGAGAGGTAATTAAGTTAAAAGGAGGCCGTTAGGGTGGGACCTAATCCAATCTGACAGGTGTCCTTATAAGAAAAATAAATTTGTACTCACAAAAAAAGCAAAATAAAAAACAAAAAAAAAATTGTAATCACAAAGACACATCAGATATGTTCACACAGTAAGGAAAGACCACATGAGGACACAGTGAAAAGAGGCTATCTTTAAGTCAAGGAGAGGGGCCACAGAAGGAGACAAAACCTGCTCACCCCTTGATTTTAGATTTGCAGCTTCTAGAACTATGAGAAAAAATAAATAAATTTCTGTTGTTCACGCCCTGCAGTCTGTAGTATTTTATTATGGCAGCCCTAGCAAATGCATACACCTTCTGATTTGAAAAGCAGATAAGACATTCTTAAATATTATACCTCACTATATATTCAGATAATTTTCATTTTCAGTGTCAGGGTAACAGTAGAAAGACAGAAAAGAAAACTAATTTTGAAACCCCACAGATTGGCTTGACTTTCAGCTCTCCAAATTCTTATTCTCGTTTTAACCCTAGGTTAAAAAATTCACCTTTATAAGCTTTTGTTTTTATCATTAAAAGGAAAAAGTAAGTAATGCACATGCAGAGATGTGGTTTGCATATATGCACAGTTTCAGGAATGGAACTGACATAATTTATGTTCAGTGTCTTCACCCCCTTATGTATGTAACTCCACCAGCAGTTTGTCAGGCAACACTATCTGAAGGCATGATTTCAGGAAAGGGAATGGGAATAATATTTTGTTCAATTTTCATGATGAGAAGATGAGGTATAAACCTTATCCTTGTCCTTCTTTATTGGGATACACACACACACACACACACACACACACACACACACACATATATAATACCAATATATATATTATACCAATTATATACATACACCAATATACCAATTATATATAATTATTATATACATAACCAATACACATGCACACACACATTTTGCATTAAGTATATCCCATTAAATAGGTCATATTTCTAGGGGTGCCTGGGTGGCTCAGTTGTTAAGTGTCTGCCCTCAACTCAGATCATGAACCCAAGGTTCTGGGATTGAGCTCCGCATTGGGCTCCTTGCTTGGCAGAAAGCCTCTTCTCCCTCTCCCACTCCCACTGCTTGTATTCCCTCTCTCACTGTCTTTGTCAAATAAGTAAATAAAATCTTTTTTAAAAGAAGTACAAATTATCCTAATGTAAATTCATAAAAATAAATAAATAAATAAATAAATAAATAAATAAATAAAGTCGTACATCTAGCCAAGCCACCAGACCAAGCCTTATAATCGAGAAGGGTGTTCTCTTTTCTTACTTGCTTGTCCCACTTTATGGATTCTGGCTGTAATGAGCTGGGTCCTGGCTCCTTGTCCATCACCTCATGTCAGTGAGTGGAGCTGGCATATTTCTTTCTCTAGAAATTCTTGTCTCTCCCAGGACCTCACCCTACTGATGTGGATGCCCTTGTTCTCCTGCACTGTTTTACTCTAAGAATATGATAGTTTTCTCTGTCATAGTACAAAAATAGGAAATAAGATTCCTGAGACATTGTTTATTATCGATTCATCTGTAATGGCCATTTTATTTTTCTCTCTTGACATTAGATAGACATTCAAGATATAAAACAATCTGGAATTCCAAGATTTTTCTCTTTTAAAGAAAACTGTGTGGAGGTAGGGGGAGGAGGAAAGAAACCACAACAACCATGACAAAAGCTTTCTTTCTTTTTTTTTTTTTTAAAGATTTTATTTATTTATTTCACAAAGAGAGAGAGAGCTCTCTTAAGTAGGCCGAGAGGCAGGCAGAGAGAGAGGGGGAAGCAGGCTCCCTGCTGAGCAGAGAGCTTGATGCGGGGCTCCATCCCAGGACCCTGGGATGATGACCCGAGTCAGTCCTGGGATCATGACCTGAGCCGAAGGCAGAGGCTTTAACCCACTGAGCCACCCAGGCGCCCCAAAAGCTTTCTTTTAAAAACAAAAACTCCTAGTAGGATAAGGAGAAGGATGAGACAGAGGAAATGGAATAAATTCAATAATAAATTCAGAAAAGGAATCATCTGCCTCCATTTATTTAAAAACAAAACAAAGCAAAAAAATAAAAATAAAAACAAAAACAAAACAAAAACAAAACAAACAACAACAACAAAAACCCAATAGAACTAACACACACAAGCTTCCTGAAAGAAGTCAGTTATTTGATCCACCTCAAGTTAGCTCTGAGCTAAATCTGCAGTGTTGTTCCCAAAAGAGAAAGTACACAAAATGACTTCCAAACACTAAAATCAGTTAAAAAGGTGATGAAAACCAGAATACAATTTTAAACACCCATTACTCTGAATAAGGATATTAGTAGTTTTCATGCAACTTTTGAGATTCTAACCTCTACCATATTCCTTTCGAAACTTTAAACTCATAAGGTATTTATGCCTTTGGAATGCAGAAAAGGGACTGAAGAAAGTTCCTGCCAGTTATTTTATTAATCAAAATTGTACAAATATTTCTGTGAAAATTCAATTATCATTTAGTAACTTAATGTTAAGACAATGTACATTTTAGAAAATAATCAAGGAGTTAAATTCAAATGAAAAATTATAGTTGTCCTGATAGTATTCCTGGAAAAGTCTAGGATTATAAGTCCCTGCATATATCCCACACAGGGGGGAGAAAGATAGATAAAATATTGTTGAAGACTTCTGGAATAGCCTTAAGTCTATGGGAGTTAATTTAATATGCTAAGTATTCTAATTACAGGAAAGACATACATATATTATTGCAAAACATTTTGCAAACTATATTAAAAAATAAAATTCTTCCTTACTTATAAGAAAAATAAATACTAGGAAGGGTAACATCCCTGGAATATCTTACAAAACAATTAAAATTAGGTAACTGGCAAGATGAAGACACTGTCAAGTTTATAAAGAACATTTCACAGCATTTGATTTCACAACAGATAAAATTAGTTGAACCTATATTTTCTTTGTAAACTTTTAAACTCTTTTAAGTGCTGGTAAAATAAAGCTTTCCAATTAAAGTGTCATCATATTAATGGTAAGTTAAGAATATGTACTCAGTTATGAAACGTACACTATTTTTAATGAGGAAACCTGGGGAAAAAAAACATTGTTTTAAGGTTTAATAATTCTTCAACTTAAAGCAAAGTTATAGTATATAAATATAGGTGATAGCATGGCAGTCTAAATCATAAGATCTCAGTGTAAGGAGAAAGGAAGCCTAGAATGAGTTAAGTCCTAGGATGTGGTCCTGGTTCCACCATCAGTTAAGTGGCAACAGAATGTCATTTGACCACCACAGCCCTGTCATCAGAAACAATAGCAGATCGGTAATGGCTGTGGCAACCTACACCTGTTATATCCCATTCCTACTTCAGTTGAATGTATTATTTACAAAGATATCACCACTTCTAATATGCAAACTGCTAGTTCTATGTTGAGGATTTTAGCTTTTTGAATTTTCTTAGAATTCGAAATTATTGTACGCATATAAAAAACAAAATATACTTCTTATGACATACTCTGTAGTTGAACTGAAAACAATACATTGCCAATAAAAGCTTATATTAACACAGGAGGAATATATCTTTACAAGGAATAACTTGACCTTATATGTGTTTGACTATAGTAATTCTTTTTTTTTTAAAGATTTTGTTTATTTATTTGAGATAGATCAAGAGTGAGAGAGCGAGCACGAGCAGGGGATGCAGAGGGAGAAGGAGAAGCAGGACCCCCACTGAGTGGGGAGCCTGATGTGGGACTTGATCCCAGGACCCTGAAATCATGACCTGAGCTGAAGTTAGTTGCTTAACCGACTGAGCTACCCAGGTGCACCGACTGTAGTAATTCTTCATCTTCTAAGAGTTTTGAAGTAATCCAATATATCTAAGGTTCTGTTTTATAAATACTAAAAATCAAAATTTTGCACTGATGTATTAGGGAATAAAGCTTTTAAATAGAAATGTTTTGTTATAACTGTTTCTAGAAGTTTTTTATGCTTTGGGCAAAATGAAAAAAAAAGTCTCTTTTTTTTATGTTGGTTGTGTATATAATTAGCTTTCTCTGTGCCTGAAGAATTATTGTTTTTATAAAATTTAGTTATACCCAAATAGACATTACAGTATTTGATTATGGATTGTATGAATAGATTTTACTTATTAGGATATAGTTTATTTTTCCCTACACATGTTTACTTTGTGTTAGATAGGAAGCAGAGTTTCAGGGCACCTTTACATCTTACTTGAACTTTTGAAGAAATCTTTTAAATGGTCTCTGTGTTTTTCACAACCTCACATTTCTAAACTCTTACATTTTACTGACAGAGCTACTTCCCTAAACCAGGTATCTAATGAACCATTTCATTATTCTGCTCACAAGTCTCCAGTGATTCATCGATGCCTACATCGGAGTCCAGACTGCCTCTTATGTCTGTGATATGGCCTCAGCACATCAGTTTTAGTCTCTTGTTTTGTCCTCCATCTACCTCTCCCATGGCTCTCTACTTTATCAAAAATAACATCAAAAATGAATATAATGATATTTAAAGCCCAGCTTCTCAAGCACTCACATATTCATGAACATACATGCAAACAAACACACACCAGTGCCATGAACGTAGTCAATCATAACTTCTTTATTTCTCAGGGTACTATTTTTATCCTTTGTTCACACCACAGTGGACTTCCTGCCAACTTCCAAATATGTCATACACATGTTCTTTTGTCTTTGTTTATTTGACATTCTTACCCTTGTGCCCTTACTCATCCATCTCTGTGGCTCCAAATTCCACATATACTTCAAAACAGAGCTATGTGCAACCCTTTCAGTGACATTTGCTCTAATTATTTCTGCCGGAATTGTGCTTCCATGAGACTTTCTCTTTTTTATAAACCCTTACTATATCTACAACTCATTATTTTTTATAACATATTGATGAATTCAACTGTCTCCATAATAGATTATAAACATTGTGAAAGCAGAAATTATTCAATTTATTTTCTCTCTTCTACAGTATAATAACAAATGTTCAATGAATAAAAAGAAAATACACATATTATTCATCTCAATTATTATTAAAATAATATAGGACCCCAGAATCCATGATTTTAATACAACTCATTTTAGGTATCTTTTGGAAATAAATAAAATTGAAATCAATTATAGAAACTGTGCATTTCAGAAGAATTGTCATGTTTTATTTGGAAGTGTTGCAATCACTTTTACATCAAGAATGAATTAAATTCACTAGAAGACTAAAGAGTGTACACAAACACTAGCCGTGGTCATAATTAATGCACATAAAAATTATCAGCTTTGGCTTTTAACTATCTCTTCAAATCTGAAGACACCCTGAAGGCAAACCATCTAGTATCTCACAGCCAGACCAAATGTTCTGAAACAATGCTTTCTGCTTCTATCTCTGAATCACTGTCATAACTCTTTTCTACCTAAATCATATAGCCCTACTAAAGCTCTGGCCTTCAGATCTCTCATAGCCAGTCTGTGTGTCTCCAAATTCATCACTCACTATCTCCCTAAGTGAATTCTTTACTTTAGAAAATTGATTTAATATTTTCCCCATAAAATATGCCGCAAATCCCTGGCTCTGTTCCATTGCTTACTTCATTCCTACCACCTGGAATGTCCTTGCCTTTTCTCTTCTCTCATTAAAGTTGAACTCTCCATGGAAATTTCACTTAACTGGAGTAATCCACAGTGATGTTTCTCTACCCTGAACTCATGGAATTTATTACCTGAGCTACTAATTAGTCAAAAAACTATGAGCACTATGTTGCAAGCCAACCTTTTTTTTTTTCCTTTGTGGATGTGTAGTTTTCTGCTCAAATTAATTTTTAACAATAATTTCTATACTTTTTTAATCTCCAGCTTTTTTTAACACACCATTTGACATATAGCTTTAAAGCTGTATTTGGAGAAATGTAAACACCTACTTTAAAACATCTGAGAATAGGATTTTTTACTCATTATATGCTACTTTTCATGGATAGCTACTTAAATAATGATATATGGGTTCTACACGACAAAAGGTTATTGACCAATAGTAAGAACAAATAATAAATTGAAATCACGTAATGAATACCATATTGGATGTGCATACAAGGTGCGCTAAATCTCACAAGTTGAGGAAGGAAGAAATACATTTAAAATTCCTCGGTGTGTCTGCAAATATAGTTTATCAGACAAGTAAGATCAAAGATCAGAAAAAAATATATGGATCAGAAGTATCAAAAGTAAAAAGAGAAACAGACAAGGAAAATCAAAGGAAATATGGTGGTTTTGTTCACAGAAATATGCACACTTTTCATTCTTAGAGTATTGTCTGGCACATAGCAAGTATTCAGAAATTGAATGCATAAAATGGTGGATTACAAGAGGTCTGTGCAGGGTTCCAAACTCTTGAGCTATATAGTAAATTGTTTATAACTCATCACAACTTTGTCAGATAGGTGTTTCCACTTTACAAATCAGGAAACTGAAGCCCAGTGAAATGACATTGCTCAAGGCATAGGTAAGAGAAAGAGCCTGGATTATACTCAGATTTATCTAAATCCTAGCCATATGTCTTTACTATACATCATTCAACCTCTCAACTTGCCACAGAATTGTAAAAGAAGATGACATACACAGGCAAATGTGAACAATTGAGTCAGTGTTTGCTTACACTACAAACAAAGCCAAGTTAAGAGCAGGTAGTCAGAAGCACGCTGTGAAGGCTGTGACCGCCAAGTGAAGGCTCAGACGTTGTTTTATATGCTGTGTCACACCATTCAAGAATTTGAAGGAGATTTATTTATGTTAAATCTCACTGTACACACTGTGGGAAAGGGACTAGTGAGGGAAGAGATTGAGAGTGTAAAGCCATTAGGAACATATAAAATATCATAGCTTTGGGGAGAAAAAGTAAGGGTTTAACTAAATATTGGAAATAGAAATAAAGAGAAAAAGAAGCATGCTATTTAGGTGGCAGAAAGTATAGAACTCTGAAAGAGGTTGGCTGTGACAACCAAGAGAAAATGCAAGTTTTAGGACAATGTACAGGTTTTAACACCTGTGTGACAGTAATGTTTAATTTAAAAAAGAACTGTTGGTGGAAGGATTTTAGTCTTGTAAGGTGTGCTAACTTAGAGAGGATCATGAGATATTGGAGGACACTTCTAGATACACTGGGGAAATTTGCGTCTATATCAAAGTAAAGTGGAAATACAGAAATCAAATGGGAGAATTAGGAGTATATGACTAGTGCTTAAAGCAATAGATTTGGATGAGTTCGTCCAGGGGAGAGTATATAAAGAAGCTTCATGACCCTCTAGATTTTAGGTATTCTTGAATAAATTGCTAAGAAGCAGTCAGAGAAGTAGGTGGAAACAGAAAGGCCATGATTTCACAGAAGAGAAGAAATAAAGTGTTTCAGGGTGGGAGTCCTCCATAGTATATGTAGTTGCAATTTTATTAGTGCAATGAAATTTATTAATTTTTGTTTTTTACAGGTGTTATTTATTTATTTGAGAGAGAGTGAGTGAGAGAGAGAGAACATGAGAAGGGGGAGGGTCAGAGGGAAAAAGAGAATCCCTGCTGAGCAGGGAGCCCGATACAGGACTTCATCCTGGGACTTCCAGACCATAACCTGAGCCGAAAGCAGTCATTTAACCAACTGAACCAGACACCATGCAATGAAATTTAAAATAGAAAAATTTTAGAGGGCATTGGTACCTTAGTAAGAGCAGCTGCAGTGAAGTTATAGGAACAGGAAACTAAATGCACTGGATGAAGTCTAGCGTAGGTAAAATGTTCTTTGAAGTAACTTGCTTGTAAAAATAGAGAGTAAAACAGGAAATTGCCCAGATTGGTATTAGAGAAATAAAAAGAAAATGGAGGTGTAGCTTCAGAAGCATCAGTCAGGCTTTAGGTTGTCATCTAAAAAGAAATAGTAAATGTATATCAAATCCTGATTTGGTATCTGAGTTTTCAAAAGCATGACTGCTAGTTCATCAACTAATGAATAGAAGTGCTGTGTTGACAATATATTTATATTATCTCTTCTATTAATGCATTATGTTATTGCAGTGAACAGTTAATATTCTTTTTGGCTTCTCAGAATGTGAACCTCTTTCCTATGCATGGAGAATTCTTCTCTTAAACATCTTAGTTGAAGGCAGAGTTCCCTTAAAGGCCAGAGTGCAAGCACTGAACCAATGCTCAGTTCATTGCCTAAAAGGCCACGAACTTTCAGTCAGGAGATAGTGACACAAAAAAGAAGTCACAGCAGAAAAATTTATTTGTGGGTAGTAGTATCTGTGGCAACAAATTCAAGTTTGCAAGAATAGCACTAGGGTTGATGTTTGTTGTAGCTTTCAGTATCCAATGGCAGCTGTGTTGGCAGCAGAAAGAACAGTATTTGTACCTGTGGATGCTGCAATAATTCTGTATTATAATTTCCGTGTTTTTTTTAAGGTGCCTCAAAGCCTATTTCTCCTGAACTCTTATTTCTCTTAAATCCCCATTTCATTTCTGCTAAATTAGCGAAACTTGGCTTATCTTACTTGAATCTAAGAATCCTAACTGATGCATTTTTTTCTATTTTAAATGCATAGACTATTATTTGAGCAATTTTAGGTTTATAGAAAATTGGAGCAGAAGGTACAGAGTTCTCATAACCTCTTCAATACCACCATCCCCACCACAGTCAGCTTTGTTACTTACATGTTGAATTAGTGTGGTACATTTATTATAATTGAGGAACCAATATTGATACATTGGTACTAACTCAAGTTCATAGGTTACATCGAGGTTCAGTCTTTGCATTGTACATTCGGTGAGTTTTGACAGAGGTATGACATGTATCCAACATTAGAGTGTCACAGGGAGTAGTTTTACTACCTAAAATCCTCTGTGCTCCATTTGTTCTTTCCTCTCTCCCTTCTCTCAAACCCAGCAACCACTGAATTTCTGTCTCCTTAGTCTTAGCTTTTCCTGAATGTTATATAGTTGAAGTCGTACAATATGTAGCATCTTCAGACTGACTTTTTCATTTAGCAGTATGTATTTAAGGTCACTCTATGTCTTTTCATGGCTTGATAGCTCATTTCTTTATTTTGTTGAATAATATTCCATTGTCTGGATGTACTTATCCATTTACTATTTGCTTATCCATTTACTATTGGATTTGTTTATCCATTTACTATTTGCTTATCCATTTACTATTGAGGGATCTTGGTTGCTTCCAAGCTTTGACAATCATAACTAAAACTGCTATGCTCAGGTTTTTGTGAAGATGTACATTTTCAACTCATTTAAATAAATACCAAGAAGTGGGATTGATAGAATTAATCAATTTTTAAATTAGGTAATAAATTAATATATTTCTATAAATAAAAATATCAAGATAAGGAAATATGGCCAATTCTAATTATTCACAGCAGTTGTATTCTATAGGGTCTCAGAGAATACAGAATTAGTAAATACTGAATCATTGCTCTTAAGGGAAATATAGGATTACGTCCTCTGGTCACAACATTTTCTCAACCCGTCAATATATAACCTTTTGTTGTGTGTGTTTCTGCATATAGATACTACACACACACACACACACACACACACACACACACAAGGTTGATTCATCAATGTTGGACTCACATCCAACAGTACTATAACTCCTGTGTAAATGAAGCTTACCTGATGTACATATTTTCTCCATAAGGCAACTTACAGTCTACTTGTGCTTACACACTAGACAGTACATCAGCACTAAGCTTGGGGGCCATTTTAAACAGTGAAATCACCAACAAAAATTTTATAATGTGATACTAGATAGACTGCAAAAAGGATACTCATTTACAGTATGAGAGCTGAGATAAGAAGGCAGAGTGCCACTTTGTTCCATCTCAGCTGGGCCTGTGAGCATTCAGTGACTCAAGTTTTTCACTGCATGTGCATGTCTGCAAATGGTCACAAAAGTGCCATGAAAATTGATTTGGGGTTACAAACTAATTTTAGCAATTAGTAAATTCACAAATACAGAATCCATGAATAATGAGGATCAACTTTCCCAGCTGGTAAAGTTCCAGGATTTAGAACACATATTATTTATCATACATTTTCAATGTGGACCTTTCTCTAGTAAAATTTTCCTATCCATCATGGCAACAGTGAAGAGAATGCTGCAGTATTTCTTATTAATATGAGCAAAACGAAGAGATGAGTTGCTTCATCAATATTAGGAGTATTCATTTGTTTATATTTTTTGTTCATTTATTTTGCAACAATTTTGCAGTTACATATTACCAATGACTTTGTAATGGTGCAATCCATAAATATAATTTCACTTGCAAAAGTGGTGTGACTTTTATAACTGAAATTTTGTAAATTTAGTTAGCCAAGAAGTGCTCTAGGAAGGTTCCATTGTAATATGTTCATTTAGATTTAGGCCACAAGTTACCAAATAATTTCTTCGATATATTTTCCAATGCAACCACATTATTGATTTATTTTTTTGACAAAGACCCTTCAAATTTCCCATGAGTACATCAAATATTGAAATATTTAATAAATCAGGGCACCTGGGTGGCTCAGTTGGTTAAGCATCTGCCTTCAGCTCAGGTCAGGATCTCCAAGTCCTGGGACTGAGTCCCCACATCGGACTCCTTGCTCCGCATGGAGCCTGCTTCTCACTCTTTCTCCCTCTGTCCCTCACCATTACCCGTTCTCTCTCTCTCAAATAAATAAATAAATAAAATCTTAAAAAAAGAAATATTTAATAAATCAGAATGATGAAAGCCAATAGGATTCCTACATGTTATTTTAGACTACATAAATGCATCGAATCCCTAATACAATTACATCATTAAATTCCCATAACAAATTGGATGAGGAAATTAAGACTCAAATATATTAATTAACTTCGTAAAAGTCATATGGTTAAATAATTGAAAATGAAGCTTTTTACTTTGTTCTGTTACTTTCTATATGTTGTATTACTTCTGCAGTACAAGGCCTATATATTTAGGCTTTTCAAATTGTACTGATTGGGATTTTTTGGCGCCACATAGAGTTCAGTTCATGCCTGTCAAAGCCATTTTTGGAAGTCTGGTGGAGAATTGGAAGATCAGGCCTTCACAAATGGTTCATCATTGGGAAAATGTTTACAGAGTAAACCTGCATTATGTATTCCTAACCTGCACTATATATTCTGAATTTTAAAATTAAAGTATCTGAGAATCAACAAAAAGTATCATAGAGTTAAACAAATTTAAATATCAAAAATTTCTTAAAAATTATACTGTAGTGGGCATTATTTATACAAAATTTGTGAAATAAGATTTATTTTGAAATAATATATTAATATTTAACTTATTTAATGTGTAAGTGTGTTTTGGAGGAATTTGATGGAGGGTTAAATTGAAAACCCTAACTTTTTTGAGTATCTAATATTTAAAGACATTCTGTTTATCCATAAAATGACAATCTCTTCAGTCACGTTGGCACTTAAAATGTGATTGCTTCTTTCATAATTTGCTTCAGATCTTATGCTTCCAGAGAGATTAATCCTTTAAAGAGTAGAGATGCTCTAAACCTTTGACAGTTCTGCTGAACTTGTTGTTTCTCCCCCTAGAGTTTTATAATAATACACTCAATTAGTTTCTTTGTCCCAGATTTCAAAAAATAATTGCTAGAACTTTATCTGGTGCTTATGAGTCAGAAGCGTTTATTCTTTTAGAGGATGTTTTCTGGACATTTTAATACTTCCTATGCAAAGTAAAAAATAAATTTAAATTGAAGCCAACTAATAGTTCCAATTTTTGAATTACTGTTTTATGTTTAAATTAAGCATATAAATGCCTGAGGTTTTTTATAATAATATTCCTATTCATATCCTCTTAACACAATTTTACTACCAATTTTCTCCATTATCTATGACCAACATACGTTACTAATACCCTTCTGATTTTTTAGGCTGATTTTATCGTTTTCAGAGACATAGTTTTATTAATAAATACTATTCACATTCATTTGTGATACCAGGTTATATGAATTGAATCTCAATGAAAAAACAGATTTAGATGAAACACCTCAATGGATATATACATACATTAACATCAAATTCTATTTGCATTTGTCATTCTTGAAAAAAACATCAGCTAGTTGATGTTTAGTAACCCTCTATAAATAAAGATTGATTTTCAAAGCCTCAATAAACATTCTACTCTTTGTAAGCAGGATGCCAATTTTATAAGCCATAAAGTTTAATAGAACGTTTACTTATTAATAAATGAAAAGGGTTTAGGGACTAAAATATGCCTAAACAAGAATGAAAAATATGACCCTGTATAAAGTAACATATATCATTTACAAAAACTTCTTTTATTCATTTTAAAGAGCTAGACAAAAGTGCCATAAGATTGTGAAAACTTATCTCTCTCATTGATGGAAAAAATTATACTAACTTGTAAAGGAAGGATATTTTAAACTTTTATAATTAACATCCATTTTTAATTAGTATCACTGTTGCTGTTAGGAAAAATGAAGACCTAGAGAGAGTTCAAAAAGAGATGAACTATCCCAGTGTAATTACCACAACTCCCAGCAGGATCTTCTCTCATCTGATTAACACCACAGCAGGATAGTCATCCTAGCGCACGGCTAACTGCCATAATCACGAGGAAAATAACAGGGCCGAGAAGACTCAAAAAAGAATTTCCCTGACATTCAAAACGAAGAATCCAAACTTCTTTATGTTGTTATGAGTAAACTCAGAATTCCAAACATTTCTAGGAAATCCAAACCAATAGTAACCTCAAACAATTTTAAATAAATTTAAAAGAGCTAAAGATGACTGTTTCAATAAAATAAAACAGACTGTGTTAAAAATGGCTTATTCCTCTCATATCAAGGAAATGTTTTAACTACCAATTGACTATTCTGTTGTGATTCATTTGTACCTCTCATCAAGACCTGGACTGAAATCATTTCTCCAATGGTTGGTAGTCACGGTCTTTACAGCCTGCTTTGTAGAGGACATAAGTTTTTTGCTGATGCACATTTATAAGATTTCACAGATATTTAAATGTATATTACTAAAAACTCAAACGGCATTTCCAATATTCATAGTCAAATTGTAGTTAATGTTATGCTTCAGGTTAGTGTGATATTACTTGAAACTCTACTCCAGGAAGCTGGTTTTTAAATTATTGTTTTGCGGGGTTTTTTAATTAATTTATTTATTTGAGAGAGAGTGAGAGAGCGCAAGAGAGATCATGAGCAGGGGGAGGGGCAGAGGGAGAAGCACACTGCCTGCTGATCAGGAAGCCCGATGTGGGGCTCAATCCCAGCACCCTGGGACCATGATCTGAGCCAAAGGCAGACGCTTAACCTACTTACTGAGTCACCCAGGTGACCCTTGTTCTGTGTTTTTATTTTTGTTTTTGTCAAGTCCATTTTTTCTTTATTATTTTATGATCAATTAACTATCTAGCATTTTCTTAACTTTCAAAAATGACAATTTTAATGATGTGTTCTAAGAGTGCTAGTCAAAATATTTAAAGACAGGTGTGAAATAAGCATTGGCCAATTAGAGTAGTTGCTCAACAAAACATAATGGGCGCTATCTAGTCAGTTATATTGCTATGCATTGTCTGAGTCCTCTACATGTTAGTTTATTTTTTTTTTATTGAAGTATAGTTAACATACAGTGTTATATTAGTTTCAGGTGTGCAGAATATAATGATTCAACAATGCTATACCTTACTCAGTGCTCATCAAGATCAGTGTACTCTTAATCCCTATCACCTATTTCCGCAACCACCCCCATTCTCCTCCCTTGCAACCACCAGTTTGTTCTCTGTGTTTAAGAGTCTGCTTTTTTGTTGGTCTCTTTTTTCTTTGTTTATTTTTCCTTTAAATTCCACATATGAGTGAAATCATGTGGCATTTGTCTTTCCCTGACTTATTTCACTTAGTATTATACTCTCTAGGTCCAACTATGTTGTTGCAGATGGCAAGATCTCATTTTTTATGACTGAATAATATTCCATTGTGTGTGTATCGCATTTTATTTATCTATAAATAATTTTTCAAAAGTTATGCTTACGAAGGTAAGTATAATTGTTATATTACTAACATATTGTTATGATATACTCAAAACAAAAGCAAAAAGCAAAATAGGATAAACTGCAATACCAATGGATTTGTGATATTTTGGGGGACCGTAGCCCCAAAAACTCCCAACAAGATGTGACTCAAACTAGATAGAATATTATTGTTAGCTGGTGTATCAGTTTCCTAGGGCTACTGTTACAAGGTATGTGGCCTAAAACAACAGAAATTTATTCTCTCACTGTTCTGAAGGCTAACAATCCAAAATCAAGTTGTTCATAAGGCAGTATTCTCTCTGAAGTTTCTGCAGGGTGGGGAAAGAATCTGATTTGCTGTTGGTTTCTGGTGTGGGTAATCTTTGGCATTCCTTGCCTTGTGGCTGCACAACTCCAATCTCAGCCTCCATCATCACATGGCATCCTCTTTGTCTTCTCTTCTTATAAGGACACCAGTCAATTTGGATTAAGGGCCCAACCTAATTCAGAATGACCTCATCTTAACTAATTACATATGTAATGACCTTAGTTCCAAATACGATCACATTCTGCAGTAATGTATATTAGTAGTTCATCATATCATAGGGGAAGCACAATTAAATCCATGACAACTGGCTTATTAATAAAACCTTGAAAAATTTATAGCTTCTAACCATAATAGACATCTTCAGGAGATTAACAATTCAACATGTGGAATTTCCTATTGAATATATTATTAAGAAAACAATAGACAGGGCTCCTGGGCTTGGTTGGTTAAGTGTCTGACTCTTGATTTCAGCTCAGGTCATGATCTCCGGGTTGTGGGATTGAGCTCCATGTTGGCTCCTTGCTGAGCGTGAAGCCTGCTTAGGATTCTCTCTGTTCCTCTCTCTCTGCTCTTCTACCACCCCCTGCAAAAAAAAAAAAAAAAAAAAAAAAGGCAATGGACTTAGAAAATATTAATAATGACATGAAATTTCATGCTGGTTAGTGTAGGACATGGATTACTCTTAGGAATATTGTCTTCTTTACCATCCTTTAAAGTCCTCTGTCCAGGTCCTCAACTTCTCCAAGCCCACACAGGCTTTTTTGAGTACTTCCTTTGCATAGTGTCATAACTAACTTTTGAATTGTTTGTCAACATACAAGTCTTATGGTAGGCTTGTATACTTCTTGTTTATAAATGAATTGAAAGGAAATCTTCCCTAAAGAAGAAACCAGATCTTACACGGATGAGATAATGGATGAAAAATGTTATTATTCAGAGCTACTGCATGGAAGATTATATTTAAATGACAGTATTATTAATGAGAAGAATTCTCATGACAGAGAAGATGGACAGTTAAGATAGATTTTTAGATCATAATCCATTAAAGTTATTTTTCCAAGAGAAATGATAAAATATAATATTTTTCAAAAGATGCAGAAGTTACTAAGGTTGCTGAGTCAAAACAAAAATAGAAAAACATAGAAAGAAGAATCATTAAGGGGATTTAAAAAAAGCTGAAATGTGACATGAAAGTGAAATCGAAGACAGGTGGAAAAGAACTTTTATTTTAAAGAAAAGGCGATTTTAGTTTTAAATATGTTAAATTTTACCTAATTACTTTCTAAGAAAGACTAGATGCCATACTTGTTCCAAGCTATGTGACTAAGCTTTGTGATTATACAGTACACTTCAACTGCAATCAGCCATGAAAACTTTAATGAGAACCCTAGTTCAGAAACAAGTAGTTTTTCAGAGGATGATGCAAATTCAAATAGCAGAAGTGCAAACTACACAAAGCAATCATCTTAGAAACGGAGAATTTTGCAAAACATCAACAGGTGCAAATCATACATGATGATATGGAATCACATTGAAATACTTATCTTCTAGAGAGGAAAAATAACGATTTCTGTAATGATAAATTTTCCATGTATTTTGTTTTGAAACAGATTTTCACTGAAACATTTCATAATTATGTACAGACTTCATTTCACTAAAGGCAGTCTTCAGCCATAGCTATGAACTTGGAAAAGCTTTTGAAAATAACAATGCATAGGCTTTACCAAAGGTATTCTGATGTAACAGGCCAGAGTTCAGCAAATTTAGAGTTTACAATTTATTTTATATGTATTATTTCAGAAAATCATATCTCAGTTACATTTGGGGGGGTTCGTATTTTTAATATGAATAATTGTATCAGGCAGAATAGGTTCAGATGTGCTACAATAATAACTGTCAAATTTCCAATGGTATAGTAAAATAGTTTCTTTCCTTCAAAGTTCAAAGTGAGTCTAAGCAAATCTCTCTTCAGATCTCCTCCATGTGGTGGTTAGGTATTCCAAGAGGCATTGATCTCTTTGCACTTCTATCCACATATGGGATTTAAAGATCATTGGGGCAGGAGGAAAGTCATGAAAAATCACAAATAAGTGAGTTTTTCCCATAGTCTCCCCAAATACTTTCATGCACAGTCCATTGGTCAGAAGGAATAGCATAGCAATATCCAAATATAACAGGACAGACTGCAAATATTATCTACTTTTATTTCTGGAATTCTTTCTGTATTATAGTTTAAAATACTAGTTCTGATCCATTATTTTGATATTTTTCTTCATGGAAACCAATAATACAGAAGTTCCACCTCCTGTCTCTGTTTTCCATCTCAACCACTTTTGCTCTGGTTTATTGTACCTCTTTTTTTAATCTCAGATTTACTATCTTGATTATTGTCCTGCCTTGATTCAACATTCTTCATTAAAGGTTCATTCTTATCTATTCTATCTTGAACATTTTGTAATTTTGCCTACATTTATGATACAATTTTGTCTTTTATATATTTTTCTTTCTTGATTTCAACTTTCCTTTTATTTTCTTTAATCTTTTTATATGTCTGTTCTTAGATTTTATATTTCTTATTCAGGCTGATAATTCATTTTTCTAAAATTTTTTATGACATTTACTTCACTTTGCAATGTGTGCGTTTTCTTCAGCTTCGTGGTATATTTATTGCTGAGATTTTCTACCAGCAGATAATCTGCATTTTACAATATCTGACTATGTACAGAAATTTTATATTGATGTTTTCTATCTTTTTCTATTCTTATTGAGAGTACAGCATTCCTATTGATGAGTTTTCTCTTCTGTCAGTTCTGGCCAATCCTATGTATTTTATTTTATGATTATGAGAAAGGAAAATTAGTGTTTTTTCTCTTTCATTTCCGCATGCGACTTAATTCCGCCCCCCATTTTCTTCATTTTCTCCATTACCTCATCTCCAAGGCATGCCATCTCTTCTCTGGTTCTTCTCCAAAAGTAGAGTTTCTCTAAAGCTCTCGCTATGATTCTGCAACCAGCTCAGTGAATACTATGAACAAACCAAATTCCCAGCCTGTGTTCAGTAGATTTATGTTTATTATTTCACTTCATCTTTCTGAGAATGGCACTGTATGTTTCCTCTAACTCCTCTGCTCCTGGCTGCTCTTTGTCATGGAGTCTTTCCACATCTTCTTTTAAGGTTTCTATACCCATGGGCTAAAAACAGACATAAAATGGTGGTTAATGTTCAGTTGGGATTTCCCCCCCCCACCTTCTTCTATTTAAAGATTATCTACAGTTGTGGTGTACTCTCTCTCCTGATCTTCTTGATTTTTTCTTTGTTTCATAAGAGTAAGAAACAAATTTTAAAACAGGTTGTTGCTACTCTCAAATATCATCTTAATGGATGATTGAAACTGAAAGAAAATTACATTATTAATGTATAGGCACTAGGGTCACACATAGTTATTAATATTTAGCACCAAATTTGGTCCTGAGCTTCTTGCAATAGAAAATTTAGTCAATTAAATAATTTTTATTGTTTATCTTACAGAATTCTTATATATATAAATATTATATATAAGATATTTTTATTTATCAGGAAAATAATACATAAGATTATAAATTATATATAAGATATTTTTATTATTTATGAAGAAAAATAATACATTTCATACCTCAAGAGAAAATGTAGCTTTTCTCAGCACCTAAATCTGAAAGAAATTTCTTACAGAATTCATAGATAGACAGATGAGAATATATATATTCTTATATTGAATGACAAAGTACATAATAATATCTAGAACAATTCTTTTTGCACATTATTTATGTCACAGGATTTATTTTTCAGGATGGAGTTGTAATATTTTTAAAATGTCCAGCAGATAGTTTATAAATCAAAACATTTATAAAATGTTAGCTATAATTATCTCTTACCAGCTCTGAGTAATATAATTTGCACTGTCATACCTTTCTACTTACTACGGACTTATGGTGGGTCACATCCAGACCTTTAGGGATAAGTCTGGTTGGAATAGCCCATCAGCATAATCTTAGCTGGACCATGACAGCAATAGCTTCCAGGTTGAGTAGAGAAACAGATGAGCAAAGTCATGGCCTGTACTTTCTTTAACTTTTAAATGGGAAATGTTTTTTTCTTCTAGTTTTGAATGATTTATCTTGTGGTCCTGAAATTGTAAACAGTCTTCTTGCGACCACAAAGATCCAGTTTGAAGCTAAAGGCAAGGCAGAAAAAAGTAAAGATAATAGATCTTTAATGTTAATGCTCCCTCAAAATGACCATGAATTCCTCCCTAAAATATTAGCATAAGTCAATCAACTCCCACACTGATTCAGCCACTTTGAGCCAGATTTTGTGTTTACTTGCATGTAAAATCATCCTGAATGAAACATTAAAAATTATGTGGCTCAATTCCAAATGTAAATTATGGGCATAAAAAGAAACATACCTCCTGAAAACAATTGCTTTAGAAAGCAAATCAACAAATTTCAAATATTAGGGTTTTTGATATAACAATTAAAACTCAAAATTATGTTCCAAAGAGTATTTCTGAATATCAGCTTTTTCTATAAAAATTACCAATTTTAAATAAATGTACACATGAAAACAAACACAAATAATTAGTAAAACCTTCAAAAGAGAACACAGAAGAAAGGAAACCAAACCAGAAAAAAAAAATCACAAAATGCAATGTGATACACAGCTTTGGAGATTTATACACACACACACACACACACACACACACACACACACACACACGTACTAATGGAGATTAGATTGGGTATATATTTCTACTTGTTTTGTTTTGCTATATATGAGTTTCCAAACCACCTATTTCCTATTAAATATATCCTTTATTAATCTGTAAGGGTACATCCAACTGGAATGATTGAGAATCCTAGATAACTGAAGACATAGAGTTGTGGGCTATTAATTCAGCTACTCGCATTGCTGAGACTGGATCTGGCATCGACCTGGAGTTGGCTGCTACTGCTCAGTTGCTAAGTGAGTAAGAGGTATCAGAGAGAAAAATTGCTTCAAAAAACAGATAAAAATAGTGACCAAGCACTTAAATAGCCTGATGATAAGAACCCATAAGAATGAGGATGACACAAAGAACTATAGCCAGAACTAGGAAGGGCAAAACTTAAATATATTTTATCTTTTGTCATTTTAGAGTCAATTGTGATATATATATATACTATTTGGGTACATCTTAAACTTTTTAAAATATACTGATTTTTCTATCCTGGAGAAAATGTTTCAGTAGAAGTTGAGTTGCATTATAGCTTTTGTTTGTTTGTTTGTTCTGTACATTGATACAATGATGTCTAGGAAACCATAGTCATTTTGGGGGGAAATTATAGTCATTTTAAGTTAAAATTCATGTATTTCACAGCATATTTACTGTAAACCCATTTCAATAAATGATCGAAAATATGTCTCTATATATACTTACCTACATAGATTATTTCACTTTCTTTAATTTAAAAAATAACTCTAATTACTGAATAGTTTTATAGTTTGATTTTTAGATGACTCTATTCAAATAAGAACACAGTATAAGCGGAAAATGTATTTGGAGGGTGGTAAATTAATCATATGAAACATTTACTATGGGTACCAACATTTGTTTTTTCATCTAAATTTTTGAAAGTAAGTATTTAAAGAACCCTACGTTAACTAGATCTTATTTACATAGCAGACTTTTGCATTTGAGTCACTATATTTATAAAAATCAAAGAAAATTTTCAGCAAAAATTTTCAGTCTCTTCTCCAACAATTATTCAAACCAACTCATCTGTACCTATGCTTTTATTTTAGTGTATACCTTACTGGATTAATAGGAACCATGTTAAAACATTGATGTATTTGTATATTTGTTGATATATCTTCATTTTATTGTCTGAATTTGTTTAGATAGAAGCAAGGAGGATCAAATTATTTCAGATTCCAACTATGCACAAAAGAGCGTTCAGTGCTGGGAGCAATTAAAAAGAACTGCTTACTTTCTCTGTACTTTCATCCCACAATTGACAAGCCTTTGAAATAAAAGAATAATACTCCTCACACATAATTAGCTAGTACAAACCGATGAAAGAATTAAATAAAATGTGTTCTGCTTAAAGACATGATCATCAATCTATAATTTACTCCATCACTACTGATTTGTAAATGTAATGAATTAGTCAAATCATCCCATTCTCCCACACCATTCTTAAGGGGCAAAGATGATGGTCTCAAACCCATATGAATCTTTTAAAATATGGTTACTTGAACTTGATTAGTTCAGTCAGAAAAATAATGGAAAGAAGAGTTTATAAAGCCTCAGTGGAATTTAGTAAAAATACTTTTAAACCAAATTTCATATGTAGTGACTTTCTACAACAAAGTTTTAGTGTTTGAACAAAATTCAATAACTTAATGAACAAAGTTCATTATTTATTATTCATTGAGGTTGAATATGAAGGAGATAATTTTTAATAATTTATGGTTATGGCTATTGGTCAGTTGGGTGTAATGTCTACCATATTCTGAAGACTCCAAGTCCAATCCAGAAAAAAAACCTTCTTTAATTAGCGAACCAGCCAAAGTTATAAAGTGTGATGTACATTTTTATTTGATTTGAGTTTATATAACTAGCCATGCTGACATAATGTATAATATATACCCCTATTCTCTCTCTGTCTCATAGAAACATATATTTTTATGTATCGCTTTTATAAATATATGTGTATGTATATATCTATCACTATATATCTCTGTATTTATATCTATCTATCTATCTAGGAGAGTTTTAGTCCATACTATTTGTCATAGAAATGAAATGCAACATACCACTCCAAAACTAGCTCCTTAAAGTAAATAGAATTTAATGTTATGGACCTATAGATTTGTTGACTGTTAACAGAACTTGATTGGACTTAGCTAGAAGGTCCACTGATGTTAATTAGGCTTATTAACCCTACTAGGGTTGGGTGCAATTTTGTTCCAAGTATATCTTATCCACTTTTTGGATCAAATGAACTATCCTTGACATGTTTTTCTCATGGGAAACAACAGTGACATAAGAGGGAAAGTAGTAAAAGGTGAGACCATGGGTCAAGATGGTCTGTAATAATTTCTGTGTCATTCTATTAACCAAATTGGGCCACATGGTTGAACCCAAAGTCAAGGGAAGGGTAAGTAACTTCATCACTTAGTGTGAGATACTTTGAAGTGGGTGCCGAATTGCGATATGGAATGCAGTCTGATTGACTTGAAATAAGTGGTTCCCAGTGTTTGGATAAGTTGCCAGTCAGATAAGTTGCCATTAACCTTTTTGCTTCCTCAGTTTTCTGTGTCAGCCTGTGTCAATTCAGTTATAGTTTCCTCAAAATTTAGTCAGGCGATTAAAAATTAATTAAAATTAAAAATTAATTATATTGTTTTAAGAAAAAAGCAGATTGAGAGGGTGAAATGCACCTGCTTGGGAGAAAGTGACTCTGACGTCTTAATGTTCACAATAATAATTATTAATAGTGAATACTTTACATGGCAAGAAAGCCTACAAGTGCATTAACTTTTTAAATTTATCATATGTAGGCGGTCTTGATCCGTCACCTAGTATCCTATTGAGAAATAAGGCACACAGATGAGGTTAAACAAAGTTGACTAGGTTACATGATTAAGAATCATAAGACTCATTTCAAAATCCAGAACTATTTGATGTCAAAGCCCATGCTTTAATTGCCAGGAGACACCTGCTCTCATAAACAAAGAAACAGACATCAACATATGCACACTTTTGGGGAGGTTTAGTATATATAACATATGAGTTTGGCGTCAGGCTGTCTATATTTAAACCTCAGCTCTAATTATTAATAAAAGAGGTAACTTTGGGCAATTCCTTAAGATGCCTGGATTTCTTCATGTGCTATTGAGAATAATAATAGTATCTATATATTTTAAGGATTCCTTCAGATCATATGAGATGCTTATAAAATGTTTACAGAGTTCGTGACGTAGTGAGATAAAATAAGCTAACGACTATTATTTTTTGTTATTACTATTATTCTAGATTTCAGAAGGCATATTTCAAAACTAAGCAATTCACTGATTAGAAAAGCTAAAAATTAGTAGAATTTACTATTGCATATGGTATTTATCCTTTTCTCCCTTTTTTCCTCTTTTTAATATTTCAAAGTGCAACTCCTACTGCATGAAGCTTCTCTTTATCCATAGCTAAAGTCACATTTTTCCAAGTGACCCTCCTCTTGCCAGCATCAAGGAAAATACTATCTGAGCCCTTTTAAGCTTTTTACACAGGTCTAGAAGAAGAAAATATGCATATCTGGCACTGAAGTTGGGAGAAGAGAGTGATCTCAGAGCTGAAGAGGGAGCTTTGGGGGGCAGAGATGCAGTGAGACAGTAAGCCAAGGTACGGAGACCAGAGAAAAAGAGTCAGGAGTCTCTGATGACTTTCCTAGGTTCTCTGCTATATGACATTATCTGACACACACAATCAAGGTGCCAGCTGGTTCCCATCTCAACTGTGAAAGGCTCATTTTCCAAGTTCATGTCATTGTTGGCAGAAGTCAATTCCTCATGGGCTATTAAACTGAGAATCTTTATATTTTGCTGTGTTGGCCAGAGGCTGCCCTCAGTTTTTGTTAGCTGAAAGTTGTCCACCAGTTCCATGACACATGAACCTCTTTAACATGGTCACTTTTTTCATCAAAACCATCAAGGAAGCCTCTTAGCAAGAGGTTCACATGAGATGGGTACATATTCACTTGAATATAATCTCATACAACCCATTGCCTTTGCCACAAAGTAATGATTAAAAGCCAGTCACAATTCCTATGCACACTGAAGGGGAAGACATTACACAAGAATATATTAAGAGGCAGGGATTATGAGATTCTTTTTAATTTTGCATCCATCACAATGAGAGTAGCTTTAGTAGATTTATGTAACAAGGTCTGATATGAGCAAATTTAAAATAAAATGAAAGAGGAACTGGAAACAGTGGGGATTGTCGATAATGTCAATGAGTTTTGCTGCAAAGACAAACAAAGGAAATAGGGTTGTATCTGATAAGGGAAGTGAAATAAAAATATTATTACCTTTTTTTGATGAGAGGTTGTGTGACCATGAAAATATTGCAACAGACAAGGAAAACTGATTATGTAGAAGGAATAGAGAATTGCCACAGTGACACTCTTGAATAGATGAAAGGAGATAAGTGAAGAGATTGATTTCAGATAGAAAGAAGACTATTCCATCTATGACATTTGGCAATAATGCAGAGTATGTTAATGCAGGTGTTAGGTAAGGTTATTTTGTAGAGAGAGACTGAAGAGAGTCCTTCTGATATTTTCTGATGACTTCAGTGGTCAGAGTAGTAGGAAGTGAAGTCATCAGTTCACTGAAATCAGCTTCAGGCTGATGATGGGGGATGTGTTATTGGTGGTTTAGGAAGAAGGGTGGTGTGAGATGGGAGAATAAGCAAGTGAATATCTTAGTGATTGTATTAGTTTGCTATGGTTATCATAGCAAATTACAATAAACTAGGTGACTTAAAAAAGAGCAATTTATCTCATAGTTCTGAATGCTGGAAGCCCCAAATCAAGGTGTCAACATAATTGATTCCTTCTGGGGATCAGTGAAGAATCTGTTCCATACCTCCCAATGTGGCTTGTAGATGGCTGTCTTCACCCTGTGTGTGTTCATGTGGCATCTTCCTTTTATGTGTGTTTCTGTGCCCAAATGTTCCCTTTTTATAAGGATACCAGTCATATTGGATTAGAGTCAACCTAGTAACACTATTTTAACTTAATTATTTTGTAAAGATCCTGTCTCCAAATTAGGTCACATTCTGAGATACTAGGGTTTGTGATTTCAGCATCATGAACTTTGGTGGGAACAGATTTAACAGATTTAACTTAACAGAGATCTATGGTTATATTTCTTGGCATCATTAATAATCCACTTGATACTTATATTCATCCACTTAAAATTTAGCCAGTCCATGAGTTGGTATACTTTTTTTTTTCCTTTCTCAAGCCATATTCAGCTGTATGGGTGCAGATGAAAGTAAGCAGAGATAGTTGGAATTAGTTAAGGCTGCAGTTTTATCAAGTAAGGTTAACCACTGAGAAAGGAAAAAAAGTCTACCAGGCCCTTTCTTGTGGTCCTCATCGTTAAGTGTATTATCTTTTCAATTGTGGCTCCATTACTTAATTGGGTCAATAACATTTTAGTAGAGGTATCATATTCCACTTAGAAGTAGGAACTTTTAGAACTATTACATCAATGTGCCATATTTCTTCTCTCTGTACTGTGACTGACAAGTACAAGATATAGCCTGATCCTGGTTTGAAGAAAAACCTAAGCCAACTCAATATACAAAAATATGGATATGATTTATAGCTTTGTTTTAAGAAGTCACAAATATGTGGGTGTCATTTGTTATCACATGATAATTTAGCCCAAGATGACTGATACACTAGAATATATATGCAAGAGAATGGTTGTAATTTAAGATTCATGAAAGTGGAGGTCTTTTCATCTCTGTTTACTAATATCTGAACCACTTAAAATAATGCCTAGCAAATAGTGAATATCTGAGGAGTTAATTAATGGTCATGAAATTAAAGCTGAGGAATGAGGAGTGTAAGATATCAAGTAAAAGAAAACAAAAGTTGTTAAGGTCAATGGAATGGAAATTTTAATGGATATGAAGTTTTCTTCAGGTCAGTGTGATTGAGTGAATTAGGGAGAAGAGGTGGTGGTCAAAGAATAAGATCCAAGAATCTTAAATTATGGAGTTTTATAATTGCTGATAATCAAAAGATCTAAACTATGAGTAAAGCCATGAAAGATTATCACTGAGATGAAGGCAAAAAATTAGAGAAATGGAGTTCAAGGAGCTGAACTGTCAGGTTTGGAATGATCATCTAAGTATTTATTGTAATCACAGATAATTAAGGCAGGAGTAGTAATGGAACCAGTGCTAAAATTTTTGAGCTATTATGGGCACTATCTATGGGAATTGAACCAGGAGTTTGTAGATATAAGCAGCAATGGTCTTAGTAGGTCAAAGGATTTGATAGTATCTGTGAGAATCAAAACCAAAGTCTTTAAGGAGAAGAAAGGGGAAATGGCCTAAAATCAGGAATAAAATCTAAAGAAAATATCCAGGCTCACTGGCACAGGAGCTGTGGGAACAAAATAATATATCATTGAGAAGCCAGTGGTGGAAGCTGTGTCTTAGATCCATGTTTCTATCAGAAAAATAATTTGAAAGGAATGGTGAAAGAAAAATTTTATCCCAGAATGTAAAATAATTCCATGGACATTGTATAAGGGTGTCAGGAACTCAGATGGTAGAATAAGCGGAAAAATAAGGAATTACAGAGATTTAAAAAAGATTGGATTTAGGGAGATGAGGAATGACTGAGTCTGGGAGTTCTCGTGTTACTTCATACAAGGATGAAGGATGTAATGGGGTTGATTCTATGGATTAAGGGCAGACTGTGTTGGGGAGGGTTTGGGTTTGGGAGTGATTGTCTGGGGCCCCATCCTAATTCATAGGATGGAAGTATCAGTACTAAATTGGTCTGACCTTATTCCCGGTGGCCTTTTTCACTCCAGAAATCTGCTAGTAAGGGAACGTATTACACTGAGTCACTCTTCACGATGCTTGGAATGCAAAAATGAGTGTTTTGTTCCCATGTACAACTCTTTTTCTCATCTTTAGCTTTTCCCTTGCCAGAAAAATTAATTTGATAAAAAGCGAGTTTTGATTTTGGGCTTTTGTTTTTGTTTGTTTGTTTTGGTGGAGGAAGGTGGTTGTTTGGTTTTGGTTTCCTCATTTGTTTTTTCATATGGGAAGAAAGGATCTATCTTAAAGCCAGCCTCAGCAGTATGTGTAAGTGACTGAAGCTGGTGGCAGTGTGATGTGTTTCTTCATTACATGTCACCACAGGGATTAGAAAACCTGACTGAAGACATTTTCTGTTTTTTTTTTTTTTCAAACCATGTGGCTTCACAACCTTAATATTGGTTATGTCTTCCACCACATATAATTGAACACCTAGGAGCAATAAGTAGCTTCCATCCCTGAGCAACAAATCTGTTCATCCTTTGGCTAAAACATTCTCTTTTTTCATGAGGTTTATAGGGCATGGAGGAAAATTTATACATATAGAAATAAGACATATGACCATTAGATATATTCAAAATTGTTACAAAGAAACTCATTTCCATTTTTGTGACAAGCTTAGAGACTAACATAGAAAGAGATGGAGGAACATAAATACTCACTACCTTTTGAATATGGGGTATGTATATGTGTGTGTCTGTGTATTTGTGTGATATTTTGGTATCGAATCTTTAGACAGGTGAGTTTTTGTGAAAATACAATACAGAACACACGACAAATGTCTTTTTCTTAAATGCTGCAGAAGCCATAAAGGGATTTTACTAGTTTTTTGCAAACTCATTGAAAGGGATGTATTAGCCATTCATGTTAAGCATAGAAACCTGACCCAGAGAATATAGTTCAGCTGTTTTATCATGTCATCTGTGTATCTAGAACTAAGAATATAGTAAATATTTAATCTGTGGTAGTTCTACTTGGTATGATATACATATACCTCTGTTATATTATACAAACATGTGCCCATAAAAACACATCTGTGTGTGAAACATGCATACACATAACTATAGCATTTCCTCATAACTAAAAAGTATTTTAACAGTCACTGGACCCATTTATTTATCAGTCAATTGCTTTTAGTTACAATGTACAAAGAAGGAAATGATAGACATGGACCCCTTAAATCCCTACCTCTGAATTTCTCAGCTGTAACAAGTTCTCGCTTTACCCAGCTTAAATATACATCACATTACGCAGTCCTCTCTTAAGAGCAATTTTTAAAGTTTGGTTTTATTTATTTTTACATTAATAGACTTCATTTTTGAAAGCCTTAGATATACAGAAAATTGAGTAGAAAATAGAGTTCTCATATACCACTTACCCCCAACACATACTTTCTTCTACTCTTAATATCTTATATTAATATGGTACATTGTTACAATTAATAAATTAACATTGATATATTATTAACCAAAATCCATAATTTATATTGAGTTGTACTCTTTATGTTGTACATATTTATGAATATTACAAAATTCGTAATGCCATGGTTCCGCCATGAATCCATTAGGGTATTACACAGGATAGTTTCACTGCCCTCCAAATCCCCTTTGCTTCACCTATTCATCCTTTAGCCTCCCCACCCCAATCCCCTTGGTAATCATTGATCATTTTACTCTACTCTAGTTTTGCCTTTTCCAGAATATATATAGTTGGAGTTATACAATACAGAATTTTCAGATTTTTATACAGATTTTTGCACTTCAGTTTCCTTCATGTTTTTTTTTTTTTTGTAGTTCATTTATTTTCATCATGTAATAACATTCCATTATATGGATGTACCATAGTTTGTTTATCCATTCAGCTATTGGACCTCTTTGTTGCTTTCAGTTTTCAATGATTATAAATAAAGGGGCTATAAATATCCCCATGCAGGTTTATATGTGAAACTTAGAGCAAATTTAAGGAAATAAGACTGTCACATATAAGCTAATTTCTCCTGATCTTGCTATCTTGCTTCTACCCTACATAATTTCTCTTTATAATATCCTCTAACAAAAGAACCCTATGTAACCATAAGACTATATTGTAGGTGCATCTATCTGGAAATTAATATCCTTGATCCTGCTTACACATTTACTTGACTTTTTAAATACTGACTGAAAGCCATGCTGTGAAAGATTCACTGGACTTCCCATATTGATGAAATTCTTTTTCCCATATTGATTAAACTTGATTAATCCCTAGAAATAGTTCTTATTCAAATACAGTAAGTATAAGTAGTTTAAGTGTTTATCCTTTCTTTAATATGTACACCTAACAGAATATCCTACAATAATAAACTCTGTGGACAAATGTGCATACTCAATAAGCTTTATAACTTTATTTTTGATTAATAATAGAAATAGGCATAATCATGAACACTAGGTTCTCAGCTGATATCAAATTTATCACTAGATTTATTTGTCATCTTAGTTCCTTTTGCTGACTATTTCAGTTTTTTTCCTGAATGAATGGTATCAAAAGACATGAAACATACTGGTTAATGAATCTTGGGCCAAGGTAAATTGGCATGAAAATAGCATACTGAAAACGCATTCATTCAATACCACATGCCTGAAAGCTCCAGTGACCTAACTCAAGTCAGAGAATTCTAGAAAGACTTCATAGACTCAATGATTAACCTGAAGGAATTATATAGTTTATTCATCTATACTACCACTATAGCCTAATAATTGATTTCCCCCAAGCGCTTTTGTTTCTTTTCAACTTACTGACTTACTACAGATGGAGTTATCTTCTCCAAAACATGTATTTTATGTTACACCATCTTCCACATAACTCAATTTTCTCATTTTGCTTGGAAAAAAAATAGTCTTCTTAACATGGCCCACAAAATTTAAGTAACTTTTTGTATACAATATTATTTCCTAATATGCTCCCTTATTATCTAGGTACACTGGGATCTGAGTTAACTCACTAGAAACATTTTAGCCAGTTCACTGGGTTTAGTTTTATTTTAATTTTTATGTCAATCAGGCTCAGTCCCCATTTCTTCCTACTCCTTATTTTCCCCAGTCCTGCTCCTCCATCTCTTCTTTCTTCTCTAGTTTCTCCTTTTTATTTTTCAACATATAGTTGTATATTCTTACATTTTTACTCATTCACCTAAGTGTTAGTCATCTTAGAAATCCCTAATGAGAATTTTAATGGAATTTCTTTGGATTCATGGATTTATTTGAGATAATTAACATCTTTATATGATAACATTTGCATTGCAAAACTGAAAATAACAACATAAACTCTTTCTATTGCAAATGAGGAAGTCAAGTGTACATAACCTCTTTGAGTTTCACTTTCTATGTCTCCTGCAGTGAATATAAAAATACATATGCCTAATGCACTCAATAAAACATGAGGCATGTTAAACATGTTAATATTAAATGCTAATAATTTTCCAAATGTCTGACATTATACTAGGCACTGTCAATATAAAGAAAATGAACTAAATATATTTTTGGTAAAGTCTAGAACTGAATTTTCAAATTAATAAATATATAAAAAAATAATGAATAGTTATTAATGCCCACAAATCCCAATCCAGAATTATCTCTGCTATGTCTGTAGTCAAATCAGATACTGAAATTATAAGTTGTTTGAATACTGCTGGAGTTTTATAAATTGATACCTGAGGGCATATGTACTGTACATCATTATTTGATTCATATACTAAACTGATAATTGTTATTTTCATAATCATGTTCATAATTAAGACTATGAATTGATCATAGTTTATTCCTTCTAATACTTTAGTATTGTAATAGAATAAATTGCCATGATTTTTCTAAATTTTCTCTCCCACCCATCAAAAAAATTTGTCATTAAGATTCTTCAATCTTAAAAATTCTCCAAAAATGTTCAGTGTCTGAGGTATTTGTCGGGATAATTTTATGCTAACTTATTTAATTTCTGTAAAATGAGATAATTTATTCATGTTTAAATTCTATGTTGGATTTAGCATTTTCTAGAATATTAAACATTTTATTTATGCTTTCAAATCTAATTGTATTATTTAGTATAATTATGAGGAGATGAATTTTACCCTTCATACAAGTTAATGAGTTGGCCCTTCACAGTTCCAGGGATACTGACAGAAGAAGTGAAACTCCTGTCAGAGACAAGTGACTTTATGATACCGCCAATACTAGGAATGGCAGAAACTTGTGCAAGTTTCCTTTGCTCCCATATCACGGGAAGTTACATGGGCAGCCAGATAAAGCCTGTGTAGACAGTATATTGCTCACTAAGGGATTTTGCACACAGAGGGATCTTGAGTTTAAGGAATCCTTCATTTTTATGTTTATCATTTTTGTCCAGAATGAGACATTATCTCAGCTTTTTAAGATTTCTAGTTGCACAAACATCCAGAGGAAAAAATGACCTGGATAAAAGAGTGGTCAGAACCTTACAATATCAATGTGCTCACACGTGTTAGAGTGTAGGAAGTTCTCGGCAAATTACTTCCCAACAACAATGGTTTATTAAATCAATATATATACATATATATTTAAATCTGCACTGTGCCTTCTTTCTTGTTTTTAATAGTATGGGATCTTCTATATTTTTTTCTTCATCCCATTATCTAAATTATGTGCCATTTTAATAATCCTTACAAAAAGATAATTTTGGGAGTTGCCAAAAGTAAGATATGTTTTGAAACAGCTTCTCAAAATGAATTATAGGTATATGTGATTTTGTTTGATGCTAAAACAGCTTTCAACTTTTTATATGTGGGGGACGTAAATAAATTATTACAATGTAGCTTCACTAGATCAAGTATTGTCACTGGAGGAAAAAAGTAATTTTGGGTTATAATGCTTAAAACTAAAATTTTGTCTACTATGATTACTGTTGTGAATTTGTATTTTGTTATTTATTTTTTCTCTTATGAATTATACCTCTTTCCCACTAAAAACCTTTCTTATTGCCTTTAATGTCCACTTAAATTATTGTAACTTAAACTATTCTCCCAGAGCTGTCCACTTATCATTTCTTATTCTATCTCATCTCTCACTTTTTTCCAACTTCCTTGTAAATTCTGGCAACTCTGCATTACTTCCAATCCCTGAAAGTGTCATTCTCTAATTTGTTCTCTATCATGTTTATTCTGTTTCTTGAGTGTCTTTCTTCTGTTTAGTCCTTCTGTCACCTAGATCAACCTAAGGCTTTTCTTTAATTCAAGGTCATGTTGTCTCCCTCTTTAGTATGCTTTTTGGTCCTTTAAGTGTTTTGTAATTTCTGGTGTTTGTCTTGGATTTTATGTTCCATAACATAGTAAATCTAAGTTTTTAAAAACACAGTCAATACAAGCCATTTTATTATTAAATTCTTTTTTTCCAAACGTTTATATTAAAGGTGTACAACATAATGTTTTGTCATGTGTGTAAATCATGGGATGATTACCATAATCAAACTAAATAAAAACAGACATATAGGCCAATGATACAGGGTAGAGAAGCCAGAAATAAACCCACACATCTGCAGACAACAGATCTTCAACAAGGGTGACAGGAACACCCAATGGGGAAAGGATAGTCTGTTTAATAAATGATGTTAGGGAGACTGTATATACACATGCACAAAAATGTATTTGGTCCCTTATCTCACACTCTGTACAAAAGCAGCTTAAAGTGGATTAGACTTAAATAATAAAACCTGAAGCTGTAAAACTACTGGAAGAAAACATGAGAAAGCTTCTTGGATATAGCACCGAAAGCCTGGGCAGCAAAAGTAAAAATAGACAAATGAGATTGCCTTAAACTAGAAAGCTTCTGCATAACAAAGGAAGTAAATCTTTCTCCAACCTAAACTTCAACACCTGAGAAACAAAGCCCAGCAATTAAATAATTAAAAACTTTTACTTCAACTGTGAAGATGTCATCGCTTCTCGGCCTTTTGGCTAAGATCAAGTGTAGTATCTGTTCTTATCAACTGTGAAGATGTTAAAAATATATGCAGTTGACCAAGATTACATTGACCAATATGAATTTGAAATAAGTGTAAGACTTTAGATGGCCTTATCCCTGCTCTCATTTATATTCACCTTTTTCAGGCTTTTAAATTTTTTCCATATTATTAAGACAAATTTTGAAATACTACCTTATTGGCTGAATCCTAAAAGATGAGCTACAGTAAGGGAAATATAAAACTTTGGGCCTGCAAGTTTTAACTTTCACTCTTATTTTATATTGAAAATTAGGACAATATTTGCATGCATTACTGTGCTGATTCAATATAGCCCTGCTTTTTGTCTGTATCAATTTACCAATTTATGAATTTTGCTTTGTTGTCAGGGAAGAGTAAAACAAAGACAGTGGAATGCAGCCAAATCCCTATGTAGAGGGACAATTGATATCTTAAGTGCATTCATTAGAGAAAGAAACAAGCAAAAAGAAACAACTAAACATTCAACTCAAAAAATAAAAAATACACCAATTAATATTTTTAAGTTCAAAAAAGAAAGCATTACTATGATAAGCCAGAATTAAATAAAATTGAAATTAAACAAAAAGTAAATTCTCTGATCTTTTCTTTAATTTAAACAAAACAAAACAAAATAATACTTATTTCTGCATTCAAACCTAAAGGTCCATTGTTGCCACATCCTATGAAAACATGATTCAAGAGAAATTCAAAAATGTTTCCAGAAGTAAAGTAATGACAACACATTTATACACACACACAATCACAAAGAAATCCAAGAGTATCTACATTACTAATCAATAGGCATAGAGTTTCAATTAAGCAAGATGAATAAGCTCCAGAGATCTGCTGTACAACACTGCACCTATAGTCACCAATACTGCATTGTACACTTAAAACATTTAGGAGAACAGACCTTATGTTAACTGTTTTTGCCACAGAAAAGTTTAAATTAAAAAGAACTACATCGCTTTAATCTTTCTCCCAGAAGCAATTCATGCTAGAAGATACTTGATCATTAACTTCAGTAGTTTGGGAAAAAAAATGAAAATTGATTTGTATGTAGTCTTTGTCCAGCTGTCGCCCAATTCAAGAGTAAATGATGCTAGTATAAGAATTGAAAATACAGAGACAACATTTACTATGGATCCTCTCTAAATAAATTAAAAGAGGATGGGTGGTTAAAAAGAAATAGGTGGGGGGAGAATCTCAATTGATTTAGATAGTGATAAGTAAGAAAACTGAAAATATTTATAGTGAAGTCTAAATGGTTAAGAGCACATACTCTCAATTTTATTTATTTGTAAAATGGCATAAATCAATCACATCTACCTATTATTATGAAAATGAATGAGTTAATACCCATAGGAAAATATACTTTAATGCTTAATTTACAACAATCCTGGACCCTAAGTCCCTAAATGATCTCAAATGGAATTTGGAAAAGTAGAGGGAGGTATGGAAAAATGATAAAAGTGGAAAAGTTCTTAGATTTTTATATAGGAGAGAGAGCATTTTTAAGTACATATTTTGGAAGAGAAATGTTTAAATCTAAGTATTAAAATTTAACAGTAAACCAGAAGAATAGACATGGGATGCTGGGGTTAGCAAATTATGTCCAGCAAGTGAACAGTAATTTTTACAACTTAAATGGGTGGTAAAGAAAAAAAATAATGAATGTATATATCAAAGATTACATGTCGCCCAAAAAGCTTAAAATATTTACTATTTTACCCTTTAAGTAAATCTGTACTATCCTTGTATGAAAAAAATAAAGGAAAAAATGAAATAAAGAATACTTAACCAATCCAAATAAGACAGAACATTTGTAAAAAGAAAAAAAGAAGACAGAACATTTGCATTTTGTAGTAAGCAAAAAATAAAGTACAATATACATACATATATCCAAATATTGTTAATCATTAAATATAAAGTAATTAAATTATCTGATTAAGAAGCAGATAATTCTAGGGGCGCCTGGGTGGCTCAGTCGTTAAGCGTCTGCCTTCAGCTCAGGTCATGATCCCAGGGTCCTGGGATCGAGCCCCACATCGGGCTCCCTGCTCAGCGGGAGGCCTGCTTCTCCCTCTCCCACTCCCCTTGCTTGTGTTCCCTCTCTCGCTGTGTCTCTCTCTGTCAAATAAATAAATAAAAATCTTAAAAAAAAAAAAAGAAGCAGATAATTCTAGAAACAAATGACATATTAAAAATGAAAAAAGGAAGAAAGCAAATACTGTATTATATTTAACATATTCTAAATTACAAACATAATACAGATTGAGAACCATTCCATACAATTAGAAAATAACAATAAATTATAATTAACTGATATCCTTTTTATTTAGAAAGTAAAAATATACATTATAAACAGATTATAAATAGTCAGACATAAAATAACAGGTTTGCATACCAAGTCCCATGGGATACTATAAACCCATTTTAGGAACAAGTTACATAGAAGCAAAATTTTATTAGAATTTAACTTGAAAAATTATTCTAGTAAGTTCTTCACATAAGGAATAATAAAGAGAATATCAAAATAACTCCAATATGAAATTGCAAAGATAAAACATTAAGACCATAGAAAAAGTCAGTTTCTAATTTTATATAATGGTGATGTGGGAAACAAAGGCAGAAGAAAAATTACATTTTTTTGTACTACTTACAGCTCATTGGCAAGTCCTTGAAACAGGCAGAGTGACCTTCCTCTAGGGACTGAATTGCCTGGATGTTGACACTTTTTTAAGGGCAAAAGGCAATCTTAGCCTGACCCCTCCTGTGAGTCTACTTTAACATATAAACATTCCTTTGGAAACTTCTTTTATCTCTTCCCCCCCAAGATATGTGTTGGCAATTTTCCCTCAAGCATATGACCCACTGATACACATCTGAAGGGTCTCCTGACTAAGGTTTTGTTAGACAGTAATAAATGGCCTTTCCCTAATAATAGATAGACCCCTAAAGTCCTGGAAGCCTTGTTCTCAAATACTTTGGAGGCTTGTGCTATTCCTAACCCCCTCTCAACTTGAAAGTACACTTTTCATACCTGCAGTGCAGCTCTTTCTGCCCACAGGTCCTGTCCCCAAGCTTTAATAAAACCACCTTTTTGCACCAAAGATGTCTCAAGAATTCTTTCTTGACCATGGGCTCTGAACCTCACCAACATTCCAAAACTACATCATTTGGTGATCATGAAGAGACCCCTCTCACTCTAGAAAGCTTTCTTTCTGTTCTCACATAATAAACTATCACTTTACCCTTTTGTGTCCATGAGATTCATTCTTCGACTCTTCAAGACAAGAACCATGCAACCCTGCAACAAAAATTACATAGACGCTGTCTAAAAAGAGTGAAATTTCATTGAATTAAATAAGGAAACACAGAGGGAGAACATGATTACACACCATTAGAAATAGATTATGTTGAGTGAAATAAGTCAAGCAGAGAAAGTCAATTATCATATGGTCTCAC
>CM052895.1:115414152-115479199 GCA_028534135.1 Potos flavus | reverse complement strand
ATTTAGTAAGAAAATAATAAATTGGAGATATCATTATATAATTTCAAGATACTTTTTACTACTATTTATTTTTCCCAATTTTATTGAATCAACTTCTGTACACTTTTGTCAAATGATATTTTGCACTGCCATTTTATACTATGTTTTTGCTATGCCTTCCTAAAAATATCTTAAGGAGCATAATGACTTTGTACTACAATTGGAATTTTTCATATTTACTAGTTATTGTTACACATGCATCAAATTATCTTGCATTACGTTCTTTAATACATCATTGGGAAAACAGTACTATGAAAACTTCATTAAAGGAATGTCTTGATGAAAAATTTTATAGTTTTTTAGATTCTGAAAATATGACCATTAATATTTTAGCAAACTCTTCAAAAAGCATAACAAAAACACAGACCAAAGCAAAAAACACAAATGGCTTGATAAAGTTTTCATAAAGTGAAAAAATACCCATGTTACCAGAAGCAAGATCAATGAATAATAATTTTTTAATTTAGCTTTTTTGAGTTGATTTATTAGTAAACCAGATTGCAATTAATACTTTAATTTGTGAAGATGTAATTTTTTAAGTAAAAAAAACCAAAAAACAGTTAAAAGGACTTCAACTCTTGCCATGTGTTGCCCAAACAGTGTTCATGTTAAGCACCTTGCAAATGGTTTGGGTAAATAAAGAAAGAACTCAGAGGCAGAAGATCTCTTTACTTTTGAGTTAGTTGAACTACCCAAGCCAGTTAACCTCACTGAATTTTGATTTCCTTATTTATTGATGATAAAATGGGACATTTCCTTTGCATATATTTTGTAAATTGCTTAATGATATAAAATAGCTCCTTTCAATAGTAATGAGTGTGATACTTTAAGTTTCTAGTAGCTACACAAAATAAAATAAAAAGAAAGAGGTGTAGCATGGAGGAACACAGGGGTAGGGAGGGAAAACTAAATGGGAAGAAATCAGAGAGGGAGACAAACCATGAGAGACTCTGGACTCCAGGAAACAAACAGGGTTGCGGAAAGGGTGGTGGGTAGGGGGATGGGATAACGGGTGGTGGGTATTAAGGAGAGCACATGTGGCGATGAGCACTGGGTGTTATATGCAACTAATGAATCATTGAACACCACATCAAAAACTAATGATGTATTATTATATGTTGGCTAATTGAACATAATAAAAACATTTTTAAAGAAACAGGTGAAATTAATTTGAATGTTTTATTTGACCCAAAATAGCTCAAACATTATCATTTCAATATGTCATCAATTTAAAAAGATATTCCTGAAATATTTTATATCCTCTTTTTTCATACATAATGTATGTCATCCAGTGCGTATTTTATACTTACAGAATATCTCAATTATGATTAGTCACATTTCAAATACTCAATAGCCACATGTAGCTTGTGGCTACATGTAGCTTGTGTTGGAGAATTCAAGTATAAACATTGTTTGACTAAAAGTTGTTTGATTAGTATCATTTCCTATTTATAATAGAAGGTATCAAGTAGTATAATCTAGACTAAATCAAGATGTCACTACAGATAAACAATTTCAAGTAAAGTAAATTTACATATGCATAAAATATACATAAAAAAGAGAGATTTCTTGACCACATATATAAATTGAAATACATTATGCCATATATGTATGCATGTATATAAAACATGTCTGTTTCCTGGTTTGTATATAATAAGAAAAGTCATTGATTTGAATTTTAAAATAACACCCAACACCTGGAGAAGAAAGAACTCAAATATATTCCTTCCTAAAGAAATCTTTTCTAATAAATCTGCTAGTAGATTAGAAAGTTTATGTAGTACCTCCAGCTGTATTTTCTAAAGGATATTATTTTTCAAAATATTAAAATAATACAATATTTGTAAAACAGGGAAGATTGTATAGAGTAGAAACTGTGTTCAAAGAATTTTATTCCTATTCTACAGGTCTCACTAAGATAGTTTACTTTTTTCTTTATCCCTGCATATGGGCTAAACTTATCTATATTGTAGATTTAATAATTTTTAAAAGCAAGTTATGTTAGTCTAAACAATTTGACTGTTTTGTGCATGTAACCACAGTCTCTAAAACTCATTACTTCTAAGAACAGTAAATTAGATCTTTTCTTTCTTTCACAAATGATAAATGCCAGGAGCAATTTCCTTTAAATAAAGGTGCTTGTAAAGGGGGATCGAGGATATGGATCTGATCTGAAATCTCTGAAGAAGTGTCTGATAAACATTAAAATTGATTTATTGCAGGGAAATAATAATCCCATTGGTAGTTTATAGAAAAGAGTCACAATGGCTGTATTAAGGATTATAGCAGACTACTTAAATTACAATTGCATCTAAACAAGTTTTTTTTACTTCAGCTTATTTCAAGGTTACTGATTGCTCCTACCTCTTATACACAACAGTAGTTACAGAAAAACCAGCTTTCATACAAATGAGTTTAAAATAAGTATTTGGTAAAGGAAACATCATCTTTGTCAATCAATACACCATATCTTTTGAAAGTAAGTTTGTAACATCCTTTCAAGGTAAATAAACCACATTTCATTTCAATTCATATTATTATAAAGAAATCAACAGTCATTGGCCTTTTTTAAATTTACAACTATCTATAGCTTTTCATTCCATTAATAGGGCGATGTTTGCTATTTCTAATGTTTAATACTAATATTCTAGCTCAGAGGTTTAGATCTATTTGTCAAGTACTTTGATAATAAATTGAACGTGTGTCCATAGCTAAACATATTAATTTAGTTTAGAGGTCCTTCTTATATTAAACAAAATATTTATTCATAAAAGTATTTGAAAATAGTGTTTCCAAATATGTTAATCTATTGAACATAGAGAAGCTAACTACTAAACGATGCATATGTTTCATTTATAGGTTGACTTTCAACTAACCACCAAAATAAGCTCTTTGCTAAAGAGTAACCATAGAATGGCAATGAAAATTTCCTCCATGTTTAGGGGATTGTATAAAAGTAATCAGTAGCATGGGTGTTTGGGTCGCTCAGTGGATTAAACATCCAAGTCTTGATTTCAGCTCAGATCATGATCTCAGGGTCATGAAATTGAGTCTCACATGGGGCTCCATGCTCAGTGGCAAGTCTACTCTCTTTCTTCCTTTCCTTCTTTCCCTCCTTCTTCTTGATCTCTCTTTCTCTGTCTCAATTAAATGATTGATAAATAAATCTTTAAAAAAATAAAAATAAGGGGCACCTGGGTGCCTCAGTTGGTTGGGCATCTGCCTTCAGCTCAGGTCATGATCTCAGAGTCCTGGGATTGAGCCCCATGTTGGGCTCTCTGCTTGGCAGGGAGACTGCTTCTCCCTCTCCCTCTGCCTGCCACTTTCTCTCTCTCTCTATCAAATAAATAAATAAAATCTTTAAAAAAATAAAAATAAAAAATGAAAAAAGTAATCAGTAGTATAGAGGATTAATTATTTTTGAATGTAAAACTATAAGAAATGAAATTGTCACTAGGGTTATTCTTTTTTAGATTTTCTTAAAAAGTAATTTAAAGGAAATAGTGAGAAACTTTTAAGTTGGTAGATTTTAAATGACACTTAACTTCTTTGAGGATAAAGAAATGCCAAGTAATGAAAATAAACTAAAGAAACAAATATGAGGCTGTATTTATGTTGAGGGAAGGGACAGATGAGCTTAACATGTGTTCCTAGAGTGTGGTTTATGGGCTATAGTTCAGAGTCTAAAATGAGATAAGGAATTTGTGATAGAATATAAATCAATTATACTGTGTTAAGTGGACTGTGTATATACAAAGTTCAAAAGTCAGGATACAGTATCACAGGGCTGATATCAAGAAGCAAGTTTCTAGCAGGGTCACATCCCTTTCGAGGCTGTAGGGGAGAATCTATCCCTTGCTTCCTCTGCTTCAGGTGGCTGCCAGCATTCTTTAGTTTGTGTGCTGCCTAATCCAATCTCTGCCTTCCTGATCACATTGCCTTCTACTCTTATGTGTGAAATCTCATTCTGCCTCTTTCTTTTAAGGATACTGGTGATTGCACTTTGAGCCAACCAAATAATCGAGTATATTTTTCTCATATCAAGATTCTTAAATTAACATTGGCAAAGTCATTGCCATATAAGATATCATACACAGGTTCTAGAGATTAGAATGTGGACATTTTTTATGGGGCCGTTACTCAGCATTGCATAGCACCAAAAAAATTGATCAAGAATTTAATGGTAAAGAACTAAAAATTTAATATGTTTGCCATTCATTAATTTAAAAAAAAAGCTTGAAGAATATGGTGGTAGAGTACTTATTGCTTATAATGAATTTTTTACCCTTAATATTATGCAACTTTTTGCAAAATTAATTTCTTTCATGATGAATTTTGTTACAGGGTCCTTCTCATTATTGATAGAAGCTGCTATAACTGGCTTCTCTATCTCCTGACATCTTTTGCTTGTCTTTAGCTGAAGATAGTGTTTAAGGCAGTGATTTAGGCCATTTCAGGAAGCTACTCAATTTTTATGGTTATCTCCCATGTATACAAGAGGTATACATGTTTTTCAACTTTCTATTTTTTTGTTTTGTTTTGTTTTTTACTATTAATCTTTTTTTATTGCATGAAGGGTTTAGCCAAGAACCTAGACGGGTAGAGGGTTCACTGTTTTTCCTCCTTTGCTATGTGTTGACTTCAACAATTCTGTCTGTACAAGGCAGTCCCAGCACAAACGTTGTGTGGATGGGTGGAAGGTTCACACTGACTCAAGCTGGGTCAATGAAATTCTCTCTTAAGGAATCTCAAATTGAAAAATAAAGACACTAATCTCTCTCTGCAGGTCCCATTTGAAATGCTTTGAGATGGCCATCTTCTACTAGGTGTTCAAGGATACAGAGAAGTCTATTTCTCATATGGATAAAACAAAGACATGCAGAAAGCATGCAGCTCTAGCAAGGAAGCAAAGATCACTATTTCTCACTTTTTCAGTTTATTTCAGCTCATCATGAAGCACCTTACACTGGTGTGAACCTGTTTTTTACAAGATGCATTATCTTTGTTGGGGAAGAAAAAACTTTTTTCTGCCCTTCTAGTTTCTTTTGCTGGTCTAATAATCAAATTAACATAAGAGAGATTAACAGGAGAAAAATTTAATTACATATGTATGGGGTTTGGGAAAGGACAGTGAGACCTAAGGAGAGCAGGTCAATTGAGGTTTATATTCCATCTTGAGCTAAGGAATGGGATAGGGACTAGAACTTCAAAGGGGAGGAGGGTGATTCACAGGACAATAAGAAGACCAGGTGTTTGGTAATTAGATGTTTTTCCTGCCATACAGATAGGTCATTCAGATAAAAAAGTTATCTCTGTAATAGTTCTCTTCTTGGGCCAGGTCCCTATCTAAATTCTTTTAGGTAGTTTAAGGGAGATATAAAAGTTTATCTTGAATCTGCTTGGTCTTGATTGCCTTCGACTCAAGTCTACATGCCAAAGCGGTATATTTTGGGAAGACTTTTTCTGAACCCTCTCATTCTGTAACCACAAGAATATTTATTGAAATACATTCATGCATTTTAGGGACATGATAAAAGAGAAATATACTCCCCACCTCAATCCCCACCCCAAAAAGTTGCATTTTAAAAAGTTGAAATTGATGGCTCAGTAGCCTAATTCAATAGAGCAATTGCCTGATTCTCAAAGAAATAAAAAGACATGCATTTTGAGATTTATATATATTTCTTTTGTTACTGTTTTGGTTAAGTTCTAACACAATAACTATTCTTCCTGCTATTTTTAAGTGGTTGAAAAATACATTTTTTAACTCAAAAAAAGTCTGTTTAAAAATTTATCTCTCTGGGGTGCCTGCGTGGCTCAGTGGATTAAGTGCCTGCCTTTGGCTCAGGTCATGATCTCAGGATTCTGGGATCGAACCCTGCATTGGGCTCCCTGTTCAGCGGGGAGTCTGCTTCTCCTTCTCCCTCTGTGTTCTCGCTTACTCTCTCTCTCAAATCAATCAGTCAATCTTTAAAAGAAATAAAAATTGATCTGTTCATTTAATTCTAAATCTATAATTACTATTTACTGAGTGCCTAAAATGTGCCAGGCCTTCTCTTTCTCAGACATTTTCTAATTTAATTCTCATAATATCCTATTCAGAGATGTATGGTATCTACAAGTTTAATGGAAGATCAGCTGGAGACTTAAATAGTTAAGTGTCATGCCTTAATCCCCCAGCTAAGATGTCAAATCCAAGTCTGATTCCCACAGAAGACCATAGTTCTGATTTTCCCATCATCTCATCAAGATTCACTCCCAGGCAATTTACCACTGTCTTTAATTTAAGATGGCTTAGCTGGCACTATGTTTTGGTTTCCACATATACTTTGGCTCTATGTTCTCCTCTTCAGGAACAATTTACTAAATAAAGAGAGAGGAAAAAATTAGCTATAATACTTAGATCTAATTTAGAATAAAGGAAAAGTCAAATAAATTCCTTTTTAAATTTCAGACCGAGATTATAGATTTTTTTTCTAATAACAGGTTAACAAAATTATCTTAGTTTTCATTTTGGATAATTTCCTGTGTTAATAATAACAGAGGCAAACCTGGGGTAAGATTTACAATGTAAGAGTGACAATTTCTAACATGTCACCCAGAGATCTAGGCATATGACACACATTATAATTGTCATTTTGCCTCTTATTGCTAGACCGATTATAATATTTTGGTTTATAAAAAGACATTTTATCACTTTTATCAAGTTCTGCTAAGTTTTGTCAGGGAATTCTGCTATTATGACTGTAATTCACGTATATAAAATGCATCCTTTACAATTTTAACCCTAAATTTCAAAATTAAATATGTACTCAACAGTTTCTAACAGTTCCACAATTTTTAAAATAAAAGTGCTTTTATTTTTAATGTAGGTAGGTGATAATAATCTTCCTTTAAAATGCAGAGTATTTGATAGTCTGTTCCAAGGATATCTTTTGATTATTCCCCTTAATAAGTATAATAGAACAAAAGATTACTACTCTTCATATCCATGTAAAGATAAAAAAAAATTAAGCTGTAAGGGAATTAAAATTGCCAAGAAAATGTGTTTTTGAATAGTTTATTCAAGATGGAAAAAGCAGAAATAAATTAAAAAATAATGTCTCCACCCATACAGCGTTAGGATATTTTTATTAGCAAGAAGAGTGTCACTAGCTTTAAAGATTCTTAGCCAAAAGGAAATTTCTTCCAGTCCCAAGGAAAAAAATGAAAAAAAGTAATACACAATGATACATGTTGCAGTGATGGATAAATGAAGTGTAAAGAAGACAGAAATAAGCAGGAATGCTTTTTAATGCAAAAGACATTTGACTTGTAATAAACATGTTAAGAAAAAAAAGTTATGACATTAATAACATCTCATTTCTGCATCCAAACTTACAGCCTTCTGATCTAGCAAACTATGTTTTATAACATGCATTCTTTTATAAAGTTGATAAGATGTTTTCTTCTTCCAGAAACTCTATTTTCCAGGCAGGCCTGAATTTGAGAGCTTTACCTGAAGATGTATTACTCATCTGTCATTAAAGCGCCGTCACCACAATGATGTATAGTTCCAATACATCATCAGATTGCCATCACCCCTATGATGTATTACTTACACTGAAATAGCTGTCAGGAACAGGTGGTGGAAACTCAGCAACTTTTAATATATTCCTTTGAAAAAGATTATAAACATCTCTTCCCATGAAAAACATCCTGGTGAATGCCGTTCAATTTGAAATAGAATTTTACCCATACATTCTAGAGCATAATACATTTGTTCTTAATTTTGGGTTACTTACAGTTAAGAACTGAAACTGGGTAAGACCAAGAGCCTGTGAGACTGCATATAGAAACAGATCTTTACTCCAATAAGTTTGGTTTGGTTTAAAAAGCATTCTGAAATATGAGAATGAGTTTTTCTTACTCTGAGAGAAATGTGCAGATATTTTAAAAACAAAGCCATTTCTCAAAATACATTGCATTCCTTTTTCTGTTTAGAAATTTAAAAAAGAATCATTAAAATAGTTTGTATTCTAACTTCTTTTTATTCATCTTAATGACAGCGATTTTCAACATATTGTACCTGGGGTTATAAAAGATTTCTCAATCTATAACCTGATAGCTTATTTGGACCATAAACAGTTTGATTATTAAATATGCCTTCAATAGATTTGTTTCACATGATTTGCAGCTGTTTTCGGGAAACAGAATTATTTTTGGTGTAGTCAAGAAACTTTTAATTTAAAGGAAAACAACTGGCTCAAGTCACGAGAGGGTGTCTGGAATCAGAATATCAGCATCCTAATAGGATCAGAATCCTATGGGTTCCTAATTCCCCATAGAGCTACATCCTTTCGCATGTATACCTGCTCTGTTCCCCTCCTTTGCTTGGTAAACAAGAGCAGCTGTCTTTTATTACTTTCCTGATTAATTCCATCCATGATTTTATATGCTCTTAAACTTATAATTCAGGTGATCATTATTATCTATTTCTCAGCAGTTTCCTGAATCAGAATTCCAGGGGAAGGGAGTTTGATTGATTTACTTGGTAAAGTGTCCAGTCTAATCAAATCAAACCCAGCTGTGCCAAAAGGCATTCATTGTTAAACAGGTAGTATGAATGAAGAGAAGGGATGGCTTCTAAAAAGGAAATGTCTACTATAAATCAAAAAAAGAAATTTTCCTGCATTTTTAGAATACCCAGCATCAAGTGGCACAACTCTAAAAACATTTCCAGAAAAGACCTTATAAAGGTCTAAAATTAGGCCTTTTTTAAAATGAATTTTATTCAGATTAATTTTATTTAGGCCTCTGAATGTTTTCAATTGTTTTTAATAAGTCCTAATAAGAACTCAGCAATTGCTTGGATACAGTTTTTAAAAAGAAAAAAAAAAGGACATAGGGAAATGGCCAAAAAGCTGTAATTTATGTATGCCAGAAAGAACCCTTTGTTCATCCACTCACCCCTAATGTAGTACCTGCCACCAGGTGAGTATTGAATACACAGTTAATAAATGGAGGAACTAATGGTGAAACAAAGTCTCTTTAAAACTGATATGACTATGTGATAAAATTAGCATTGCATTTTAAATGTAAGCACTGATATTGGCATAGCAACAACCTTTTTGAAAATTCACTCAACAGCTGCTTTAATTGAGTAAGGCAATAAGAATCTGAATTTATTTAACATTTACCATATAAGATGTTTCACTGGGAAGTACACACACCCATGCACATGCATACACATACTATTTATGTCAGACAATACTACAATAAGATCTGACTCTTGGGATTAGGGAGAAATACTCAATTTTTGCATTCGAAAAATTTAGCATCATTTCTCCAGTAGGAAGCTTTAACCTCTAAACTGCTGTTTCATTGATTTATGGCAACCAGTTCCACCTAAGATAATGTTGCACTGGTTAAAGAAAGGTAAATTCCACTTTGAATAATGTGCATTTTAACTTCTACAGCAAAGCTAACTATACTTGGCATATTTGGAAAAACTAAAGTCAAAAGAGGATTTATACTCCAGTTATGAAGTATTGGTAAGACTTGAAGACTATATTTATTGTAGTTGATCACTAGAAATCTTTTTTTTTTTAAGATTTTATTTATTTATCTGACAGAGAGGGAGAGATCACAAGTAGGCAGAGAGGGAGGCGGGGGGGGGGGGAAGCAGGCTCCCTGCTGAGCAGAGAGGCCGATGGGGGACTCGATCACAGGACCCTGAGATTATGACCTGAGCCGAAGGCAGAGGCTTAACCCACTGAGCCACCCAGGTGCCCCAGATCACTAGAAATCTTATGAAAGGATCTAGTTAGGAAATTATTTGGGACACAGATTGAAATTGTTATATGGAGTTAAAGCTAGGCTATGTTACTTTGATGCATATTTTTATTCTTGCTTTTTTGTAACTAGACAAATATAAAAATGCTAAAAGCTTATAGTTCGAACATGATTTTACTTCTGTCCTTTTTTACACATTTCTTAGTGAAAACAAACATGACAAAAAGTGTCCTTAAACTTACTTTACATCTGATTTATATATATGTATATATATATATTTTAAACATTTATTTATTTGAGAGAGAGAGCACGCACAAGTGTGTGAGTGGGGGAGAGGGGCAGAGGAAGAGGGAGAGAGAAACTCAAGTAGTTTCCCACTGTGGAGCCCAAGGCAGGGCGCCATCCTTTCATCCTGAGATCATGACCTGAGCCAAAACCAAAAGTCAGATGCCTAACGGACTATGCAACCCAGGTGCCCCTACATCTGAAATATATTGATCAAAATATTGGTGTTATTATAAACTTATAAAATGATGTGATAAGTAAGTAATGGTCATATTTCTGCAGTTATCAACTGGTAATATTTAAAAGTGCACAATTAAAGAAAGGTTTTGATAAGGCATTCTATTTAAATTTCCAAGAAGCGCTATTAAGTATATTTATGTCATTTCAGAAGAGAATAGATTGCTTGGATGCAAGAACAGCTATGTGGATTAGAAACAAGTTCACTAATTAGACCAAGGTATTAAATTTCTGAGTAGCTTTTAGTTTAACTCTTTTGAATATTTTAATAAACATCCAGAGACCAGCAGCAGCAGCAGCATATAGGAACATCTTAGAAATGCAAATTCTTGAACCTTATTGAATCTGAAATTCTGGGGGCAGGTACATTTAATCTGTCATAAGAAGCTTTTGAAGTGATTCTGATGCAGTCTAGAGTTTGGGAATCCCAGGTTTACAGAATGGAGATTCAATAAGGACTTAGGTTTGTTGAATGATACATAGAAGAATAAATTCAAGTCTTACACTTAGTAACAAAAACAGCAGTAACAACAAAAGTTGTAAATCTGTAGAGTTATGCCAGTGAGACTTAGAAGCAAATATGGAAAACAATGCTGAGACAATGCTAAGAAGCTTAAGATCCGTGCTCATATAACAATTGTTTTAAAGGCTGTATGTTGAAGAATGTAGGGCTTTTCCAACTGAAGGGCTGATAAGAGCAAATATGCCAAACTCAGAGAAGAATGCTCTCCTAATAAGTATGGGGAATTTTTTCAGCTATTACTGAAGTATTTAGAAATGTTAATCATCCTCTGGACTATGCAATAAATATGCTATAGATAAATATAAAGCAGTTGAAAAACTCTAATTGATTTTTTCATGGCTTATATTTACAGTATAAGTGATTTCTCTAATTTACCTGTGAATCCATAAGATTCAAGTGATAATTAGTAGCACTAACATAGTAAGATATTTATTCTTGCACCAAAATAAAGGTATACTAATATCAACAGACATTGTAGTAGCTGTAAAAAGTAAAATAAACAAAAACAAGCAAACTTTGATAGTCTTGTTATTAATTCACAAATGGAAACAGAAATCTACTTTCTTCCACATGGGAAAAGCATTTCTCTCCGTATATTTTTAATTCTAACTAGCATATATCAATGGAAGTTAGTTCATATCTATGCTATTTATAATATATTTTAAAATGAACATTTCCCCAATTATTTTGTATTCAAATATTTATTTCTTTTCTTCGTGGAGTAAATATAGTAATGTGTCTTAGATACCTACTTGAGAAGCAATGCATTTTAGTTCTATGCCAGAACATACATAACTCATAAAATATCCTGGTATACTTCTTTTATTTTTTAAGATTTATTTATTTATTTTAGAGAGAGAACATGTGCAATCAGGATGAGGGGCAGAGGGAGGGAGAGGGACATGGATGCAGAGAAGCAGACTCCCCGCTGAGTGTGGAGCCCATTGTGGGTCTCAATCTCAAGACCCTGAGATCATGACCTGAGTGGAAACCAACAGTCAGAGGCTTAACTGACTGAGCCACCCAGGTGCCCTCTGATATAGTTCTGATGAGTTATGTGTGCTAAACAATTTATAATCATGTTAATGTATTTCTTTCTAAATATAAAATTTTGTTGATAGCATTATACTTACTTCTACAACAAGTTTTGGTAACAATTTCTTTTTACTTATTTAAGAGACTGAAGAATATCTTAGAAAACGCACTAGTTGTATATTAATTGGGCATATTTTAGAGTAGGTTAACACAATTGTAAACCTTTTCTCATGGACCAATTTTTTTCTTGTGTCGCATAATTTAAAAAGCAGAATGCTGTAAGCGTGTTCATTCAACTAGGACTTTGATTTTTCTTTGAGTATGTCCATATTGCTGAATGCAACACCATAACACTGAATCTACATTTCATGCTCAGTTCCCTTAAGTATTAACACTTTCTTCTTGCTATCAATGTTGCATGAATATTCTGGACAAAACCAAAGTCACTGGAAGCACATCAGATATTTAAAATCCATTTTCACTGTGGTATTTTCTAGTTCTTCTTTTAGACAATGCAGTCCGCATGGCTTTAGAGATTGAAACACCATTTGACAAAGAATTTCTAGTTTTCTTCATGCACATACATTTTCTTAGGTATTTTATTGTGCTACTTGAGCTCATGAAGACCACTGGGAAGAAAAAGGTTCTGATCATCTCAGTTAGTGCCAGATTATTAAGTCTCCTCATGGAAATGACAAAGAATAGAAAATTCGAGGCTGTATGGTTCTGATTCAGGGAGATTTATGTTCCCAGTTGATATACAATACTCATCTTATGCTTAACTTGTCTCCCTAAAATTAGATATACTTTGTTCCTTACTCTGGTTCTGCCTTCATGAAATCTTAATCACTGTCTTTAATACTACTGCTTATGGGGGTGCCTGGGTGGCTCAGTGGGTTGGAGCCTCTGCCTTCAGCTCAGGTCATGATCCCAGGGTCCTGGGATCGAGCCGCACATCGGGCTCTCTGCTCGGAAGAGAGGGAGCCTGCTTCCCTTTCTCTCTCTGCCTACTTGTGATCTCCCTCTCTGTCAAATAAATAAATAAAATCTTTAAAAAAAAAAAATACTACTGCTTATGTAGGCTCATGTTCAATCTTTTCGAACAGAGTAATTTTATCTACTCTTAAAGTGGTTACTATTTGCTCATGACAGTTTTTGCCTTACGACTACTACTTAGTGTCTTCTGTTGGTACTTGTCTGTGTTTTTGCGGTTTTGTGCAGTCTGAGCTCTACATTATGCTTTGTCTAACATATACTCAGACTCTTGGAGAAAGACTGATCATCAATCAGTGCTTTGAAAACCAATGTGGAGCTTGCCTTTTGTTCTGAGCTTCATGCCAGTGTATCTCAAACTATGTCCATGAGAAACTAGATAAGGGTGCACGGGAGCACTTAGATTGCCAGTGAAGAACATATTTAATTCAAGATGTAATTTCCAAACTATAATGTAGCATTTTAATAAATAACAAGAAGTCAAAGATACTCCGCACAAAATAAAATGTGGGAGGTAGGGAAATACGAAGGAGGAAATGATATTGATTAAATATCATCATTTTCCTGCCCCTGAGTCTAGCATGCTACTAGAATTAATGTCTCATCCACAAAGCAAAATCTCTATCATAATAATAATAAAAAAATACCTTAACAATAAATAAACATGTCGGAGAAGTTGGTGTTATGTATTATAGGCATCTTCCCTGGCTTTAGTCATATTCAAACATATCAACATACACAAGCACAGCACTCAGGATGATGCTTTTAACTTGAGTATTTATTTTGAAAATCCATAAAAGTGACAATCATGTAAAGGATTGAGGGAGATAGAGCCTAACAATTTTTCATTTTCACCAGGCATGCAGAATTAACAAAAATGTTCTGGCAGTGTTAGTGAAATATTCTGGATGATTTTAGGATTTTAATGAACCATGATTCCCTACTGCTTCGACCCCTCCTGTATCAAATCATGATTAGTGTGTGTCAAGATACATTTATTTCTATGTCTGCCAAGAGCATCTAACTGTAGAAACAGTGTCATGTCGTGAAAAGAGCATGTGTTTGGATTTGAAATGAATTGGATTTGAATTCTTACACTAGCAGGCTGTTCAGTCTTTTCTCTCAAGTAAACCCATTTGGTCCTTGGTTGCCAGATTTTATCAGAGATTATTCCTTGCTTGCTATTCAGTGTCACTTAAAAATGAGGCTTGGAAACATGCTTATAGCATTTCCTCTGCCTATTTCATATGAACTTTCAGTACCTCAACATCTCCAACAAGTACTTCAGAATTCACTTGAGATTAATAATGCCTACCTTGTCTACTTCTGAGGATTGTAGAAAGAAACAAATGAGTCTCACTGGAGAAAAGTGAGTGCCTCCAGGAGACATAATAGCGATTCAAACACTCAGACCAAAAGCTTGGAAAAGAATCAGCCAGGCAGAACTTAGAAAGACAGAAAATCAGCAATAAAAAAGAACAGACAAAAAAGAATGGATGATTTTGTATGTGATATGTCCTGAATTTTTTCTCCCCTGGTATTAGTCAAAAACATAAAGAGTATATCTCTCAGTTATAAATGAAAACACTCAGGAAGGACAAAAGTAGAAAAAGTTGAAGAAATCACTCAAGGCAGACAAAGAGAAAATAATCAGCTCCATGTCAAAAAGTTATGTGCTAAATTTTTTCAAGAAACCTTAAAGAATACATCTATATAGTTATTCAGATTTCAGAAAGTAAGGCTATGCTGTGAAGTTCAGGAACATAAAGAGGAAATGGACAGAACAAATTATAAGAAAGAAGAAACAGAATTTCCAGAATGTTTTCACTCATATCTAGGTCAAAAAAATGGATATACGAAGAGTGAAAAAGTAACATATAATTTAAAACATGCATTGTTATATATTTATAAGTTTCACGTAAAACCCTGGCATATTTAGAATTTACACTGAAGAATAGCTATTATTACAGTGTCAGATACATAGAATTTGATAAGAATAATATAGTTTATCTTTGAAAAAATACCCAAAGTTAAAGTGTTAATTTATTTCATCTCTAATAAGCATTGCAGATAGATATAAAGATGACATAATTCCTGCCATATTAGTCAATGTCATAACTAATTGAGTAAAGTATATGTAAAGCAGTATTCTATGAAAGAAAAAATGGATAGAAGACAAACATTTCTGAGTCTTAACATAACTACTGTTAGAGTATCAATCCACAGTGGAAAGGAAAGTAGGGCATGGATAATACTGGTGAGATTACAGATAGAATTCTTTTAAATGGAGGAATAAGGCAGTCATCTACAATTAATATCAGATTAGAGTAGACATATTTTGGATTTTCTACCCAGTAACTGGCTTATTTTATGTCTGATCACTAGGTTCTTTTTAGAGCTATATTGTTTTATGTGTCTAATTCCCATGGACACGCTTGATTGAAATAGGGATGCTGTCAGTTATAATGTGAATTGGTGAGTCCATGTCTAAGGTATTAGATATTGTGACTAAAGAAAGCTCTAGTTAATCTCACTCATATGACTAATATTGTGAAGTTTGTTTTTTTTTTAAGTTGGAAGTATTATACCATGTGGAAAATTCTGGTCATAACTGAGGAAATGGAAAGAAGTCAACAGAGAGAAGATTCAAAAAGAGTCAGATATTCTAATTGGTATTTGAATCTCTCATTTCAGCTGGCTTTTTTTTTAACTTTTTTTTAATTTTTATGTTCAGTTAGCCAGCATATAGTACATCATTAGTTTTTGATGTAGTGTTCAACGATTCAGCTGTTTTTAAGGAATTCCTACATCTCTGTTATTTCTATTATTTAGTTGATCCTTGAGATAACCTTATTTCTCAAGATTTTGGGGGGGATTTCTGTTTTATTTTGTTTTGTTGTTTTCCTTTTTTATGTTAGTACAGAGTTTTTTGTTTGTTTTTTTTGTCTTCCTAGCATTCATTCCTATTCCTGACATACAAGGATCTATTTGATTTTGGGAAAACTAGACTTACTCACTGGACCTGGATAAAACATATGACCCATGCATGCTAAGCTGACCAATTAATTTCATATCCTTGCCAACAGTGGTTGGGATAGGGATAAGCTTCTGAAGCTGAGCCATTACAATTAGTGCTAATCATCTCTACTGGGGCTAGAATAATCCATGAGACACTATAATACTGGAGCAAAGGACTTCCTTTTTCATTTGGATAAGGATAAAGAAACATATCCCGTATAGTTATCAGGAGCTATCTTAGTATCTATGAGAGGAGCCAGCCTGAAGATGGAGTTGACACAATGGGAAGAAGGAGGAAGGTGGGAAAGGGGAAAGAGGTGGTCCTTGATGACATTGTTGTGTTGATAGATCAAGCCTTACTTTTATTCTGCTTTGTGTTTTCTTCTTTTTGTGTGTTTGTGTGTATGTGTTCACTTTCAAATTATAGGACCTTTAGTTACCTTTATTTTTAGTCCAGTTTGTATGAGGCTTTCTATTACTTGTAAGAAAACAAATCCAGATGATATATTTAGTCCCTGTTGGATTATACTCCTTTGCAACAAAACAACTAACTTTCTAGACATTCAGTAAGCATTTTTACATAAGTAGGTTTTGGTGTCACTTAGATCTAGCACTCTGGGGTAGGGAAAATTTACAAGGCAGGACATAATGACAGGAAATTGATGTTCAAAGTAAGACCTCTTTAAAAGTCTACTATCATGGCTCACACTAGTCTCCATATTGGGTCTCATATACCTTGAGTGTTTCCTTCTTGAAGTGAAATTGGTAATTGCTGAACCCATGCATTAAGAAATGTGGCAATATCGGAAAATGATTGAAATTCATCAGAGATCTTAAGAAGCCAGTGTGAACAAACATTTCTTTGACAACTATTATGTGTCATACTTAGTCTTAGATGCATTTAAGAACAATTTCTTCCATTCTCTTAAGAAGGTAGGCAAAATTATTACTGTGATACAAATGAAGAGCCTGTCAGCAAAGTCAAAGATAACTGATGTCTAACAAAATATGGATTAAGTATTTAAAGTAGGTTTGCACATCAGAATAGATTCACTTCATTTCATGTAACACTTCATTAAACAAAATTGATTTGCACAAAGAACAGTTTTACAACTTCTTACTTGTTGGTGTTGGAACAATGTAAAGTGTAAATAAACAAATCCTTTGTTGGTATCCTCAGAAATAGAAGGGACAAATGTAAAAAGACCTAAAAACAAAATGGAATTGAAGACATATAAATACTCCTCCTTTATTTTAGCTCTCATGAAAACACCATGTTAAACATCATTTTGGAGTTTTGTGAAGCACAGGAGAACCTATAATTTAAATAATGGCTACTGAAAAAAATACGAAATTGCTAAATGATAATAACGTTTTCTGAGGTCATATTTATTTATTTATTTATTTGCGTCCTTGTCGGAGGCACAAAAACATTTGATGTGTAAAATTTGGATGCCAGGGGCCGTACTTTAATGTAACTTAATAGCTGTATTTTAAATGTTGCTGGCATGAAATTTATTAAGAATTTAATCTCAAAATTGAGTGCAACTGTCAATTATCCTGAGGGACAATTTACTTTGGCTTTTATCAATTTGGTCATTATCAGGTTACTTGCTGTAAATTTTTGTTAATGACAGGATTAAAAAAAGAAAGCCCGCACAACTCTTCATGGAAAGGTTAGAAACTAAATAGATATTAGTCTTTAAATTCTGACTGGAAATAATTTTTACACTGTGGTATGGAGTTACTGCCACTGGTATGGGGTTTCTTTTGAGGTGATGAAGATGTTCTGGAATTAGGTAGTGGTAATAGTTATATAACTTTGAATATATGAAAGCCTACAAAATTACGCCCTTTAAAGTGATGAATTTTTTGGCATGTGTATTATATTTCAATAAAAATAAAAATGAAGCTTCCATAGGAATTGACTATATGAAGTGTTTTCCTTTGTTTTCATTTAAAAATGCTTTTTCTTGGGGTGCCTGGGTGGCTCAGTCGTTAAGCATCTGTCTTCAGCGCAGGTCATGATCCCAGCATACTGAGATCAAGCCCCACATCAGGCTCCCTGCTCAGCTGGAAGCCTGCTTCTCTCTCTCTCACTTCCCCTGCTTGTGTTCCCTCTCTCGCTGTGTCTCTTTCTGACAAATAAGTAAATAAAATCTATTTTTAAAAAATCTTCTTCTTGGGGTGCCTGGGTGTCTCAGATGGTTAGGCATCTGCTCTAAAGCTCAGGTCAGGATCTCAGGGTCCTAGTGATAGATCCCTTTGTTGCGTTCCCTGCTCAGCAGGCCTGCTCAGCAGGGAGTCTACTTCTCCCTCATCCTCTGCCCCGCCCCCCACTTGTGTGCAAATACCCCGCGCCTGTGCGCGGGCTCTCGCTGTCTCTTACTCTCTCAAGTAAATAAAATCTTTTAAATAAATAAATAAAAATGCTTTTTCTTTTATTTTTTAAAAACATGAAATAATTGTATTTTCTAATGCTGCCCTTACACAGTGCCACAAATGTAGTGTCTGAAAACAGAACACATTTATTTTCTCACAATCCTGTAAATCAGAAGTTTAAGTCCTTTGCTTAGTGTTACACAAAACTGGAAACAAAGTGACAGCAAGGCTGAGTTTCATGCTTGAAAAAAAAAAGAATCTGTATCCAGGTTTATTAAGGTTATAGCTGGATTAAGTGACTTGAGGTTACAGTACTGAGTTTCCTGTTTCCTTACAGGTTGTCAGCAGGATCCTCCCTAAGCTTTTTAAAGCCACCTACATTTCTTGTCCCATTACCCCTCCATCTTCAAAGCCAGCAATATTGGAGTCCTCACACTTTGAATCCCCTCAATATCCTTTCTACTGAATCACTTAAGTCTCCAGCTGGAGAGCATACTCTGCTTTTAAGGGCTGATGTGATTACATTGACCTGCCCAGATAAGCCAGGATCATTTCCCTATTTTAAAATACCTAATCTTAATTAAATCTGAAAAATCCCTTTGGGTATCATATTCACAGGTACTAAGGTTCAGGGCATCGACATCTTTGGTTCTGAAGTCATTATTCAGCATACCCCCAGAATTATAAAAAATTTATAAAGAAATGGAAAAGTTGGCTATCTTTTAGTTATTAATTTTAAATGTATCAGGAAAGTTACATAAAAATGAATATGATATGCTTTATAGTATATACATATATTGTTTGACCATATTAATTGTGTTATTTAAATCTTATTTTTTTTTAAGTAAGATGAGATCTAAGGGATTTATATTAAAGGACTCCATTATATTTGTGGGATTATAAGTTTTTATTCCATGTTCTTTGAATTTTTTTGTGGATGAACAATCAAATTATTCATTATTTTGTATAATTCAGCAGTATAAAATAACCACCTTTTCAAGTTTTCAATGTAAGTTATGTTTAAACTATTATTAGAAATATATTTATTTTCTGTTTGGTGTTTCTTAATATCTTTCTTATTCCTTAATTTTATATTTTCACCCATTTTTGTCAAAATTTCTTATAGCATTGTCACTAAGAGCATGAATTCTGAAGGTAAAAATACACAGATATGACTTTTAGCTCCACTGATAATTAGCAATGTGACCTTGACTACATGACTTCTTTGCATATATCGGTTCCCTCATCTTTAAAGAATGAATCAAATGTCTTCTATTTCAGAAGGTAGTATAATTAAGTAAGTTTATTACATGTAAAACAGCACTTACAAAGGTTGTAATGCTTAAATGATTATCAGATGTTTGCCATATACACACTATAAAAATGTATTTACTAACATTTCATTTACTTTTGAAATTTTTATGTTTCTAATAAATCTGAGTTCCTTTTTAATATTGAGTTTAGCTCACTCACAATGATTGTATTTACTGATGTGTGTAGACATTTCCAACCTCTCTTTCTCTGTCAAACTCTTTCAATCTCTCTCTCACCCCCAAGGATGCAAACCTGTTGACTCTATTTTCATCCCTAATTTTATTGGATTAATTGAGTCTCTTTGTTCTAATATTTTTTTTTGCATGTTTAGAAATTATACATTATTTTGGGTTGCTTCAGAAAATGGGTACTATCCACTGAATTTAGTATCTACTGTGTGAATATTTTATGGAACATAAATATATCCAGATGCTTATTTCTAGTTTTGGTAGGTTAATGAAATGCAAGTCACCCAATTAGCGAAAGACTTTCTGATCCATCTTCCTCAGCTTCACCCCATCTGCCACCAGTTAAGCAGGCAGTTTCCATGCAAGTCAATCTTATCATGACCTTAACAGGGGAATTCTTTATTCATAGGCTGAGACTTAAAGTTCATCTGATCTTTTAGAAGTACAAATCCCTAGGAAGGAAAATTCTTGTTTGAATGACTCTAATAAAAGAAATAAGCTTTTTCATCAAACAGACAGAAATAGTTTAATATTCATTTCTCAAATATACTAAATAAAAGCTAGATTTACTTGTCTTGATCAATAACATGTGAAATTTTATATTTCATTTTGAATGCCTACTTAAAATGATGAAGGTATTGCCACTTAGAGGGCAGTTAAAAAGAGGGCTAGAAGATGATATATTTCAACACTAAAATTTTATTTCTATGTACCATAAATGCAAAATGACTTGCAAAGTGACCTCTTTGGTACTTCCTTAGAATTCAATAGTTTAAATTTATAGTAATCTCAGATGCATTGAAAAATGAGCATATCATGTGGGCAAATATATTTATTTTTATTTGGTTCTGATATCTGTTTTTCTCTATTTTTATGAATATATATTTGGGTTTTTTTCTGATTTGTTTATGCTTATAGGTCAATTTTATCACTGTTTTTATAAGAAAATCATCTAAAATTTCAGCATATGTTTCCATAACAGATAATACTGTATAAAGCCAATAGCCCTAAAGATGAATGGAATTTGACTTTGCCTTGTTATCACACTATGAAGAAATCTGTTGCTCAGTTCAGACCTTAAAAAAAAGTGGTAAATTTATATACTTTGTTTCCCAAACTGTCTAGTTGACTCTGAATTAGCTGAAGGTTTCTTAAGATAAATGCGTGAGATCTTGTGCTTTTTCACATACCAATTCCCTACCTTGAGTGCCTTATACACAAAATTCCTATTTTACCAGAACCTAAGTATTCTTGTGTCAGTATTTCTAAACCAGAGTAATATATCAATCCATTTTTAAAAATATTTTATTTATTTAATTTAGAGAGAGAGAGATTGAGAATGAGCATGAGTGGCAGAGGGAGAGGGAAAAGCAAGCTCCCCCCTGAGCAAGGAGCTACATGGAGGACTCGATTCTAGGACCCTGGGATCATGACCTGAGCCACAGGCCCTCAGTCAGTCGCTTAACTGAGTCACCCAGGCGCCCTATCAATCCATTTTAAAAGAAAATAATTCTCATTGGCTCTGTAATTAGCTTAAATTATTTGCATTTCTAAGTATAAACTATGCTAATAGTTCCTACAAAACAAAAAAATGACATTTAGCTGCAAAGATATTGCAAACCAAATATAATTCCAATTAACATTAATTTCAAATAAAGAAAAAATTTCTGAGTATTTCCGAAATTAATTGCTTCTTTAATATTAATATGATGTTGAATTATACAGAAAAGTTAAGTTTGGCATATCTATACAAACTATGCCAGACAATGACTCACAAATTTCTAAGATTTTCTGTCATATTGGTCATAATTCATTAATTGATTCTACTCTGGTTTCTTTCCCTATTAACTCAAGTAATGTACTAGTAACATAACATTCGACTCATTTATAAATAAAGACAAATACCTCCACAGTGGGTTAAGAGATTATGTCAGCCATTGATATGAGGTTATTTTGTATTGCATTACAAATGAAAATATAAGATGAAAAACTTCATACAACTCACAGATAATTCCATCTAAAGTTCTGTCTTCTGACAGCTGCTGATCGGTGGACTTAGTTTGAGACACACTGACCTATCCCACATACCTATCAAAATTTGATGTGGATTTGAACTGCGCCATTTCTTAGTTACGTTATACCATGTAAATTACTTAACATTTTAAGCCTCTTGCCCTTCCTTTGCAAAATGTAGAAAATAGTAACTAAAGTTTTAAGGTTTCTAGGTGGGGTTACTATATATATATATATATATACCCCTTCATCCCCCCTGGGAGAGAGTGTAAATATATTAAAAAGACAGCACAAACTTCAGAGGCTATAATCCTAAAGAAACCGGGACACACACACACACACACACACGCTTGTGTGTGTGTGTGCGTGTGGGACAATATACAGTGGCTATATGTATATAGTCCCTGGCCAATGTATATCATCTTATGCACAAAGCAAGCATTTAACAAATGGTAGGCACTATTATTGTTATTACCACATAAAAAATGAATAACTGCATAGTTGATTAGATAAGTATTTCTCCAACAATATTAACTTGCAAAGCACAATAGCACAATAGACTTAAAATATGAGAATCCTTAAGAAGGGTAATTGCAGACCTTCAAATGATCCAGCAAGGGAAATATTTTATTTAGGGATGTATTTAGTTCCTTTTACATCACACTGGAGCAATTGCGTCTATTCTACATAGAACTAGTTCAGTGGCTACATTAAATATATGCATATGTGTGCTCTTTTTTCAAATGATGTAAATTTTATATCAATAAGTGTTCAGTTTTTACTGTGGCAATAGGCAGCTATACTAAAGAGTGAAACTTCTTTCACTATTCTTGGCATTCTGAACTGATCATTAATCATCTGTATGAATTAACATTTTGCTGTGCATCAAAAAATGTTAAGGCTTTCTTTGCAGGACAATTATCTCCATTTCAATTGTACATAATTTTTGGCTTCAGAAGCACATGGTTTACAGTACCATCAGGTACCACATTTACAAATAATGATGGTCAGTGTTACTGAGAACTATATTTTAATTGTTATATTTCAATATAATCTTATTTACAGTGAACTGCTATGAAATGTGCATCTTATTGAAAATCTCTATAGAAGATTTAGATGTAACTCAAATGGATATAAGCTGATAACTTTTTATGCCTTCACTAAAACATTTTCAAGACTGAAAAGAAATTTGGAGATAAATCCTAAGCTTCAAATTGATATGCGTTTATATTGGAGTGATCAAACATTAAAAAATCTAAGAAAGTCTGTTCTATGTAATTGTGGACCAGCTTGTTCAGACCAAGTTTCCTCCAGAAAAGTTAGAAAATATGGAGGAAAATATATGTTTTAAATCTGCTTAAAAGCATGAGAAGATTCAAAAGGCAGGAGAACCTGAAAGGCTGCAATCCCAGAGGAAAGCAAAGACTAGAAATGTGAGCCCAACATCTGATATCTATATTCTTCTTGACAAAATTACTATATCTGCAAATGGAGGAGGAGAGCTTGGAAAATTGAGTTTCACAAAGCTAGAAGGACAAAAATTGAAGTTCAGAGGCTACAGAAAGGAAGGACCCTGATAAAATAAATAAGCTTTAATTGGCTTTGGAGGTAGTTACATAGGTGTGCATGGAACCAACAACACAGACTCAAATCATGTCATGCTCTCACTGCATTAATGAAACTGGCTTCTAGCTTTATTGCTAAATACAGGTAAAATACATTCTCTCATGAAATTGGTTAAGTACCAATATTTTGAAATTGTCCCATAAGATGATAAAAATTTCATAAAGAATAATTGGGTTTTATAAGATTTGACCCAAAACTTGGAGAAAAATAAGATATAGACTAAGACTACAAATATGTGTCTTGATAGGTCCAAGAAATTTTCTAAATATAGAAAATGTGAGGAGAGAGCTAGAAAAATACAAAATAAGCAATTTAATAAGAATTTCCTAAATAAAGGGGAAAAATCACTGAATAAAATTAAAATAAAAACTCAATATATTGGTTTAAGCACATCTGAACAGATACTTATTTGGAAAATTCCAGAAGAAAAGACCTGTCCTGAATCATAAAAAGACAGAAGTTTGGCAATTAGAGCAAAGTGTATAAGAGACATAAAAGTCACAGAACGAGACACCAGGATAGTCGCAGGCTATATAAGGAGAAAATATATAATATCGCACTTTGGGAAATATGAGGAAAGCAGAATTTTCCGGATTTGGATATTAAACACTGAATTTATTTGTATCAATACAATTAGCTTTATATTTCTACAACAGATATTCCTTTCTTATAGTTTCGATGTGTTCTAATGAAAATATTCCATTAAACAAAACGATCACAAAAATTCGCATTAAAACATATCCACATGTGGCTTTGTGGTTTGCTACATTCTCTTTCTCCTCTTTCTCTGTGTTATACACATACATAGACACACACATACATATACACACTAGCATAACTGGACAAAACACACATATATTTAGACATGAGTTTGAGGTGGTCAATTTGTTAAATTGTTAAATTTAACTTTAAATTTAAAATTAAATGAGTTATAATGATAGATCATTACAGTAACACCTTATATTACTATAACATACATAAACCTTCTTCAGTGAACGTTAAAAATTGGAACTCAGGATACCTGCTTAGAATTTTAAAATTTGATTTTAAAAAGAAAAAATACAAACCAAGAAAATGTATTTTTTTTTTCATTGGCACCAATATATTCCCATCCTAGGGCCCACTTTGATTAGCTCTAAAGAGCCAAACCATTCAGAGCAACAGTTTCTTGTTGAAACTATAGAGTTGATGTTTAAAATATCAATGACATTTTTAGGAGAATCCTTGCTGCTTTGGTAGAGGGAGAGGGTATTTGATGACAGGACCCAGTTGACCCAGAACTGTCAACAGTTCACGGTTTCCATTTGAGGACTGAGAAAAAATATATATATATTTTACTAGTCCTTACCAAATCAGAATTAGTTATACTTGGTGGGTTAAGTGGCATCCTGATGGCTACCTGGTGGGGTCAGTTTGTTTCAAGTGATAAGGGACCTTTGTACTAAAGCTTCATTGAGAAAGAATGAATGTTTATGACATAAACCTCAGATTTTTTAAGTTCCATTACCTCTGTGCTTCTTGGAGAAAATACCGTGGGAAGGGTATTAAACCAGATGTTTTCCACAGCTGTTCATGATCAAGAGCTCCGCCTATCAGCCCCTCATTGTTTCTATATTTGTCTATAGGAGTTTGAAATGAAAGATGACTTATATATTTATAAATATTTACTTATAATGCTTTATTCAAAACGTTTTCATAGCCAGATGGGCTATATCCATAGACATGTAGTTAGCCATTTTGGTTTTGAAAACATGAATGTGAACAGCGAACTTCTTTGCTGAAATATTAATTCTGGGCACAATCTAACAATCTTTGTGTGCCCTTAGACAAGTCACTTAATAGATCTGGGCCTAAATTTCTTCATCTGTAATAAGACAGGGTTCCTTCCAGCACTGATTTTATCACCATGAGGTGAATCATGTGCTGTTTTCTGCCTTTTCAGCAACTTGTCTGGTGTTTTGTTTTTTATTCACTAGCAATTCAGACATTTGCTGTGATGAAAGTGAACATTTAATTCAAGTTTGCAAGATATAAATTATAAAAAAGTAAGTCACTTAATTAAAAAATAAAGCAGCAAAATATATTATCCTTTTGATGACTATTTGTATCACCTATAATTAGCTACATGACTGATAGTGTAATATGCATGTAGTGCATTAACTCTGGGTAAACTAAGTTTACCAAAACCAGAATTTTGTTTTGTGATTTGACAACTGCTACTGTGTTAAGCAGAGGATGTTGCCTGGAGACGAATTACAACATTTGATGCTTGATATGGTCTATGATATTGTCTGAAATGCAGGAACATTATATACAAAGCTTATTATTGCAGTGATGGCTTCCTGCTTTCTGAATCAAATTAGGATTATAGCTGGAACCAAAACTAATAAAAGAAAAACCTCTGTGTTTCCGTAAAATAACTACTAATGTATACCCAATAGTAATGAAAATGAAAAAAATATCCTAGTAAAACTTGTAAAATGTAAACTATCAATCAACAGAAATCCAATAATGCCTGAGAGTGACTAGCTCTGAAAATGCAAAGGAAAAAGAAAAGCTAAGAATCAATCAGCTGTCAACTACTATGACTTTGGATATCAGGTTTTGAGTCATACTTTTACTTTTAACCATTGTATTAGACAAAATCTTAGACTAGTTTTGAATTTGAGAACAACATTTATTTTGATTCAATACCTCCAGTTGAAATATCCACTTTTATTTTGATAAACCGGAGAATATCTAACAAAGGTTTACTACTTATTAGATATCCTAGGAACACCATAGCTTTGATGAAATCTAAACCTAGGAGGGAAAGAGAAAAATAAGCAAATAATAGCAATAACAAGAATATTATAACAATTTCAGGAGCATTATAATTATATTTGACTGACTATAGAGGAAAAGCTCTCAGTTTTTCCCCATTGAAGAAGATATCAGTGTGGGTTTTTCATATACGGCCTTTATTATGTTGAGGTACTTCTAAACCTACTTTGTTGAGGGTTTTCTTATGAATAGATGTTCCTCTTTGTCAAATGCTTTTTCTGTGTCTATTGAAATGATCATATATGGTTCTCATCCTTTCTTTTATTAATGTAACATATCACCTTGATTGATTTGTGAATATTGAACCACCCTCAGTCTGTTCAAGTGTTTTATTTCTTCTGTTTGAGTTTTGGTAGTTTTAATAGTTTATATGTGTTTAATAGTTTTAATAGTTTATATGTTTCTCAGAATTTGTCCATTTCTTCCAGATTGTCCAATTTTGTTGGCATATAGATTTCATTATATTCTCATAATCGTTTGTATTCTGTGGTGTTGGTTGTTATTTCTCCTCTCTCATTTGTGATTTTATTCATTTGGTTCCTTTCTCTTTTCTTTTTGATAAGTTTGGCTATAGATTTATCAATTTTTTTTATTTTTTCAAAGAACCAGTTCCTGGTTTCATTGATCTGTTCTATTGTCTTTTTAGTTTCTATATCATTTATTTCTGCTCTAATATTTATTATTTCCTTCCTTCAGCTGGTTTTCAGCTTCATCTGTTGTGCTTTTTTTAGCCACTTCAGATTTAAGGTTAAGTTGTTTATATGAGATTTTTCTTGTTTGCTTTGAGAGAGAGAATGACTAAGGGGGGAGGAGCAGAGGAAGAGGGAGAGGGAATCTTAACCAGGCTTCACACCCAGCACAGAGCCTGACATGGGGATCGATCTCACCACCCAGAAGAGATCATAACCTAAGCCAAAATCAAGAGTTGGTCACTTAACTGACTGAACCATCCAGGCACTCCTTCTTGCTTCTTGAGATAGGCCTACTACTCTCACCATTATTACTTAACATATACTGGAAGTCCTGTCACAGCAAGTACGTGGTTGGCCCACTTATTTATGGGTCCAGTGGGATCGTAGCCGATATTATTGATGCAATGTTCTGTATCACTTCATTCCATCTCTCGGTTCATGTGCAGATGTGTTATGCATATTCTAGAAGAGAAGCAGCACAGGTTCATTACTGCACTTCTTTGTTTTCCAGAGTAGCTGCTGATGGGCAAGTGGGAGTTGGAAGGCTGGGGGAAGTCATTCTTCAGGGGCAACCCTCAGGCAATGGGAAAGAAGCAGCATTGGATAAACCTCCCAATCTCCTTATATTATAATGAGAATATTTTGAAATGTGTCCCACATAATTTCCAGAATGTTCTTAAGGAGATTATATCCAAGTTACTTACAACAGTAATCCATTTATTGATACACTTTATTGGATTAGCTCCCCTCACTTTTTCAGCCTCCCTCTTACTATTGCTCTTCCTGAGATCACTTCTAAACAAACTACCACACAAGTCTTTGTCTTATGGTCTGCTTTTGGGAGAACACAACTAAGAGAGTATACCAAAGAGAATTTGTATACCAGAGAAGAAGGTTTTTTAAATTTTGTTTTGTTTTGTTTTTTGTCAATGCAATTAAAAGAGAGAGGGGGAAAATGGGAAGCCACATTATGTAACAGTTTAGACTAGATTATGTCATTATGTAACATCTAGACTAGAAATTGGAAGAAATATGGTTAGCTTTTTTTTTTTGCACTAATCTGCTATGCAATTTTTTCAAGCCATTTAAAAGTTTTGATAATATATTCCTTAAACTTAAAAAATAGTTCAGGAGTAAAGATAGTAGGAATAGATGTCTTCTAAAATTACTCGCAGTTCAAACAATTTATACACTTGAAAACCTCTTATCTGATATCATTAAGGCACATAGTACATAAGTTAATTGAAAAGCTTATTTAAAATGATGACGCATAAAAATGACAGATTCCCAATTTATATTCTTTATTTTAAACCATACGCATGTACGTTAATTTAAAAATGTTTTGTATTGCAAAGAACTTTTCAGTATGGGTTGGCTTATTTTTTCATAAATCACACCCACAATGCAGTCTTTTGGGGTTAAAGTGGAAAGATAATTTAAAGACAATTGACAGAGGTGCTAATTATTGCTATAATGGCAGTCATATTACAGTATATAAATGTATCAAATAAACATGTTAGACACCTTAAAGAAGACGCTGTTGAAGCAATTTCACTACAGAATCATTTCTGAGATTTTTATATTTCCTCCAATATTTTATTTGCCTTCCAATAGCAACAGTATATCTCCAAAAACTAACTGAAAAACATTTTTTGTGGCTATTTGACTCTATCAGTCCTTTTTAAGTAATTATAATAAAAAGAAACAAATTATTTTACATATATTACGTTTATGTTTCATTATTTTACACATTCTGGTGATATAATAGTTGAGTTAAATTAAATAGCAAATACAACTAGAAAAACACATACCCCTCAATACTGACTGTTGATGAATAAGCTAGTGGGTGGGTGGCTGACTGCCGGAACGGCCAGCAATCCCTGTACCAATGGACGAGAAAGATTACTCCAAACTTTGCTGTGAAAGAGAGGAGAAGGCAAGGGAGTCAACGCTCAGAGATGAAGACCCTTTGCCCTTCTTTGCTCCCACTTTTATTGATCCTTCTGGATAATCACAAATCCTTATCACTGTTTCTCAAACACGTGATGTGTAACAAGGGGTCTTACTGGAACTAGGACAATCTGTTTACAGGAAAGATAAGATATGCTAATCAGAGTGGTCAGTGAGTTCTGCTAAACATAGCCTAAGGGACAATGCATACATCTCTTAGATCACAGGGCGGCTGTTTGGGCTAGGAGAGCTTTGTGGAAGGCAACTCCATGTTGAGTGAACCTGCAGACCTTGGCATTCCAAAGGCCTGAGTCCTTCTCCTGAAATCTTCCCTGACCCCAGCGGCCTTCCTGTTACATTTTAGCAAGCCAGGTATTATGGCAGATTTCATGCTCTACATTAACCCCCAACAGGTGACTTCAAGAGTAGCCACCTTAATATGTTCTTTAGTCAGAATAATTTAATCCAAGTCAGTTATATGAGGGTTTGTTAATAGTTCCTCCTCCTCTAAACTTCCAAAACTTCAAGTGAGATTTAAAGCAAATTGTGTACAGTTAGCATGGCTTTAGCCATTTCCTAACTCAGAAGAGTGTATGAAGCACCAACATGAGGCATGAGGGGCCCTTAATTGTATTTATGCTGATAAAAAAACATATAATCAACATTTAACCTTAGAATGGCATTACTAAGAAGTATTTTGGAACTCAGTAAGTCCTCTACTTTAGAGATCATCTAGTAGCCCAAGATTCTTGGCATATCATTAGTGAGTTTTAGAATCCAAAGATATACTTGATACGGAAGTTGCTGAATGAGCAGGGCTCTGTGTTTTTCCTATTTGCTCTCTCCCGTGAATCCAAAACCGCAACTTCAATTATTAGCTCTTATGTCAGTTGGCTTTGGAGATTACAATTATAATTTTGCACTATGGCTCATGAGATGATAAGCGTGTAAGCTTAGCTTTAAGTGTTATGTAGACATAAAATATAATACATAAGTTACTAATAGAGCGTAGTCAAAAAAATGGTATGTGCTATTGAAAAGATTGAGCAGGGTAATGAAGAGTCAGCAGAAGAGAGGAAGATATATTTGTGTAGATTGCAATTTCTAATAGAAATTTAGGATAAAAGTAACTAAGAAAATGACACTTAGCAAAGATTTGAAGTTTCTGAGGGAGTATATTAGTGAAAATAGGTTAGGCTATTCTGCAGCAACAATGAAAAGCCAAATCTCAGAGGTTTAAAACCAAAGATTAAATTCTCATATGAAGTCCACTGCATACTGACCTGCAGCTCTGCTCTGTCTCATCTTCATCTGAACACAGGCTGACAAAGACTCCACCATCTGAAATTAAAAAACAAAACAAAACAAAACAAACCACCACCACCAACAACAAAAAACAAAACTGCACTGACTTGCAAAAGCTTCCAATGAAAGATGACATATGCTAATCCTGCTCACATTTTATTGGCTGAAGCAGATCACGTGGACAAGCTAAACCTCAAGGGAGTAGAGAAGTACAACCTGACAAATGCTCTCAAGGTGGAGACTCCAACATGTGTTCTGATGTCCACCACTGAGAATGAACATTTCAGTCTCATAACCAGTACTAGTATGAGGGTGAGGTGAATAAGGCACTCAAACCTTAAGTGCAAAACTTAGGGAGGCACCAAAAATTAATAAGTGAATAAATAATATTGGGATGCAATGTTTTATTTATTTATTTTTTATTTTTGAGGGAATGTAATGTTTTAAAAACAGCTCAAAATTAGTGCAAAAAACCATGATGAACAAATACCCAAATTTTAAATAAAGATGGAATCAATATATAGTTAGATTTGAGCCTGTGGTATAAGGGGGGTAAGTAATACTGATACTATTTTGTTTGTTTGCTTGTTTTTTATACTGATACTGTTTTTATTCAAAATATATTTTGTATGTCATGGAATATTTTATATTAACATCGATTGCTTGAAATAATGAATTAGGGGAGCCTGGGTGGCTCAGTCATTAATGGTCTGCCTTTGGCTCGGGTCCTGATCCTAGGGTCCTCGGATCAAGCCCTGAATTGGGATCCCCCCTCAGCAGGGAGGCTGCTTCTCCATCTCCCTCTGCCTGCTGCCCCTACTAGTGTTCCCTCTTTCTCTGTCAAATAAATAAATAAAATCTTAAAAAATAAATAAATTAAATAAAATAATGAATTAAAAATATTTTAATCTTCATTACTGGCCTCTGTAGTGCCACTTTAAATTTTGTGCCTGAGACATGTGTCACATTCATATCACTCTAGCCTGTATATTCCACAGTAGCTATTACCAAGGAGGTAGTAGGAGGTATAGTGGCTTAGAATATGTATTTGGGTCTCTGTGTTTTCTTTTTCTTTCTTTTTTTTTAAAGATTTTATTTACTTATTTGACAGAAAGAGATCACAAGTAGGCAGAGAGGCAGGCAGAGAGCGGGGGGGGGGGGGGGAGCAGGCTCCCCGCTGAGCAGAGAGCTCGACGCAGGGCTCGATCCCAGGACCCTGAGATCATGACCTGAGCTGAAGGCAGAGGCTTTAACCCACTGAGTCACCCAGGCGCCCCAGGTCTCTATATTTTCTAAATGTGAATTTCATTTTCATTTTTGAGGAGCTTTGAAATGTTGGGTAAACTTCCTAACCTATCTCAGCCCCACCATGTTTGTGAAACAAAGTTACATATACTCATACAGTCATTATGGAGATAGTCAGAAAAAAATGCTGATAACATTTCTTAACATATTTCTCCTACCATGTAAGCACTCAATAAACGCTATATGTTATTATGATTTAAAAACAAAGAAAAGAATGTAATTCTCTAAAGAGGTGAAGTGCACTAAGAGAGAAGCTTTGTGGGAAGAGACACAAAAATGGATAGTATAAACAAATTTTAATGCAATACTTGTACTCTTTAAGCTTTTTGCACTTGCATTTTAATATAGCTTCAGAGTATTAAAAATATAATCATACAAAAACTAGAAGATATAAAAATAAAAACATCAGCTAGTCACTTAATTTGACCTATGTATATCAAGGCAAAATATGGAGATGTCATCTAGACACTTCAAGGAGCCATGCTACTATTAAAACATTTGGGCGTAATTGGCATCACAGTATTCAAGGTAGTGGCAGAAGTATAGAAAGAATGATGATAGAAGGTACGTAGTACCTTAATGATAAGCCCAAAGCCTAAGGTCAAATAAAAGAGGTATTAAGAATGAAGAAATATCACACACCCTTCAGGTATGTGATTTAGGTAGGAAGTACTGGGGCATTAAAGGGAAAGAAGGTTATTTGGAAAATATTAGAACTATTGCTACAGAGATAAGGATTGTATCCAATACTCAAAAAGGAATTTACCTTGCTTGGTCTTAACAATTCCATTTTTCTTGAAGAAAATGCCTTGGGCAAAGCAATACAGAGTATTGTATGTCTTGTGCTTTTTACTCATTTTTTTCTGTCGACGGTAAATTACTAATTATTTGGCTAAGCATCTCCCCACATGCTTATATATGCTATCCTGCCATACTCACAAATGTGTAACCCAAAGGGCCTTTCTATGCCACATTGAAAAGGAATTTAAGTCAGAAAGTCAATAGGCCAGGCAGAAAGAAGATCAAGTAAAAAGAGGTGAGGAATAAAATAGTAGTTTTAGTGGGCAAAATAAAATAATAAGCCGTCAAAATGCAATGAGGCTTAAAAGTCACTGTTAATGACTTGAAGAAAAGATAACCCATCTGTTTCATTAAAAGTTTTTAATACATAAAAAAAGGCCAGATGAGTCTCCCAAATAGGCTACTTTTTGGATCACTTTACATTGGAGGGGAAAAAGAAAAGGAACAGAAGATCAGGTGGGAATGACAATGGAAAGTTGTTACTGCGAAAACCTTAGTAAAATTGGAGAATATTTGAACCTAACAGATAATTCTTTGGTTAAAGTAACATTCGAAATCTTTTTAACTTCCAATTGTGCTTGGTACTGAAGAAGATAATAGAATGACATAAATTCAAGGGAATTTTTAAGTTTTCACTATTATTACTAATGATTAGGAACTGAACACTTAAAATTAGCAAGATGTACTAAATAGTTTATAAGCATTGGCTTTTTGATGCTCAAATTAGGGTAGTAATGTATTGTTTCCATTTTGCCTGTGTAGAAATTGGTTTGATTGTTGAGAGAACTTGCATAAAAGTCACACACAGAAGCAGTATCCTCATCACAGATTTTAAAGGCACGTGTTATTTAAGTGAAAGTGATACTGTATGTTTCTTCTCTGGAAAATATCTGTTTCCATCTATGTCTTATGTCTATATGTATATGTATGTATGTATGTATCGAAATACCTACTTGTTTATCTATAAGTTTTATCAAACAGCAAAGATCCTACAGTACCACTCACCTTTTCCAAATATATTTGTAGACTGGGAGGGTGCCATTCAAAGAAATGTTTGCACAGTAAGCCGCTAGTAGAACAATAAAAGCCCAGGTATCTTGCTTCTCCCCCGATGGTTCTTCTAGCTCCATCATATAAAGCATGAGTGCTCTGAGTTTAAGTGGAATTTTCTCCTCCGGCTGACATACACTACAGCAACTAGAGAGGTTTTGACTTTCCTAAATAGACATGAGCATTGGAGTTCTGCAAGGGGATCTTGCTTCCGAATTTGAATCTCAAGCAGGTGGTGATACTTCTTAGTAACTGGAACTCTAAAACCTTCCATCACCCAGAAAGAGATAGAATAAGTTCATTGTTAAATCAAATGGAATATACATGAAAGATTCTACTACGGGTACTGAGAGAGAGAATTTTGCAGCATCACAGATGAGAAGCCAGAATTTTGCCTAATGAATTAGAGAATTGAAGTTACTATAAACACTGGGAATCTTTTAAACTTGGATTACTAGAGTGTTTAGATTTCAAACAGATTTTTATAGCTTTTGTCATTGGTTGTGGTGGTAGTGGTGATTAGCTGGGTTTTTGTTCAGGGTGTATGTTTTGGGAAGGGAGCTTTTTGTGTTTAGTTTTCTTTAATTTATTGTTTTCATTTTCCCTTATCTTCTCAATTTAAGCTTTTGTCTTTGTAAATTCCCTAGCACATCTTGTTCCAGAAAAATTTCTGGCTTTTACAGATCCTATGGATCCTATTAGTGTCGTTTTGTGTGTGTCCGTGTGTGTGTGTGTGTGTGTGTGTTTCTGAAAAACCAGATTCATAGAACCGTTTTAGAAAAAGCTGATTTAGCAAGCCACATCTAGAGTAAACTTTAAAATCAGTTTGATTTACAAATGAAACTTTGATGCTTTACTAGATTCTTAATTGGACAAAAAGATAAATTATAAACAGAAATCTTGGTATCGTGAACCATTGTGAACTCGTTATGTTCATTAAGTTAGGGATCACAGATTATTAGTGATAAATATTTTCTGACTTCTAATGATACATATAATTCATTATCTGAATTACATTTGATTAGAACTGTTTTTTATAAGGTCTGGGTCTTAACACATTTATAGATAAACTATTCACCTTTACATTCAATATTTTAATATTTTAGTATATGAAAAAGGCAGCACCAATAATTATAGCTACATATTTGACAAATATGTGGACTTTTAAAAACTGGACATGAGGAATTATGTTGTGAAGAATAGCCTGAATTTATGATTATGCTTACCTGTTATTTCTTATTTAGAAGGCTAAATAAGACCACTTGATTGGTGGTCTTAATAAGACCACTTGGACCACTTGATTTAGGAGTGTAGGAACAGATAATAAATACTATACATTTTAGAATATGTAATTCTTGACACATTTGGACTATCGGAGATTTAAACAAAGCACTGCTATTATCATCTGGTAGAGATTCTGATCCCGCACCCCTGAGTCCCTTGGTTTAGCGGTTTGAAGGGCTCAACAACTAGCAAAATGCGGACATTTATCAAGAGCTGCTGTTGAACCATTTGAGTGGAGAAGCTGTCATTCTCCCTTGCCTAAAATGTGGATTCTGTTCACACTTATTTTTCCTGAACTTGGTCACTTGGCTATTAACATTAAAAGAATATGGAGAGTGAATCTATTTAGCAATATAAAGAGAAAAAAATAAAATGAAATATTCTAAAATAAATAAAAGCTAAGATATCAAATTTGGAACAAAAATTTTGGAAATAAGTTATATAAAATGGGAAAACTCTTTGTCATAAATAGGAACGAGTTATAAACAAAATAAATTCTTTCCAGGGAGATAATTTCTGAAAAAGCGAAGATGAATATTAATAGTAATCTCTAGAGCAGTACTCCATGGAAGAAGGGAGGGTGAGCTCTGGAATCAGTAAACCGGCTTTAAAGATTCCAGACTCCAAAATGTCTAACTTTTCTGACCTAGAAAAGTCGGCTTTAACTTGCTGCATCGGTTTCTCATCAGTTTTCAGTGATGAGTTCCCAGTAAGCTGATAATGGTGAACTCTCCTGTTTGTACCAGGTACCAGTTCAGTAAGATATTTGAATTTGCCTTGCAGAATTGCTTGAATTTTTAATGAGCAAAAATTTGTAAATAAGGAACTAACGGAACATTAATTTCCCTCCTCCCTGCTCTCTGTCAGTTCTAATTTGTAGACAGTAAAATGGAAACCAGTTTGTTGATATAAGAAAACTCTATTTACATGTTCATGTTGTTGTCATAATAATTACTGTTGTTTTTAACTTGCCCTGACAGGGAGTTGAAACTATAAAGAGAGTGATAAATAATTTGCAATGAATAAAAAACACGATGTGGAATATTTTGTGGACAACTTTTAGTTTAAAAAGCTTGCATAATTTGCTTTTTCATCACAGTGTTTATAATAGAAATATTCCCAAAGAAAGAGTTAACAACAATTATTTAATTGTTTTCTTTGAGCATAGATTTCACTTACCCTCCAAGGGAGCTGACACTTTACGTCTTTTGACACATTTTGTCACATTTTCCTTTGTGGTCAACTATGATTACACCATGAGAAGCAGGATATAATTGGAACTAATGTCTCTGATTTTTGCAAATAGTAGAAACTCACTAATTTTTTGATGAATAAAATACTAGTTTCTTCCTTGAAACCAATAGTATTTTCCACAATGAATTTGTCTTCTTTCATCACATAAAATTATTTTAAATTTCACAATTGTTTTAAAATTTTGAAACTTTGTAATCATCAGCAAAACAATTGGACTTTAGTGATTACAAACAAAGCCTCCTTCCTCTTGTTCACCAATTGAAATTGAATTCCCTTGCACTTTTTTTTTTTCAGTACAAAATCTGTTTAGGTTCTGTTCCTTGTAATTGGAGACAAGGTGCTGTTATCCTGTGAACATGCATAAGGAAAAGATAAATGTAAATTAAAAATCTGATAGAAGGCATCGGAGTGCTACCAAGACAATTATGACTGATGATAGTAAAATTGAGAAAAAAAAAAAAGGCAGGTCCAGAGAGTTGAACCTGATACCAGCACCATACTGAAAACAGTTAGAGAACCTATAAAGCTGAGCAAAGCTAAAAAGAATTGCACGGCAAAAGTCCAAATTAGAGTTTACTATTTTTATGATGAACATTCTAGGCTACTTGGGGGAATCTGGATAAGCCACAGCCTCAGAGCAGATTTGACAAGAAATAGGCTAGGGCTTGCAGGAACTAAAACTTTCTTTGAATTGTCTAAGTTCTTAATTGGTTTTGGGTGTTAATTAAATATTACCTGAAGGACTATAACAAAATACAGCACTTCAAGTTATCTCTAAATTTTTTCAAAACAGTAATTCCAGAGCCCAGATTTTCTAAAACCGTGTAGTACTATTTTAGAGATCACTAGTATCAATCATTTGCCCTTAGAAAATGATTATTAATCTCCAAGAGAGACGAAAGCTTTTATTTTTTTCACAGTTCTCAATGCTTATCATATGCAATTTTAGTTTCTTATAATTTTCATAGTTTTAATTCCATTTATATTTTATAAATTTAATTACCTATTACTTCAACTTATTTTAATGTGTTTTCTTTCTCTTTAATATCATCAATATTATTACTTTTTCATTTTTAAATATTAACTTACTGAATGGAAGGTAGATTAGATATGTGTGAAAATAAGAAGCATGAAGATACTCTAATATTCTGTATCTTAATAAAAAATAGTGTATTGATATGATTGGGTTTAAGTAAGCCATCAAACCATTTGTTTTCTTATTGTCCTTTTTTTTGCTGTCTTGTTTCTCATTTCTTCCTTTTCTGTCATTTTTGGGGAAATTCAGAAAGTCTATTTACTATTCTATTTTATTTTCTCTTGAATATCAATGCTTAGGTGTGTACGAGTTGCTATTTACTGATAATTCTGGTGGTTATAATATATGCCATTATGTTATCATATTTTGCTTTGATGTATATCGTTCCAGTTCATGTAAAATATTATAACTTAAACCAGTAGAATTCTTGTAGTAATTTAGTATTGCTTGTATTGTAATATTGTTGCCATGTTTTACTTATACGTAGTTATAAACACATCATGTAGCATTATTATTTTTGCTTTAATGAGTTCTCTTTAAAGAAATTAGGAAAAAAATAACCCAGTCTTTTATATTAACCCATATATTTATCATTTTGAATGCTGTTCATTCCTTTTGTAGATCCAAGTTTCTATTTGATATATTTTCCATTCAGGCTGAAGAACTTCTTTTAGCATTCCTTTTTTTTTTTTTTTTTTTAAGATTTTATTTATTTTAGAGACAGAAAAAGAACACCCAAGAGCCGGGGGTGGGTTGGGAGGGAGAGCAGGGTGAACAGCAGAGGAAGAGAGGGAGAGAGAGTCTTAAGCAGCGCCGGGATGGGGGACCCCCAAGATCAGGACCTGAGTGGAAACCAAGAGTCAGAGACTCAACCAAGTGAGCCACCCAGGAGTCCCTCCCCTTTGCATTTCTTATAGTAGAAGTCTGCTGTGAACAAATTATCTGTTTTCTTTTATCCAAATGTATTTTATAATAGCCTTACTTTTAAAGAAATAATGGGAGATATGGAATTATAAGTTGATAGACATTTTAATTTTTTTCAGAATTTTAAAAACGTTGTTCCTTTGTTTCCATTGTGAAATAGCTGTCATTCATGTCATTTTTGCATGGTATGGAATGCGTTTTTCCTCCATCCAGCTGCTGCTAGTTACTTTTTCTCTATTTTCTTCATTTTAATATATTCCCTTTAATATATTTCCTCTTTATTTTTGGTTATAACTCTTTGGCTATGATTTGCCCCTGTGTGTGTATGTGTGTGTGTGTGTGTGTGTGTATGTGTGTGTGTGTGTGTGTGTGTGCGTTGGGACTCATATACCTAGGGAACTTTTGGGGAATGGTAAAAATGTTATATATCTTTATGTGTTGGAATCATGGGCATATGATTGAATTGTAAACCTAAAATCTATGCATTTTATAACATCAAAATTTATATTAAGTATATAATACGTGGGAAAACTATCATTTAAATAAAAGTAAAAACTACTATCAGGAAGTCTGCAGCCTTTGTAAATCAACTGATTTTCTCTCTGATTAAATTTAAGATTTTTCTTTCGTTTATTTTCCTGGTGCTAAATCATACATATTATGATTTTTTTTTTATAATTATTCATTTGAATTCCCTGTGGATCTAAATCAGATGCTTTTTTTCCAACTGTGCTTTCCCATAGTGCATTTTATTCTGTGTGGTGTAATTCTGGGTTGTCAGTCATTTCCCTGTATAAGGATTTATTCAGGAGGAAGGTCTGAAATCTTAGTTAAAGGTTGATTCCTTCAGAAAGTATTTCTGTTTGTGTCTGCCTGGTGACACAGGGCCTTACCACCCAAGGACATTTTTTTTCTATATATGATAATTGGCTTAGAATTTACTAGACCACAGAAAAAATGAAAATTTGTGTCTTCCATTTTATCTGTGGGCAGGTCACAGATAACCAATTATTAAGGGAGAATATTTGGCTGATTTCCCTGGGTATCTAGCCTCAAGAGACAAGTTCCTATGTTTTTAACTTTTGCTGGACATTAATTGATTTTCTAGTCTACTTTTTTACTTATGGTTTATTATTTTGAGAATTCTACCTTTTGCTGGGTTCAGAAGTCCAACACTCTAAGTGGCATTATTTCCCTGTGTATCAGTTAAAACCCTATCCTCACAGATACCAAGTTTGACAAACTCCCCCAAAAGCACACCATGCTCCCATTTTTTAAGATTTTAGTGCTTAGTGATTTTGCTTATGATTCTGCGGTTTCAGTTGTGCATTTAAAATGATATATGTATAAGTTATCTTTCATTTCCCAGTCCTCTTTAGCAAAAGTTTTTTTCCCCCTATTCTTGTCTCCCATATTTGCTAAAAGAAGTCCTCTCTTATCACACAACACAGTGTTATAACTGATAGTGGAGCTGTAAGAGTAATTTGAGATCCATTATATGATACCAGGCAACTAAATGCAGAAAACAGTTTTATAAATTTAGGACTATCTTTCAGTTTCAGTCTAGGTAAAATTTATTATTTATCAATTGTTGTGTTCGTTCTGTAGTTTTTAGCAGAGGAATTTGTGAAGATTTACTTTTGCTAAAATCTTTTTATTTATTATTCATTTTAAACTATGAGAATTAAAGTGCAACTTTTATATACATATTTTTAATTATACTTATTAATTTTTCCATTGAAATTGATTCTGGTATCAATTGCAAAAAGGTGCTGTCATTTTATTTTATTTACTTATTTTTTAAGGTCCTGTCATTTTAAAGAAATATATAGTAACTGTGACTTGGCTATTTACTCATCCTTTACTACCTTTTGTATGCAAACATCATGATAGTCAAACATGGATACTCATCTTAATGAACTTTAACACATGCAGAAAGTAATACATTAGGCAAATAAATCTGTATGTTAATATTATGATGCATACTATATATTATTCCATAAATAACCTACCAGTGTGCTATGGATAACAAAGAAGCAAGCCAAGTGGGTCCTTTCTCAGAGAGTTACACTGATGTTTGTTCTTAAGAAGGAGGAAGAGCCATCTAATGAAAAAATGTAAGTGCATTGAGAATTGGAGAAGCACATCAGACACAGAACAGCACATGCAAAATTAATGAAGTCGTGAAATAGGGCATATCTTCATGGTTTTAATAATTTTGTGGAACTTATAGAGGTCATTGTGACTGGAAAATATTGAATAGATTCTTAATTGAATTTTTAAATAACTACTATTTGAATCTATTAATGGTGATTTTCTTGAAATCATAGAAAAAATTATGTGAAAGCTCACTATGAAGAGAACAGCTGAAACGAATCTAAAATGAGGCTGAAATAGAATTTAAGTAAAGTGAAACACTAAAAATAAAAATAACTATAAAACTTAGCAGTAGAAGAAGCCAGCCTGTACATCATTTTAGAATCATCCTTAACATACAACATTATAATTAACATTATAATTTTGAAAATGTTTTTAATAAAATCAGAAACAAAATGAGATCTAAATAGCATCATCATATCATTATTTTACACCATCTTGGAAATGTTGATGGTTGCAATACACACAAAAAAGAAAAGGTTAAGATAACTTGAAAAGAAGTTTTAAAACTACCAATGTTATAGTTGTGACTTTGTCTACTTAGTAAATGTATGAGTCACCAAACTTTTGTCTAAACAAATGCTCCAAAACAATTTTAATTCTGGAGTATGAATATAAAGTGGTTAGTTTTCCACAGTAGTTCTAAAACTAGTACTAGTTTGTAAATTCTAAAGGAGAATTTTAAAAGTGTATGCTAATGAAGATAACTAGAGTGTAGATATTATTAAACTGCAATTTGATTATATTATTTCATTTCTTACTGCATTGCTTAAAGTATTCCTTTGTATATTCATTTTTAGTACTTTATAATTTTAAATGTATCTACGTGACTTACCTGTGCCTGTAGAACTTGAAACACCAACATGCTACTCCAGGCACAGGTAAATCACATAACTGCTTTTAGTCTAACAAACTAGCGTTCTACATTTATTACACAAGGGAATTTAAAATTTAATGCTGTAATAGAATAACACACACGGAGCTTTTCAAAGAAGATGGTATTATATGTAACCCAAAGTAACATTGCATAGAATATTGCAAACTTCATGAGTTTGCTGATCATTATCACCGTCAGAAGCAACGTGTTGTGGATTTTATTGATTAAATGACTACTTTTCACAGATGCATCACTTTGCATTTTCCCCGAACTCTTTTTTACTTCGTTTTATAAACTCTCAATCTCTGTAATATTTTGAGATGTATCAAACCTGTTCTGCTGACCTACCTGACAGAATAATATGGTCTAAAAATGACCTTGAGTGTACTGCTTTCTTGTCCCCCACGGTCATTAACAGAGCTCTTCACTTAGAACAGATATGACCTACACTGCAGCCTGTTTATTGGCAGCAAGCACAAGGGTGATATATAGCTTGCCTTTATAATTTACACCATATAAAACCACAGGATGTCATTCTCATTTATTAAAAGTTATATAAATATAAATTATGTAATATTTGGAAGCAGATGTATTTGCTTTGTTTCTCCTCCTCCAGCTCCTCCTTCTCCTTCTTTTTCATTTAAACAATGTTAGGTGAAACCTAAATCTTCTTTGTAGCCTGAATACAGGTAATTAGTTATATTCTCTCATTGTCTATAATCTTTATCATTTATGAAGAAATCCATGTAATTACTAGACATGATATTACTTTCAGAAATCTCTTTTTCTTCTTTAAAAATTACTGAATGAGTTTCAACTGAGATTAGGAAATTTCAACTGTATATCCAAAGCCAAAGTCTGCCAAAATCAAGAGCAATCTATATTATCATTTACCAGGAAGATTACTGGCAGTTACGTTTATTGGCATTTACTACATATATGATTCTGTAGAAATCATGGCATTTCCATATTTTGCAACTGAGTTATAACTGTTTAATTTCATTTTTAGATGTGTATTACATCTAAACAATAAATTTGCCCTTTTAAATTAGAAGCAGTTTGAAACCAGATGGCAATATTACTAGAACTGGGAAAGTAATGGTTTGTGGTTGTTGATTATTTAGTAAATTCCTGTTAGATTAATGGGAGGGCAGAAGGTGGCCAATAAATTAAATAAATATACCAATAAGAGTGTGATAAGAACTATGAGAACAGTATAAGCACATGGCATATAAAGAGTGAATTATAGAGGAGACGTTAATGAATTCTGACGGGTTTTTGGGGGTGTATTTCATGCAAAAAAAAAATACCTTTATTCTGGGTCATGAAGTATAAAAATTATGTGCAGAAGAGAAGATGAAAAAGCAGTCTTGATTTTTAAAGCTTCCTGGCTTGATAGAAGTACTCATGAAAACCTACCTATCCTTTGGAGTCCCTGTGCTCTGTCAGTAACAGCTTCAAAAATTTCACCCAGTAATCTGCAGATCTGGAACAATAATCATTTTGTAAATCACATATATATTTTGAGAATAAGAACTGTTCCACACATGTCAGTTTTAAAGTTTATAGGAACTACTTTGAAAAGGTCCACCATCCCATAATTGATGCATCAGCAATCATATCTTTGGACGGCTGACACGTCTCAAAAAGCTGCATGGCTAGTCCTAAGCAGTTAAATACTCCAGCTGAACAGCTTATCTCTAAAATCCGATTACCAAAGATGAAACAGGAGACTCACTTCCAAAAATTTCTGCATCCCAAGTGTCTTCACATCTGTCTAGATTACTTAGACTTAATAGAAAATACCTGGCATAGACAGTGGCCGACTCAAACATATACTCTTGTTTCTGTCAGGGAGTTAGCACACCTGAGACATTTAACCATCTCCAGTTATCAGCAGAAAAATCCACACACAGGCAACTTCTCTTTTAGACCAGAATGTCAGATAATGAAACAAGTGAGACAACTCCCTTAAAATAATCAAACCCAAGTTCTTAGTGTCTTTAGCTTTATTTACAGTTTGAAGAAAAATACAAGCAAAGACACGCACCAAATAGCTCCCATCTGATGTATCACATCTAGAGGCAGTCTTGAACTGTGTAGAATTTGATACTTCACAATGGATAGTCCAACTATCTAAATGCATATCAAAATATATTTGCATTATAACACATTATATATATCACATTATATAACACATTATATAACACATTATATATAATACATTTTATATATCCTAAATATCTATTGTGAACATTGAAAACACTAAAGAGATCCATATTGGCTTTTGGTGGCTTCATATTTAGCATGAGAAAACTCTTTGTATGCCTTCACCTGTGAAACCAGAGATCAAGGCAGGCTCCCTGCCTTTTGCGCCCATTTATCAACTGTTTAAAACAGTAACAGTTAAATTTAAAATTGTTTATGAGTCCTACTATTTGCAAGATATATATTGGTGAATAAATATTCTAAATAATATAAATTAAACTAAAAAGTCAATGACTTTGCCCAGTTTTTTTTTCTCCTATTAAAAGCACTGTTCATTCAACTTACCATCCTTCTATTTACTTACAGTCCACTCTGCATCTTCATCCAGGTCATTCCCTTTAATAATAAACTTCATCTTTTATTCCCAGTGTATTTGTGTATGCAATACTATAATTGATATATTAGCAGTTTAATAATTCCCAGGAAGGCTTTGAGACACTTATTAGAACTTACAAGATGTTATATTAGTGTTCTAAGCACAAGAAGTAAGCTGAATGGAACTCTACCTGGGATAAGTATATCTTGGCAGGTATCACAGTCTGGCTCTTAAATGTGCTAAACACAGACATGCTAGAACTTGAAGAGACAGTACCTTGAACTCTTTGATGTAAGCTGAACATTAGCATGTTCTATTTCTCTATCTTTCCTTGTTCTCTCATATACCCTTTTACTTAGGAATCAACAAGACCATCCTCAGCAAACGTGGATGTACAAACATCTACCATCAGAGTGGTCTTCAAAGATATTCCTGTTAAATAGATAAGCCTCTTCTTGCTTTGGCTGAAGTTAGGAAGAATGTAATTGTTCTGAATATTGATAGAAAAATAGAGCTCCTTTGGCAAAATACTGAAATCTACTAAATGCACAAATTCTTCTTTGAGTGATTTTTGGTTTTTGTTGAAATTGGAAATGAAGCTGAGATTTAAGTTCAGGTCAATGAAGTGTGTAATGGCAGATAAAATCAACAGTTCAAAAGATCCAGAAGGCAATGAAAATGGAAGTCCACATACTGTAAGGGATTATAGAAATCTGGGTTGAACACCCACGGTAGCTTACAAAATTCTCACAGTCAATGTAGTTTAAGTAGATCTCATGAGGCAGAGATGCATCCACTAAAGTCTGGACTGTAATGGATTGTAACAATGGTAATGTGCCCAGTTCAAATTTCTGAACAAGGGAAATCTACCTTTTATAGTACAATTTCACGCAAACATTTTGTCAAAAAGATGTTCTCCAGAGTACTCAATCTACTTCTGTCTGCAAGTGGTGAGGACATGGATACCATGAAAACAGAAGTTGAGATCTGTGAATAGTGATGGTTTGGGATGGTTAAACAATTAAAAAATCTGCAAAAGCGACTTTCTGTTTTCCCAGAACATTCCCTGACTCTGCACCTCTCTCCTACTTCTACTACTTTCTGACTTAAATTTTCCATATATCTCTCTCAGTCCCTTGTTCGGCAATGTTCTTGTTTCAATTTAGGTATACAGTTCAATTGAATAATCTCTTTTCTGTTTCTATTATTGCCTGATTTTATTTAGCTCTAGTGTTATGTTCTATCATCATAAAAACAATCGACACCTGATCTGTAGGTAAAACATGGAGTTTGGGTTTGTGCTGGAGCTCAGTTTATCTAGGAAGTAGGAAAATCACAGAATCAAAATATTAGATTTAGCTAACATTTGAAAATTAAGCATGTATCCCAAAGGTGGATGCATGCCTAAAAATTATTTTTGCATCTTAGTTTCTATGTTTCACTATGAAAATAGCATATTATGTCATCATTTTAAAAATCAGAATTATTTGAACACTTTAACCATCAATATCAATATCTGTTAATCTATTGTTTAACTATTACCTTAATAAAATGTCCAATTAAAATGTATATGTTTTCATGTGTACATGAAGTTAATAAGTTAATAATCATCAATTAAGTTAATAATCAGCAATTCTACAGTTGCATTTTAATGAAAGTTGGTTTGCATGAAAGCTTAACCAATTTCTAATTACATATCTTTTGCAATCATTTAACCCTTTTAGTTACAGATCCTTCATTCATAAAATGTTCATGAGATAACTACATTAGGTATTAAGAAGATATAAGGCAATAATAGTGCAGAGCAAGAAATCATTACATATGCTCAATTAATATTATAAGAACGTACAGGTTATCCTGTTTTTTCTAAGCACTAGACGAAGATTCATTACTAAAAATTGCCTGTTAAATAAAAGCCCTAATTAATTATCAGCATTATTTTTATTATCAAAACATTATTGAAAATGACATATCATTTTAAATGATAAATAACACAATATCCTTGGCCTTTAAGATGTAGGTAGATATTCTTCAGGCATTATTATAAGCCATTTCTATTATATAAACCTAAAGAAATGATTCTGCATTTACTCTTCAACCCATAGCTGAGCTGCAGGTGTTGTTCATGCATCATTGCTTTGGATACTTCAATGTGGATTATCAGGATATACTCTGAGGCCGAAAGCCTGTGTCAATTAACTACACTACCGCACTTAAGATCTTTATTATTGTAGTTCTATTGGATTCACTCGGTTCCACATGATGTCTTCACCTTATCCCACATTATTCTCCTGACATTGATGCCTCTGCTTCTTGTTTCTTCTGGCCAAGTTATAGCTTAGCTTTTGAAATTAAAATGACAGTAAATAATAGGGCATAACCGAAAACATTACAAATATGTAGAAAGTGAATGACTATGTAGGCAAAGAGAGAGGAGAAACACAGAGGAAGAAAGGTGAAAGAGATTGACTACAATGAAATGAAAACTGTACTTGTGTAATTGTATAATTTTTCTTATAAAAAAACTGTAAAAGAGAGATATCTTGGATTCTAGGATACCAAAATTCCTTGAGTTATCTGGATATTAGCAAAATTACCCTAAGTCTGAGGTTGTGATAAGGTTATAAGTTTGAATGTGTATAAATTGCTGGTTGAGGTCTTATGCACAATTTTTTATGGTATTTTCTATTTTATCTTTTGAATGATTAATTGATTCATCTGTTTCAAGTTTCAGTATTCTTGGATTTCACATCTACCGGTCTATCTATCATCAATCCACCTACCTATCTACCTATGTAAGCCTCTTGAATTTAGACATTTATGACCACAGTCTCAAATACTTATCCTCATTGGTCAAAGAGTACTGATGCTTTCTTTAACTTATTAAAAAAAAAAAAAGGATTCATTTTAAATAAATCAAGGGTATTCTACACCTGGGTTGAATTTACAGGAAGTGGTTTTAATTTTGATACTTTAAAATAACTTTAGGGGCGCCTGAGTGGCTCAGTGGGTTAAGCCTCTGCCTTCGGCTCAGGTCAAGATCTCAGGGTCCTGGGATCCAGCCCCGCATCGGGCTCTCTGCTCAGCAGGGAGCCTGCTTCCCCCTCTCTCTCTGCCTGCCTCCCTGCCTACTTGTGATCTCTCTCTGTCAAATAAATAATAAAATCTTTAAAAAAATAAAAAAATAAAATAACTTTAAATTTTTACTGTGGTACTTAGAGTGAGGCCACAGTATCAGTAAAATCCCTGCACTATATTTTCATTTTTTAAAAATTTCGTATGCTCATAATTTTTTAAAAAAATATATAAAATAAAACACCAGGAACAATTTGTATTAAGTTGAAACTGAATATTTAGGCTTCAATGCTATCTTAAATCTCAGAAAGGCAGCAGAAAGGCCATCTGGCAGGAATGAAGGACAAAACAAGGAAGTGAGAGAGGAAGGATAAGGGGAAGGAAGAAAGAAAGAAATATAAATTCCCTTTTTGTGCTTTTACCTCACAGAAGAAAGTAAAATTAAAAGGATTAAAACAGATTGTGTTGGGACGCCTGGGTGGCTCAGTTGGTTAAGTGACTGTCTTTGGCTCAGGTCATGATCCCAGGGTCCTGGGATCGAGTCCCACATCGGGCTCCTTGCTCAGCGGGGAGCCTGCTTCTCCCTCTGCCTCTGCCTGCCTCTCTGCCTACTTGTGATCTCTCTCTCACTCTCTCTCTCTGACAAATAAATAAAATCTTAAAAAAAAAAAAAAAACAGATTGTGTCACAGTCATGGCATATGCATGCCTTTTATTTTGCTTGCTTCCAGAAAAAATCATAAAATACTTTATGTATGCACACATATTAGGTTTGAAAGTTGAGATTTCATTTCAATTAAAATATTGTTCTTTCTGTTATGTTTATTCTGTAAACTTTGTAAAGAAAGCCTACTTGAAACTTTTGACAACTTTAAAGTGAAATACCCTTTTTAAGAATACTGCATTCATTGACACTATTGTTCAATAGAAATCAAATAAGGAATAACCAAACTTTATTTTTACTTTGAAAGAAAACTTGAGACCACCAAAATCTTAAAGCGCTCTTTGATTAATGGGACATACCATTATATGGCAACATTTTCCTGAAAAAAAAAATATATCAATTAAAAATTCCAAAATTCTACAGGTGACTTTCTTTTGTATGCAAAACACTCAGTATTGATATTATGACATACTGAGACTATAATTTCCTTACATATATGTTTTGATATGAGAATAGTTTTAAAAATAAGAAGAAATGAATTCTAGACTTAAATTAACTAGTCAGTTCTTTAATTTCATTTTGTATGGGCCTTCCGCAGAGAATATATGTGAATGTGTATCAGAGAAAATAATTTACACTTGTCATATAAATTTTGACACATAAAAAGGGTAATTGACATACATAGGTCAGGGAATAATTCCCAGAAAGAAGATGTTTAAGACAGTATTTGGAAACTCTAGAGAGAATGGTTCGAACGGTATTCATGCAAAGCTAATAACATGGAAAAGTGACTAGGACAAGAAAATGGTACCAGAGTGATATAAAAAGAGTGTTAGGTTTCAACCTGATCAGTAGTTAGGTTGAAAGTGAGAGCAGTGTAGGGGCACCTGGGTGGCTCAGTCATTCAAGCATTTGCCGTCAGCTCAGGTCATGATCTCAGGATCCTGGGATCAGGATCAGGCCCATGTCAGACTACCTGCTCATCAGGGACTTGGCTTCTCCCCTCCCTTTGCCCCTCCCCCCTGCTTGTGCATGCTCTCTCTTTCTCTCTCTCTCAAATAAAATCTTAAAAAGAGAGAGAGCAGGGTGTGATAAATAATAGGTTCAGTTGAGAGCCCTTAAAATATTTCATGCTGGGAAGAGAGAAGTTATTGCCCTATATGCATTTAAAAAATAATTTTTGAAACTAAGTACAAAAATAGGCAAGAATACATATTGCTATAATTAAATGTTTGAATGAATGAACGAATGAGATAATTGACTAATATCCTATGCAGAAAAATCCCAAATATTTTATGGAGATATTCTGCCTGCAAAGAGATGAAACCTAACTTTCTATTCCTTAAACATGGGCTGTGCATATTGACTTTCTTCCATGTGGAATGGGGTGGGGGGTTGAATATCATATACTGGAGAAACCTGAGAAACACTATTTCATCCAAGTGTTCATGCCCAAGATTAATACCAACAATCCTAAGTCATATTGAAAGTGTGAATCCCTGATGTGATGTGATGAATATTGCACTGTGATCCCCTCCCCCAAACCCATAACCCCAGCAAAACATGAGAAAAGTACTAGATGATGCCAGTTGGAAGACATTCTATAAAATATCTGACCAGTATGCTTCGCAACTGTGAAGGGTTTTTTTGTTTGTTTCTTTTTTTAAAAAATATTTTATTTATTTATTTGACACAGAAAGATTGAGCGTAAGCAGGTGGAATAGCAGGGTGAGGGAGAGGGAGAAGCAGACTCCCTGCTGAGCAAGGAGCCCAATGCGGGGCTCAATCCCAGGACCCTGGGATCAGGACCTGAGCCAAAGGCAGTCCTTAACCAACTGAGCCACCCGAGTGCCCCAACTGTGAAGGTTTTCAAAAAACAAGTCTGAGGAATCACTGTCACAACTAAGAGGAGCCCAGGGAGACATGACTATATGATGTAATACGATAACCCATATGGGATCCTGGAATTTAAAAACAGGGCATCAGGTGAAAATTAAGGACATTGAATAATGTATGGACTTCAGTTAATAACAGTGTTTCAATATTGGTTCAAATTTTGAGAAATATACCACACTAAAGTAAGATGTTAATAGGGAAAAATGGGTGTGGGTACATGGGACATTCTCTAATATCCGCACCACTCTTCTGTAAAACTAAAATTTATTTTAGTAAATTAAAACATTTATTTTAAAAATGGATAGGAAGATACAAAATTGAAGAAAAACAAACAGAAACCTCTTAAGAGATTATTGAAGTAATGAAGAAGAGAAATGACAGTGTTTGAGATAAGACTATATCAAGAGAGAGGGAAAGATGCAGGTGGAATACAATTACATTTTGGACGTAAAATGTCATATCTTGTTGACAGACTGGATTTGCTGGGTGGTGAGGGAAAGGGGTGCATTGAACATCACTTGAATCTTTCCAGTGAAGTAACTAAGTCACTGCTGTTATCAAATTCATTCTGATTAGGCAAGTATGTTAGAAAAGGGGAAGATTTTGGAGAACAAATTGACAGTTCTGTTTTGGACACATTACTATATTGTATGTAGGTCATGCATATAGATACTCTATGTGATTTTTGAGAGCAAAGAAGTGGTTTGAGTTGGATTTGTAATTTTTGTGTCAAAAGAAGAACATACGTTATTTAAATTGTGTTAATGATATAAGGAGATAATGCAAAGACAGAAAAGTAGAAAATCCATAATGAACCCCTTAGGAAACCAACTACCGGTTATTTATTTGGGAAAAGGAGATGAAGTCAGAAAGCAAATGGAATCCAAATAGTCAGGGATGTAATCTCACACACAAAAAAGAGTATCACGGAAGCTAACCAGGAGAAGACATGTTCAATCATTCTGACTACTAATGAGAAACCAAATGTTGCAATTGTAGTTTTGTTTAATTCATGGAAGAAGAGAGTCATCACTCAGTATTTTAAATGATTTTCAAGTAAATTAATATTGATACATAATTAAGTCAGTTTTTCCTCCAAGTTTCCTTAGGTTTAGCCTCGTGTGCTTTTTCTGTTCCATGATGTCACTGAGAATATCACATTGCATTTTGCTGCCATGTCTTAGGCTCCTCTTTGGCTGTGACAGTATCTCAGACTTCCCTTGTTTTTTCATCATCTTGACAGTTTTGAGGACTCCTGATTGGCAGTGATAACACAAGTATTTCTATGTAACTCCTTCCAGTTTGTCAGGAAAGTTTTAGTTAGAAGGGTAGTGGGAGATTGTGCAGAGAATAGAATATGTGAAAATGTCATCTCAGTAATTTAAAAAACTAAAGAGTATATGTAAAAACGGGTGTGTGGGGGAATCGCCCTTACTGGGGAAAAAAAAATGAACAACAAATCTAACTTTGGATTATGAACATGAATTCATGTATCAGCCTACAATAGATTATGAGATTCTGATTTCATTTTTTGACTAATAATCACAGGGCAGAACCAAACTTGTGATATTTATATAATATAAATAGAAAATGAATTTTTAGGTAGAACTCTATAGCATATTGAAACTATAATTGGACCTTTCTGTTTCAGTATCAGATACTAAGGTAACAAAATAAAAAGTTGTGGGTTGAATTTTGAGAATTTTTATAGAGGAAAATTTCAACTACAAGGTGGTTGAGTGAAAATTGGTCAGAAATAAAATCTAATGTTATAGACAAAGATGAACAGGTTAATAAATATGAATGAAGACAAGGGAAAGTATAAGGAATGAGCTATATAAATGAATATTATAGCAGAGCATGTTCAAGAAGAGTTTTGGCTTTGTTTTGTTTTTATAAAAAATGCTGTCTGGAAAATAGCATTGAGAAGATTGAAAAATGCTGTATGTTATATTAATACAATTCTAACATTTGAATTTGAGTCTTATATAAAAAATAAAAAATAAATTAAATATATATAAATAAATATGTATTTATAAGTGTGCAAGTATGTAAGGATGTGCAGTTTTATTGAAGCTTAAAAATAAAACCTAAATACATTTCAACAATGATATAATACTTAATATGATGTCTTGAATGCAAAAATCAAAATATCATATAATAAATGAACACACTGAAAGACATAGTTTCATTTTATATCTTAGGTTTTACAGTAGGATGAAAACTCTCCCTAAACAAGTAAGAAGCATATAAGTCTTTGGTAGCATTATGAATTAGGAATATCAGTTTTACCTGGAATTCTAAACCTATTTTGTAAATCTTCTAAAAATTTAATTTGTCATTTTATAATCAAAATATAATATTTAGGTAAACATTATTATTTTTCCTATTGTCATTTATATAATAATAGCAATGTTTTCATTTCATGCCAGGCTATGTTTTAAATGATTCCCATGCGTTATCCCATTTCATTCTTAGGACAACTATGAAGTAAACACTATTATCATCTGAGTTTTATAGGTGAAGAAAATGAAACAGAGTAGTTTCCTAACTTGCCAAGTTAACAGAGCCATAAGTTGAGGGAGCGAAATTCAAATTTAGTTGGGACAATTCTAGAATTTGTCGCTCAACCACTACAGTGTGTATGTATTCATCAAATATGTTTTGACCCATGGCTTGTCAGTTACATTCACTTTTTTAAAGGAAAATAAATGTAAGCCATTTAGAGATCAGTTTCTACATACACATTTATTTTGGTCATTTTGCATGTTTATAGTGACGGCTTTCTAATAAATGAATAATTCAGCTGATCTGTATGGTTTATTTTCCACAACTTACATGTAAACACATTTTAAATGTCTTTAAAGATTGCTAGAGAAGTTAACATAAATAAAGTAAAATAGAATTGACATACAGTCTTTGTGCAATATTATTTGTAAAAGACATTAAGTGAGTTTGACAAATATGTGTAGCAAATAGAAACTTCTAGATTTATTTTGGGTAATGCTACCCACAAAATAAGGGTTTGCACTATTTATTCCATATTAAATGAAATAGAGTTATAACAATGTAGAGTTACCCTTTGCTTTTCTTTTGTCCGTGTTTTTATTTAAGTTTACTTATTCATTGATAGTCCAGTCCTGTTCTCTCTCTCTCTCTTTCCCCCTCACCCTCATTCTGTCATCTCTTTGGTTTGGTTTGTAATGTTTACCTTAACTCCAATGGAAGATAGAAACTAAAAGAATTGGGTATATCAAGAGAATATTTAAAATTTGTATAGCTACCTTGGACTCTCTTTTATTTCTAAATTCCATTTAACCTCATACTTCAAAATTAGGAATCTTGGAAAATTGGTCATAACATTTTATATGTGTTTATGACAGCCATTATGAAACAGATTAAATAATAACTTCTTAGAACTTTGCAAATATAATTATTAACATGTCACATTATACTTCTTGCTCCAGACAAGGTTATTCATCTTACTTTCCATACAATTGTGATAAGAAATAAATAATATACCATAGGTAAAATATTTAGCCCATTGTCTAGATTTACTAATCTCTAAAAAATGTTAGGAAAATATTATTAGCCCAGACGTGCACTGATAAGTATAAAGAGATCCCATCATGTTGCAGTTGCTGAATATTGGCTCTCATAAAACTTCTCAGTTACAGGAGTTATAATAAGAATGAGTGAAACAAAAGGGAACCAGAGATGGGAGACAAGCCATAAGAGACTCTTAATCATAGGAAACAAACTGAGACTTGCCAGAGGGGTCGGGGTGGAGGGACGGGGTAACTGAGTGATGGATATTGGGGAGTGTATGTGTTATAATGCACACTGGGTATTATATAAGACTGATGAATCACAGGGGCGCCTGGGTGGCTCAGTGGGTTAAAGCCTCTGCCTTCGGCTCAGGTCGTGATCTCAGGGTCCTGGGATAGAGCCCCGCATCAGGCTCTCTGCTCAGTGGGGAGCCTGCTTACCCCTCTCTCTCTGCCTGCCTGTCTACCTACTTGTCATCTCTCTCTCTGTATCAAATAAATAAATAAAATCTTAAAAAAAAAAAAAGACTGATGAATCACAGACCTGTACCCCTGAAACAAATACTACGTTATATGTTAATTAATTGAATTTAAATAAAAAAGAAGAAAAAAGTATGATTTTTGTCTGGTTTTGGTCCATCATTTAGGTAAAAATATAGATAAAAGTAATACCTTAAGTTTCTTTGTGACGTGTGAAAGAGTAAAAGCAAAACATGTTTCAACATGTTTTTTTATGTTTCATATGCATTCTCAATTAAAATGGGTTGAATGATATTAAAAATAATATCTAAAGGTAGACTAATATTAACAGGTTACTCTGAATGGTGGTTGTCTAGCCTTTTTTTTTTTTTTAAGATTTTATTTATTTATTTAACAGAGAGAGACCACAAGCAGGCAGAGAAGCAGGCAGAGAGAGAGGGGGAAGCAGGCTCCCCGCTGAGCAGAGAGCCCGATGCGGGGCTCAGTCCCAGGATCCTGAGATCATGACCTGAGCCGAAGGCAGAGGCTTTAACCCACTGAGCCATCCAGGTACCCCATGTCTATCTTATTTTTAAATGAGTTGCTTAACAGATTTCTTTGCAAACACATCCAGGAAAGAAATTGTCAGGAGAGTCGCCTGATGGAGGGTAAACAGGCAGAAATATTTGGGAATGGTTTAGAGAAAAGTGTGAGTGAAGAGCAGTTAATTTAGCTATGTTAAGCCAAAGGAGATAAATATCTATAGATGCTGTCTTTGGACTTTCCTTTCCATATCAGAATTTATATTTTTAAATCATTCGATTTCATGAAACAAAACTAATTGTAAATATAGCTTGAATCAATTACTAAGAGTGACTTTTTTTATAATGAAAGTAAAGTAATTAAATGATGCATGCCACATGATTAGCAATTGATTGAACTATCTTTAAACATTATCTGCTTTTTTAGTTTGAAAAATAAAATGAGGGGCGCCTGGGTGGCTCAGTGGGTTAAAGCCTCTGCTTTTGGCTCAGGTCATGATCTCAGGGTCCCGGGATCGAGCCCCACATCGGGCTCTCTGCTCAGCAGGGAGTCTGTTTCTCCCTCTCTCTGCCTGCCTCTCTGCCTACTTGTGATCTCTCTCTCTTTCTGTCAAATAAATAAATAAATCTTTAAAAAATAAAATAAAATAAAATAAAATGAAATTAGCATAACTGGAAAACTTGCAAATATGAGAAATTCAATGTTTGTGCTGTGGTTATTCTTGTTTTTAAAGAAGTGACTTTGATAAAACTAACATATAAAGAGTCATCTGTAATTAGTAACTAAGTTTAGGTGAAATTCTTGTTGTGAATTGAACTATTAATAAGAAGATATTGGGAAATATATCTTATTTATTTAATTAGAATATTGCATTATTGCATTCCTTTAATCTTTTTTTACACTAAACGGAAGTGAATTAAAAGAGACAAAATAGGGGCACCTGGGTGGCACAGTTGGTTATGCATCTGACTCTTGATTTCAGCTGAGGATGAAATCTCAAGGTCGTGATCTCAGGGTCGGGAGATCAAGCCCCATGTCAGGCTCTGTGGTTAATGCAGAGTCTGCTTGAGACTCTCTCCCGTCTTGCTCTGCCCCTCCCCATCCCCCACTCTCACTTTCTCTCTTTCTCTCTCCAATAAATAAAATTTTTAAAAAAATAAAAGAGATGAAATAAATTGCGGGCCATATATTATACAATCACACCTATGTAATAGCCTATGTTAATTATTTATTATACAAATGGACTTCAAAGATATGCATCAACTCTTACTGTAATATTTTAATACCTACTTTTATCTGTAAATGATAGTAGGCATTTTCTAACGTATAACTGAAGAAAAAATTCTTTACATAAAATTTTAGGTCAGTTTTATATATATGTATGCATCTATGTGTGTGTGTGTATAGATATGTATATGTGTGTGTATATATGTATATGTAAATATATATACACAGATACACATACCAAAAGAAAAATCACGGAATATAGATTGCATAAATCAAATAACCATCAGGATAGACTATAAAATGGGAAAAATAATCATTACAAAACTTTATGCTGTTATTCTCTTCTTAAAATAAAAAAATAATATTTTTGTTTCTTAATCTAGAAAATGTTGAAATTTTGTTATTCTTATGAGAAGATTTTGTGTTCAGATAGAAATACTCCAAAAACCAGAAATTGTATTTAGGAATCCCACCACATAAGAAATGTGAACACCCATAAAGAATTACTAGAAAAATCAGCCATATAGCAGTTGAAAATAGTGTTTCCAATTTACCCATATATAACAAACAAGATGTCTAAAGCATTATATGTGACTGCGTAGGTGAGACATTATGTTAAATTTGTGTTAGTGACAATTTCATGCAACTCTTGGAACTAAACTGTCAAAATCTTCTGATCTACTCTGAAACAGGGACAATAGCTTTTTTCCATGAATAGATTGCATAAATCTTGTCTTCCTTCTGAGAGATTTAGGCTGTTTGGAATTTTTATAGTCACTGTAAGGAATATTTAGTTCATGATTTGTTTTTGATATTTATTTGCCAAAACAACAACAACAACAAATTCACAAGGGACACTGTGAATGCATTCCCAATCATATGGGTGGATACTCTATTTCTTGTACCAAACATCTGTTTAGGTGATTGACAAGGAAAGTTCTCTTCTTATGAACTCTCCAGAAAGGGAGAAATTGATTTTCTTATTTTTCTTTCTGTATTAAAATGGATATAATTTTATTTAATTCTTTTGGGGTCTAAGTTGGAATTACAAGCCCTTGTATTAAAAAGAGAAATATGCTTATTCTAATGCATAAATATTTGGGGCATTGTCAATGCTCACCTAAATGAATATATTCTTGCTAGTCCTGAGACTTTTCTGATTGAATGAAGACAAATCAGTGTATGGTGTTACTAATGTCTCTAAAGGAAACGTAACATGCAATGGGAAGTTTTTCTTCAAAGAATAGAAATTTAAGGTGCAATATATGGATCCAATAAAAGAGAAATTGATCGTGTAGAGCCTGTATCCTGTGAGTATATGGCAGAGAATAGCATTTCCACAAAAGGGTCAAAAGAAAATAGTTTTGAAGTAAATAAAAGCTTTGCATGACACCATACATTTCAGATATTGGTTGTGATTACTTATATCATGGGACGTTTTCCTTTCATATTCATATTGAGTTGCTTTTAAAAGTAGGCTTTCTTTCTAATATGATTTAAAATGATACTTTCTAAGTCTGAATGAAAGGATTAAATCATCTGCTTGATTTACTTCATTTCTATATTTACTTTGATAACCACTGAATAACTTAATTCAGAAATACAAATTGAATAGATTTAGTTACATACATAGTTTCAAGAGATAGAGTTAATAGTGGTATGTTCTCAAATTTGAATGTGAAAATATACCATATTATTTTAGTTTGAGGAAAATCGAAATATATCATTCAAGAATGGATTTCCATTGCAAAGTTTGAAATTTTCTTAAACACTTCGTTTTTTTTTTTATTTACTTGTTATTTAATGCGGTAATTTTTGGAGTTCCGAACACTTGTAGTCTTTGTTTTGTTTTGTTTGTTATGTCTCTTTAACGCAGGGACTCAGTTTCCTATTCCTGACCCCCCAGCTCTTCCAGAGCTAACCCTACTGATTCTTGAAGTAACTGGAATTAATCTCCATAATTGTAAAAACTTGCAAAATTAAGTCTCAGTAGCTTTAAAGGCCAAACGTTATGGGGACTCATCTCACCAGTGCAGGCCCCTCAAGTTTGGGGTGCCTGTTGTAGGGTCTGCTCCTGTCCCTCCTCCATGCTTGTGGTGTCCCTCTGGTTTGTGGTTAGACTCAGCAGGAGTTTGGTGTCTGACTGAGTGACTGACTAATATTTCATTGTGTGTATATATAAAACATCTTCATCCATTCTTCTATGGATGGACACTTGGGTTGCTTCCATATCTTGGCTGCTGTAAACAATGATGCAATAATCATAGGAGTGCATAGTGCATATATCTTTTTAAATTGATGTTTTCATTTTCTTTGGGTAAATACCCAATAGTGGAATTACTGGATCATATGGTAATTCTATTTTTAATTTTTTGCAGAACCTCCATACTATTTTCCACAGTGGCACCAGTTTGCATTCCCACAACCATGCACAAAGGTTCTTTTTTCTCTACATCCTCACCAACTCTTCTTTCTTGTGTTTCTGATTTTTCTGACAGGTATGAGGGAACAGCTCATGGTTTTCACTTGCATTTGCATATTCTTATATATGCATATTTGCATATTTTTCTTTTTATTACATGTCTCAGACCAAATGTCATTAATAATTGCATTTTAAAAAACTATTACTATTATTATCTGTAACCTTTTATTACATTATATCTTAACTAAATCTCAGGTCAAAAAAATTATATCTTCTCTGCTTTTAATCATATTAATTTATGATTTTTATAAAAGATGGCATGAGTAAAACAAAGACATATTTAAACATATTTTCTGGCTTTCTTATTATTTAGGCAGACTTTTTAATTTCATATATATTTATGTGTAAGAATAACTTTAAAACTATGCATTAAAGTATCATTTCATGATAGATTTAAAGCTATGTAATTTTCTCAATTTTGCTCCTTTTCCTAGTTTTATTTTATCATATATGAACATGCTATTCTTCTCTCTAGACAAAAACACACACTTAACGTACAATGAAAAAGAATCTTGACTTCAATTCTTGGATCCCGTAGTTATTTAGCTGATAAAGCAATTATGTAATCAGTAAATACATGGAGAATACTAATTGTGTTTTATTTTTCCATGGGAGAATACAAGTAAATTTCTTGTTAACTTATAGTTCTGACAAACCAGTGCTCCAGCTGAATATTTTAGGAAGCTACAGTTTGGCTTGTTAAGAGTCTCAAAGGAAAAATAAGATCAATACTTGTCACAGCAGGAGATACTTTACTGTCAGTGGAATGCCGCAGTATAGCACTGAGAATGAAAAAAATACACCAGCACTTCTCAGCTTGGTCTTATGTAATGAGCAGACTTCTATTAAGAAAACAAAATCACTTTTCCGGAGAATTTAATGCCCAGATCAAAAAGCTTAAGTGTCACTTTGTAGTTCCACTTACATGTTTAGTCTGTTTTATAAAGTACATATATAGAATATGCCAAACCTTTTCATGAGTATGTGACATAATGCCTTTGCGTTATGTATATTGTTCAGGTAATTCTCACTGGTAAGAAAGAAACTCAACAACTAAACATGTTAAGCTTCAATACATTAATGCTCTGAAGGCAAAAAATATCTGATGATCTTTTTTTTTTCCTTTCCTTCTACCCTTCCTTCCTTGCTTTAAAATTTCCCATTTTCCCATTTTTCTTTAATGCTTGAGTAAACTTTTGAATTCTAGTACATATATGTGTAGATGTTTGTGGATCATTTCTTTAAAAAATAACATGTTCTTTCTCATCTACATGCATTTTAATTTGGTTTAATGGTAGCAGTGATAATTAGGGGAAAGTAAATACGCATAGATAAGTCACCAGGCAATCAGAAGTGGAAACAGTGGGAGAAGAAAATCTGAGGACAAATAATAGGGGAGGTAGGTGATGAGTAGGAGGTGAGGCCCTACGGAGAGCCGCAGAAGCTAGGAGCTGCAGTCACACTAACTTTCTTCTCCTGGGTTTTCGCAAAGAAAAGAGGCCTAGCGGAATCTTGAAGGAACTGGTTCCAAATGTATACAGTGAATCCGAGCGATGTAAAAAGTGGACTGAACTGGATTGAGTTGCACCATCCCCCTCACCCCACAAGGAAGAACACGTTTGGTGCGCCCCCGAGTGGCCTTGTAAGGAGGAGCATTATCTTTCTCCCCCACGCCATGACTGTCTGTGGCTAACAGACTGCCGTTGGTCTCATCTGCCCAATGTTGAGGAAACCCCTCCACCCCACACACACATACTGAACACTTCCTATTCACTATATATGTGTATATGTATAAAAAGTGCTATAATTAGTGATAAGTTCTAATTAGTGATAAAACTCCACTTATCAAAAGCAGAAAGGGAAACAAGGAGAAGCTTACCACTTTGTACAGTAGTGTACAGCTAGCTTTAGGTCCTGACGCTGAGATTTCAACTCCAGGCTCCAGAGTCCTTGCTCTTAACCAGGGCACAACCAGTTATACAATAAAACTAAATTGTTAACTGCACAACTGGTGTGATTTCATTTTTATAGTTTACAAATGCCTTTCAAAAATGTTTTCCAAATTTTCATTCCACTTTGGGGATCAGAAAATATAATTATCAGTAAAGGAATAACTAAGTTTTAGAGTCTAGAACTGTAACATAAAGGCACACCCTAGGTTTTATATTAGAAAAATTTGTTGACACACATTAACAGTGATGACTCTGTTCTTATTAATCTTGAGTACCAATTTGCACATGTGGTATACTTTCTGGGAGCTGAAAACTTGAATTTAATAGTCATACATTAACAGACTCAATCCACTTTGAATGCTTTAAAAGGCAATATTGAAAAATAAAATATTCCCTGAAACTCTTACACTTATGTTAAGAATAAAGGCTGATGATAATTTTTCTGAGAGGAGACAGGAAAATCAATAGCAGATGTTTTCTGGGAAAATTAAAATTAAAAATTAAAAAGTTAGATCTTATGTTTTGTTAATAAAAAACTAGGGGGGAAGACAGGGAAGGAAGGAAGGAAGGAAGGAAGGAAGGAAGGAAGGAAGGAAGGAAGGAAGGAAGGAAGGAAGAAAGGAAGGAAGGAAGGAAAAAAAGACATGAAAACGAATGCCTTGCTGTTTAGTTGTATGAATCATATATATAATATATATTATAATATTATATATAATTTTTATTTGAAGCAATTTTTAATGCTTAGACAAAAAAACGTACGAGGAATGAAATGGAGCCTTGAGTCCAGGATGAGGGTGAAATGCCATATGTCTCCAGTTAGTAAAAAGGCCAAGTAAAGTGTTGCTATTCAGCGTGTGGTGCACAAACTGCTGTACATCAACCCACCAGAAACTGAAGAGCTGATATTTGAAACTTAGACAAAGGTTTTCACAGTAGCAGAATTACAGCAATTGTAAGTCAGTGAGGTTTGGACTGTGGGCGTTTTTATCCTTTTAACTATTCCAAGAATTTCAAATGGAAAAGAGGAGCAAATGATAAGGAGAGTAAGAATCCAGAAATAGTTCATTTTGTAAAAAGTTACATGGTCTGTCTCCAAGAGGAAAATGTGACAGCCACAAAGTCAGGGTATGAAATGATCTTCTTAGTTTAAGTTTTTGAGACACTGTATCCCTCTCCCCTGGAGGTTTCTGCCACTAAAGTCAAAGTCTTATGTTTTGTAGTAAAACGAAATTTTAAGGCAGAATATATGAATAAATTTGGAGAAAGACAAATGTAGATAAGGGAGAAAAATATGTGGATGTCCTAAAGTCTACAATTACTACCTTAATGTCTTATGATTGGCTCCTTCAGGCCACACAGTTAATATGATAATTTTTTTGATAGAACTATTGTAATTTTGAATAGTCAAACACAAGCTAAAGGTGAGCTTCTCAAATCATCTGTTTTGTCAAGTATTCATAGACCTATAGCTTTGAATACACAGATAACTCAAAAAGGTTTAAATTCTTAATACGGCTGTATAGTTGAAATCTGTGACTCTCAATTTCCTTTTAAACACTCCAATGGAGCTCTTTTTAAGAAAAGATTCTTCAAAGAATCCAGCATTTTTTATATTATCATGTGTACATGTGTACCTATGTATATAGTTAAAAAATAGCTTTTTGCTAAAATATGGTTAAAGAGGCACACATTTGTTGAGCTAAAAGATCAGAGAGTACTTTCGTCAACTCCCATGACCTGTAGATAAGGAAATTGGAGCCATGGGCAGTACAAAAGTACTTAGTGTCACGTTCTAGAATATTTCAGTTTAATTATCTTAATGTAATACATTCAAATATGTTTTTACAATTATATCTAGAGGCATATTTTCTTTAAAAATATGATTATAAGGCAGTTTTGGAGATAGCATATTGATTAGGTCTTACTGGTCTTTTTTTTTTCTGTAAATGGAAAAAATGCAACAGAAACTATATGTAAAACAAAATCCTGGGTTCTGTGTTTATATCACAAAACTCTGATGGGAACATGATATTGCCAAACAGATGTGCTATTTTGGCTCTTGTATATGGGTTCTATGTAAAATCAGATTAAATTATTTTATTTATTTTTTTTCACTTAAATTAGTTTAAATATGTAATCTAGGTCCTCATCTCTATGTTAGGCCTTGTTAGCACAGAGATAAACCGGAGATAGTTAGTCCCTTTATAATCTATTGAGAAAGGCTGCACTATCTTCTTTTTGGCATAAGGCTTGCGTACTACTAAAGGAAGTCTTTCTCTCTTCAGGCATTTCAAACTTCTTCTCAACTTTATTTTACAATTATTATTCCCTGAGACTACAGTAGTCTCTGATAGGTCCTTCATATGTTGGCTCCTTAGAATCATTCTGGTCTCAACTTCAAGATCATATCCTTGGAGAAGCCTGTCCTGCTCACAGTGTCTCCTCTCTCATTTTTTTTTCTCCCCTCTCATTTAATCAGACTGCCTGATTGATCATCCCTGCCTAAAATTATAATGTTCGTTTATTTGGTAATTTGATCCTCTCAACAAGAACTTACCAAAATTCCAATCAAGACAAAAAAGTGTTTGTGCTGTTCATGGGCTTCCCCTCTTAAATATAATCTGGTAATGAGCCCTCAATAAAGATTAGTGAATAAAATAGAAGATTTCTAGAAAATATGGAAGAAAAGCAGAGACTGAAGGGATAAATATATAAGCTTGTTTCAATTCAACTATATATATATATATATATATATATATATATATATATATATATAAAGTCTATGATGTACCAGACACCATACTAGCTTCCATAGGGAACAGTTATGTGAAATAAATAAGCAAATAAACAATTTCAGAACCATCTCTAATGTCAAAATTTAGTAAGAAATACAGGTATGCATATACTGGTTATGCAAACACACAGGACTGGTAATATAGGGACAATAATTTATCAGAATGGAAAGATCAAGCATATGACAGTTGAACCAGACCTTAAAAAATGTATTTTGTTACACAGATACAGTGATGAGAGAACATGTTGTATTAGTTTTCTATTACTGCTTGACAAATTACCACAAGCATTAAAAAAAGAGTTCAGATTAGATATTCTTTATAGCTTTAAAAGAGATATTAAAGTAATAGTTAAGATGCTACTGTAATTTAGCTAGATTTTAAACTGATTACAAGATCTCTAGTGCTAAACTATAAAAATCTCATTTTCATTTTTCCTCTATATCTGTAGGAGTATGGCCCAACAGTTCTTTGGTTCCTAAAGATGTTTGTTGTAAAAAGCGGGAACCAACTGGAAAAAAATGTAAACTATACAGGTAAAACAAAACAAAATAAACCAGAAGATCCATACACTCTTATGAGTGTATGCCGAGTAGTTATAGTGGGTATAATTGTTTAAATTTTGAGGAGAAAAGATAGGAATGCATTTTTTTTGCTGTTAGAGCAATAAAAATGGAAATCACATTTAGTGGGAAGCCACAGGGAGAAACTTGATTTCTCAAAGGATTTTATATTTTAAAAAAGAAATAGATTTCCCACCAGAAATTGCCTTAATACTTAAAGCCAACTGGAAATTAGGATTACATTTATTTTACTTCTAATTGCTAGTCCAGGGGAGTGAAGTTAATTCAGCCCTGACTTTTAACAGCACACTATTAAATTAAGGTCTTCTCCAGTGTTGAGAAAGAAAGTATGAGAAAACCCAAATTTGTTCATAATAGAAAAGGCACTTTTAAAATAGTGGTAGGTTGGCAAATCATAAGTCAATATTAAGTGATTGAGTAAAATTTTAATTACAAAATACAGAATCGACTTTGAACAATATCACTGTATTTTTCCAAGGATCAATGGATGTTAAGATGGGTTGGGTTAGAGTGATTTAGTATATCTTCCAAAGAGTGATCAATGAAAATTTATTAAAAAAAAAAAGAAAGAAAAAGAAAAGCTCTATGTAGATCCAATAGACTTAAACATTTGATGACAGACTTTGGTATTGTTTAGGATTCATTATTCCAGTTTTAGAAAATGTTCTGATGTAAAACTGTAGTAGAACCATATTGTTGGCACCATAAAGGCAAATTGATTAGGTATATATCAGCTTCCTCTGGAAGACATGGATGATCACACTGTCAGCTGTGTGGGACATGGTGAATCCTGGGGAACCCGCGTTGAATCCTGAGGAATCTTTGAAACAAGGGTGACAGAAAATCTGTTTCCCTAGGACCTAGGGCATTTTGGTCCAGTGCCCATGGCACATGTTTGTTCTTACCACAAAACAAAGGTGTAATTATGTAAGGTGATGGATATATTAACTAGCTTTATTGTGGTAGACACTTTGCTATATATATATATATATATATATATATATATATATATACACACACACACATATATATGTATCTCAAATATCAAATATATATATATCAAATTATCAAGTTGCATACCTTAAACTTACACAGCGTTATATGTCAACAATATCTCAGTAAAACTGGGGAGAAAAGGCAAATGTTTACTCAGATTACTTCTAATTTTGGTGTTGGGGAGAAAAAAAGAAAACACCCTTTTTCCCCTTCTAGGTTCTTTGGCTGGCCTAGTAATTGAAGTGGCATAAGGTAGACTGACAGGAGAAAAACAAATTTAATTTTGTATATATGAGAGACCATAAAAATATGAGACTCAAAGAAGTGACCAGAGCAGAAGACTTCTGTGTCTTTAACACAAAGAAACAAATTTGTGAAAACCTGACAAGACAAAGAAGTTTGGGCTTGGGATAGGAAATTAGTGAAGTAACAAGGCTTGTTTAGACAGCCTTCTTGACCCTAAATGCCTTATTTCTGGTGATAAGAATAGTTTTACCGTCTTGTAGGGAGGGTACCCTTCACATGGGAGTTTATTTTCTCCTTCAAGGTCAAAGGAGGTTCAGAGTGTCCATCTTACACCATCTCTTGCTCAACTACTTTTAATTCAAAATGATCAATATGCCAAAATAGCATATTTTGGGGTGGTATATTCTGCTCCTCCTCACTGGTAACATAGGTGGGTGCCAAGCTGCCTTTGTTCTTCTAAATGCAGGGTGAGATTTACAAGTGAGGTAACTTGCAAAGGGTACTAGAATTCTATAAACTTTGTGGTACTTTCAAATTATTTTTTTGTATTGTATTTCATTCTGTATTATAACTGAGTCTTTACTAAAAGTCCAAGTATTGTCTTTATTATGTTGTATAGGAAAGGAAAGTCTCACAACTTTTTGGTTCTGCACGCAATTCCTTATGTGTGTGTGTGGGGGGGGAAGGGGGCGTGTTTCCCCTGTACCACTAAGCAAGAAATGCTCCAGCACCAGCTGGATGTCCTACAATTCAACTCAGTTCTGACACTATCTACCAAGTGATGGCATCATATCTACCAAGTAATACCAACTCCACATGTTGAGAGCTCAGTCTCACAAGACTGCCCCCAACCCCCTCAGATGCCAGTAGCAAGCCCAGATCATTACCTGTACTTCTGACTGACTGTTTATAAATCAGAAGATTCCATGACCCCCTCCTTGTTTTTGGTTAATTTGTTGAAGAAGCTCAGGAAGCCAGTTTACTCACTAAATCATCAATTTGTTATAAATGGATATAATTCAGAAACAGCAAGATGAAAGACATGCATAGGACAATGTGTGGGGAAAAGGCATGGAACTTCTCTAGGCACCCCACGCTCCCCAAATCTCCACGTG
>CM052895.1:115316004-115413652 GCA_028534135.1 Potos flavus | reverse complement strand
AAGTCATGTGTTGTAAATTTAAAATACTTAGATCCCATCATTCTCCTGTCACTTTTTTTTGGGGGGGAACTTAGCTAAATGTTATGTAAGTATGAGGCATAGAGCTGCTTATCTGAAGAGTTCCCCTCTTTTAAAACATACTTTCAGTTCAATTTACAATGTGGAAATCAACTATGTTAGTTATCATGACAAATAGAAAGTTTGCTCAATTATCTTTTAAGTTGGAATGCTGACAGCTACAAGAATGGGTATGAAATGGTTAAAGAGCAATTTATTTCTGTTTGGGGAGGAACCCTGGCTGTACCATAAGAGAGCCGTTTTCAGATCTAACCTCAATAAGGAAGTGAATCTCTCTGTCAGAGATAATGTGATTTAGTCCTTCTCTTGGCCACAATGTGACAGAGAAATATCACTGCGTAACACATAGACACACAAAGAACGCTCAAGTTGGAGAGATAAGCTTTTCTAAGGTTAAATGGAAAAACATCCAGTCAGCATTTCACAAAGCATACAGAAGAAAAGCCAGCTCACCAGAAAAATGAATTTATATAGTAAGACTTAAAGCAAACATTGAACGATTTCATTATCAAAGGCATAGTACAGGGTAGAGGTATGACTTTCACAAACCTCAAATTCAGATTGCAAACATGTAACATTATTTTCATATAACAGGACTTAATTTGTATCACAAGCCCTCATTTCTACATGATAATAGAAATTTTAATCAATTCCATGTAGACTCTGTCAAATTCAATTATTTTTAAGTATTAAGCACAGTGAATTTGAGGATTTTGTGCTTTCAATCTCTCTCTTATTCTTTTTCAAACTGATCTTTATTCTAAGACATTTAATTAATTTGGCCTGACTTGTGATATGCCAGCGGGGGTGGGTGCCTGGCAGGAGAGCACATTTGGTCCTATGCTCATTTCACTGAAGTATACAGTTCTGTGGGTCCCCACCCTTTGGCTTCCCTCAACGCTGCCATCCACCAAGTTCTGTTCCATGTTGCTACCTTGAGTTCAGCCGTTTATACCTGCCCTATTCAATTATATATTCCACTTTACAGGATTTGGCAACATTTATGTCTGGGCATAGTAACCTATAAAGTTGTTAGTCTTCAAGCCCCATAAATGAACTAAGATATTTCTTAGATTGTACCAGATCTTATTCCGACTCAGCCAATACTACTGTCTCCTGTTCTTTAGCAGCCAAAGGATTGGCTGGCGAGCAAGGTAATTGGACATGAATCACTCTTGACTCCAGAATCCAGATTTTCTTTTGGATTCTGTCACCTTGTCCCTCCCCAATGAAGATGTCCTGTGGTATATATGGAATTTTAGGGCATATTAGCATTTTCTGAAGGTCACTTTCATCAAAAACTCATGCTTTCTCTTCATATCTTCTCCTCTTTCCTTTTTTTTTTCTTTTTTTCCTTTTTTTATTTTTCTATTTTTTTATTTGACAACCTGAATGACCTTATCTAATATGAGATTGGGAAGGGGTAGTATACAAAAACAGAACAACAACTTGCCCAACAGTAAACTTTCACTGACTTGTTCTCTATTTCTTCTAAAGTAAGTCTTTTTGTTTTGTTTTGTTTTGCCTAAAAATTCAGAATGTGATATCTTTTTTTTTTCCTTTTATGTCTATTGTCTCCTTCCTTTTCTGTAACAGTAATTTCCTCTGAAAGAATGAGGAAGGTGAATCTAATGGTAACAAAGAAATTGTTGAGAATAACTAACAAAAGCCCCCAAATATTTACAGTGTGACCTTTATAATAGTAACAATAACACTGACTCAATAAATGGACAGATTGTTAGCATACAAACTAGAAAATTAGCATTACAACAAAAAGAGGGAGAGGGATAGAAGGAAATAGAAAGGGAGGGAGGGAGGGAAGGAAGGAGAGAGAGAAAAATGAAGAAAAGGAGAGAGAGAGAAAGAATGAGAGAAAGAGAAAGAAATAGGAAGGCACTGTGTATGTGTTAAAACCCACAGAACCTTAAACACAGAGTGACCCTTCGTATATACAAATTTTTAAAAGATCATTTAGGAAGTTGGCTAAACTATGAAATGGAGACCATGATAAAGGAATTGAACTGCATTACAGTGTGTGAAACAACCACACAGGAGTGTGTGCAGAGAGAGGCATGCAGGCATGCAGAGAGAGGAGATGCTGACCTAAATAATTTTGGTAAAGAATGGATTTTGTAAGACTACAAATAAAGCAAACTGTGCATAAGCACTATATTTGTTAATAGTTTCCCATGTAGTATAGGTTACCAATTCTGATACTGCTATGCATGCATTGTGGAACAGCGTAATTAATTAAATGGCTGGACAATGGTGGGATCCCACTTTTCACTGTTGAGAGGAAGCTTACAGGTAAAAAAGGAGGAGGCTAGACTGATCCTGGTGATAATGGATCAGAGTTGGAGACATTGGTATGAAATCATATTTAGTTTAATATAGATGCAGACAATTGCATATAGAAATATTTATGCATATGTGTATATACATCACTTAGTATACACACTGTTAAATTAATTAAACAAGGAGGTCATTAGATTGAGTTGCTATAATGTCTTGATGGCTTACACAGCAAGTCAGAATCAAAGCCTGCAAATGCCTCAAGGTTAAGAAGTTCAAACCTAAGGACAACCAGTTACAAATAACCATCTAGGCTTTAAGCTATAACCAATCAATAGTTTCCTTACTTTGTCTTGGCACTTTTTCTATAGAAGTCCCTCCCAAGTTCCTGCTGGTGGATAGCTCCTAACCACTCTGGTTGGTGCTGCCTTATTGGAATCGATTTTTGTTCAAGTAAACTCTTAAAAATGTTGATATACCTCAGCTTATTTTTTACCAGCACATGTATTTCCCTGCTCTTTGAGCTGGGAGAGCCTGGAAGCAATGACATCTGAATAAAAATAACATAACTAGCATGCGGGTTGGTTTCTAATACTATTCTCCAGTAAAACTCACCAGGGTTTTTGGAGAAATGACTAATTCTACACCTGGGGCAGGAAATATACAAGATATGACTGGGACATGGTGTAGTGCCAGACATTAAGGAAATTTACCTCCCCCCTCAAAAAAAAAAAAGAAAAAAAGAAAAAAAGAAAAGATTGCTTATGTCAAACAGACTCAGGATCCACCAATTGACAGTTTTTCTAGAAATTGAAAGTAATTCTAAAATAAAATGTTTTATTTAAAAAAATAAAGGAAGTAAAGAAAATCCAAACTGATCTTTAAACCAGATTTATCATTTTGCTAAGGCAGTAGATTTTCTAATAAAGACATGTTATAGTTGCTGGTGATTTTTCACAACCTGGTGCTATTACGGATCTTATGGGATTTCTTGTCCCCTAGTTCTGTTGATCACATTATCCATGGGGTCTTCTGTGTTTTTGTATGAAGGACTATGCTATTCCTTTCACTGTCTTTCCAGAATCACTAGTCCTCTTTTAATTATCCTTCAAACATACTTGCATGTTTTAAATAAACATTAGCTAAATTTCATTAAAATAGTTTCTAAAGCTGTCACATGATGTGGTTTTACTATATAAGTGTTTTTATTCAAAGCTAATGGACAATTATTCTTATGACGTTAAAGAGCAGATTGCTTTATATTTTCATACAATGCCTCATCTCCTTGTTCCACACCAAATTTTTTTTTGCAACTTGATGAAATAATATACTATACTTTTATTAGTGTTACCCTAAGATGTTCCAGTTGTTTACATATTATATTTTCAAAAGTAAACGTAATTTTGTATTAAAAATGAAACGTAATTATGTTATTGACAATTGTAGTCTCTTCAGGAAACCTTATGTTCTTAATTTGATAAATCATAGTGTTAACACAACCGACATTTTCTTGGTAAGGGAGGATCTAATTAGATTTCATGTCACTCAGTAAAATTAAAAATTTAATTCAAATGTAAATCATAGCAGGATGGGAATATGGGATTTGAAAGAGCATCTGCTGAGGTTTTGGACTTTGGATTTTACATTATTTTTGTTTTGTTTTGTTTGTTTGGGTTTGTTTGAGGTAGAGCCCTGCTTTATTTTCTATAGGCTAGCATAGTACTTGATATCAAAAAGTTCTTGATAGAAACAAATCCCATTGTGCTTTATAGTTTACTTCACCCAAGCACATCATACACATTGGAACATATGCTTCAGCAAAACCAAAATACCAAAACAAACAAACACTTTACATTATGAATATTTTAGCAGTTGTGCAAAACAAAATATATATTTGACAGCTATGTTCATTGAACCACAAGTTCCTATTGCCATGACAGGTGCAATGAATAAAAGCAAATACTGTTTACAATCTAGAATATATATATATATATATATATATATATATATATATATATATATATGTAATATTTTATACTGTGTGTTCAGGTTGATTGGGGGAATTTCAGAGCACACACTGCTTCCATCTGCTATGAACGACAGAGACAGGTTCCTAACAAATAATTTAGCCCAAGGTGTCTTCTCATCTTGCTGGGTCTTACATGAACTATTGTCCACCTGCTTCACTTGTGATGTGAACAGCACCACCTCAATCCACACAAGATAATTCTCCCATCACAGAGGAAAGTCAGTCTCACAAATATATGTCATTGTGCCTAATGACCGTTTGTGAAATAAAATACTAGAACACACACAGATGAAAAGTACACTAAAGTTAGTGGCCTTTTATCACTTGGAATCTAATTTATAAGACAGTGGTAAGAAATAAAAAATGTTCATAAGAAATGTGATATAATTGTAGATCTCAGTATAAGTCAATATCAATGAATTTTGTAAAAAAGGAAAAAGAAATCATGTTTCTTCAGTGTAATTCACTAAAAAAATTCTGCAAGTGGAGGAAGACTGTTCTCTAGATAAATAAAGCTTCTGTTATGGAATTAATAGGTTTCGAACTATTTTCCTTCTTTTTTTTTTGAAAATGGTTTCAGAATTGAAATAGATTACATTTTTCTTAAACACTTCAGGATAACAATCACAGATATATAGATATTTATAGTTTCTCTCATATAAGCAGGACATGCATCAAATGATTCATGGAATTTATATTTCTTTGTCTTCCCTAGGCGTGCAGCTATAATGAAATGCGGGCCATCAGAATTACATTTCTTACAGCACAATATATTATTCGATCAGTCTTCTGTATTATTTTTGAGAAATTTCTTTATCTATCCCCCAAACTGTGAGTCTGAAAGCCTGGACATGACTGGATGTTGTTGGGCGGGTGGTCACAACCAAATTACTGAGTGATCAGGGGTGGGGATGCCACTGTTGGCTGGGCAGTCATCCAAGCCCCAGATATGAACTACATGCTCAGAGAGCACTACCAGAAGGCACCTGAGCAGCCACATCCAGACTGAAGGTCTCCAGGAAATACTTTAAAATCCTCCGGTGTACCTTCACCTACCGCTGACCACTGATGGCTTCATTACGTGGATATGATTTGTATACTAAAACAATGACATGGTACCAGGCGAGCCATACGGATTCTCTATGGGAACCATACAAACTCTGGGGCCACAACAACATCACCTTCAGAAAAAAAATATTTTGAGCCTTTTCCATTTTCCAAGTAAATTAGTTTCTTTAACGTTGGGGCATAGCATTGCTTTTGATCATGCTAACAGTTTTCTTCTCAAAATCATTTAACTGAGAGTTTTTGGCAAAAGGATGTTTAGTAAGTCTGAACAGTATTTTTTAAACCTAGAAAACTGACAGATTGCACATAATTTCTCGCCACCCACAACCACTCAAAAGCAAAACTAGTTTCAGTGCATTGTTATTATTTACACACTATTACCTGAATGGCACAAGTACCAATGTCAGAATAGCTCAAGAGGTTCAGGATGGGTTCTAGTGGGTGAGCAGAGGGGCGGGATATGAACACCAGAATACTATCCAGCCTTGAGTTAACTCTACTTAAAAGGTAAATGAGGTTCTTTAACATGGCATGAAGGAAACAAATACTTCAGGGGACAATACGCACTACAATACTATGAGTGAATTAATTCTCTGTTGCTACAAAGAATAATTGCTATGTGTACACCAATGTTTCTTACTAAATTGCATATACATGAATACATATGAATAGTGATCATTTATGTCCTACATATCAGCAACGAAATCATTTGATGATTTTTTATTCACGTGCTTGTGCCATCCAGAGATCATTTACTCCTTTCCTAAACAATTTTACTACTCAAATATGCAAAAAGACTTAGCAGGTTAAACAGAAAATTTAGCCTTAACTCTAATAACGGCTTAACCAACTAAGCCACCCAGGGACTCCTCTGAAAAAGCATTTATATCTTCCTCACTTTTGAAAGATATTTTCACTGGGTATAGATTCCTACATTAACAGAGTATTTTTCATACTTTGAGCAGTTTAAAGATATTATTTTATTGTCTGATAGATCACATCATGATCTAGCTTGCATGGTGTCTAATGAAAATCTTGTGTAATTATTTTTTTGGTTATGCTGTATATCTATATGCAATGATTCTTTTTTCACTCTGGCTGCCTTCAAATTCTTTTTTTTAATTCTTTGGTTTTCAGCATTTTCAATATGTATGTGCACACATCCGTGTATTTATTTCAGTTGGTGTTCTCTGAGCTTTGTGAATGGTGTCTGCCATTAATATTGGAAAATTCTCATTTCTTCAAGTATTGATTTTGTTTTCTCTCTCTTTTTTCAAGGATTCTAATTACATGTCTGTTATTTCCTTTGCTACCCATGCTGCATCCCCCACCCATCACCAAGTTCATGGATGCATTCATTGTTCTGTTTTTATCACTTTTTTAAAAATTTGTGCTTCAGAAGGAATACTTTCTATTTTTCAGTTTACTAATCCTTTCCTTCCCTAATCCATTAAGAGGATTTCTTTCTTTTCTGTCCTCTTGTTTTTCATTTCTATTTCTTTTGGACTTTCTTTATAATTTTCATTTTCTGCTACCATTACCCATTTTATTTTATATGGTGTCCACCTTTTCTACCAGAACCTTTCACACAACATTCATTGTTATTTTAAATGTTATAGTATTTATGTCTTTTATTACTCCTGTTCTCTTGATTGCTTTGTCTCTTAGCAATATGTTTTTGTTTTACTCTTTGCTTTTTCATATGCCTTGCAATTTGACATCTTTTTTAGGACAGTAGATACTGAAGCAAGTAGATTTTCTGTGTGACATTTTGCACATCTTTCCTCCTGCTAGGTTTGAATGTGGAGTTTAAAGTCAATTTATTCAGTAGTTGAATTTATTTGGGGTCTGTTGTTGCTCTGCTTACCCTCAGCGTACTACAGGCTTTGAATTTCCAACTTTGTGTTTAGGGTGGAAATTGGCTTGCCAGAGGGGATTTATAAATATCTGCCCCACCTTCAGTTTTGTGTGTTCTCTCTGTATCCTACCTAAGAATGTTTTTCTCCATGGTGCTTTAATTCTCTCAGCAGTATTCCACTAGTGTTTATACTTGAAATTTGTTAGCCTGGTGATGAGGGAGTAATGCTCTTTCCTTATCTTTACATGCCAAGTGGAATCCAGTAGTGTCAGCAGTTTATTTTAGACTGGTGCCATCATATCATACTGATTCTACGATATATCAAGCCCAACTTTTTTCCCTCTTTTAGAAAATGCTGTGAGTCTCTAAATATGGATTGAGTTCGAGGCAGTTTTGCAAAAGAAGTGGACAACATGAAAGTCTAGAGCAAATGGTCATAAATTTTCTCATTTCTTCCGGACCTGCTCAGGCTTATCCTGATACAATGTTCTCATTATAAAATGGTTTGCATTTACATAAGCCACACCATTTTATTTTATTTCATTTTTTTAAAGATTTTATTTATTTATTTGACAGAGAGGAGAGAGATCATAAGTAGGCAGAGAGGCAGGCAGAGAGAGGGGGAAGCCGGCTCCCTGCTGAGCAGAGAGCCCGATGCAGGGCTCGATCCCAGGACCCTGAAATCATGACCTGAGCTGAAGGCAGAGGCTTTAACCCACTGAGCCACCCAGGCGCCCCAAGCCGCACTATTTTACTCAGGCAACGCACGTTACACAGTCACATGAGGACCCTTCACAGACATTCTGCCTCTATCAGGGCTCAATAACAAACCAGCTAACGGGTTTTCTTTCACTACGCAGAGTGAATTTCTCTGGTCTTATAGCACAACCCTAGGGGAGTCTTTGCTCAAATGCCAGTTTGGCTTGCTAGAAACACCGCACACACCTTTATTCATCACTGTTACCTCCAACCCCATCTTATGCAGTGGGTCTTCTGGACCTAGTGGTAGAACAGTTTCCACGTCAGACTTCCCCTAGTGCAGAGGACTCATGCTCTGGGATGCATAAAAAAGTCAGCCATACAAGAGATTTGATATTTGGTAAGGACGCCATTTCTGTAAATGCTCTATAATCTGCCCCTAAATTTCATGTAGCTCTACTAACATATTAACTTTTTATTAGTAGAGGAAGTCTAAGATGAAATAATATGCCCTTTTCTTAACAGTGAGATGCTCATGATGCTGCAAATCATTGGATCTTTAAAATCTTCCCTAAGGTTAAAGTACCCTGAGTGTTCACGGGACTTATCTTCCATTCTCTAGTCTGCATTTGTTTTATAAGACATTTATATCACTTGCCAAACACTGATTATCAGGTCCAGTCTGCATGTATCAATGTGCTCTTCTGCCCCATGGATTCTCTTATGGCAGAACCCAGGAAAATTTACAGAGTCCTCAGGCAACAAAAAAATGTGTATAACTGTAACCATCTTTCTCATGCAAAGAAGATATGCTTTTGATTTTATCTATCGATGCAGATTGAGAAGAAAGTATTCATATTATCATGGGCACATACCAAATACTAGAGGCTAAGTTAATCTAATCCTCTAAAGATATCATATTTAGAACAGTGGCTGCAATTGGGACAGGGATATGGTTAAATATATATCAGTGCACTGTTATAAGTCATGTCCCTTCTGGTTTCTGCAAAGGACTGACAAGGTGAATTGAAAACAGATAGTAAGAGCATCCCACTGCATTCTCCAAGTATGTGATACTGGTGCTTATCTCTGCAGTTCCATGTGTAAGCGGCAGTACTTCTGATTTTTTTTTTAAGATTTTATTTATTTATTTGACAGAGAGAGAGAGATCACAAGTAGGCAGAGAGGCAGGCAGAGAGAGAGAGGAAAGCAGACTCTCTGCTGAGCAGAGAGCCCGATGCGGGGCTCGATCCCAGGACCCTGGGATCATGACCTGAGCCAAAGGCCGAGGCTTAACCCACTGAGCCACCCAGACGCCCCAGTACTTCTGATTTTGATTTGCTTTCTTGACTAGAAGTGAGAAAGCAGTTTCAGGGACTCCCACCTAACTCTTTATATAATAATAATTATGCTCCAGCTTTTAGGGAGCCATGGTGAGGCTTCTGTCAGATGCTAAGTACATGCAATCCACCCAAATTTACAAATTTAATCCACCCAAAATTACTACAGAGACAGATTTTGATTGAAAACACCCAAGGATCTCTGTTCGTGGCTTTCTATGACTTTGTTAAATGTAACAATCTGTTATAGACACTTTGAAAATCATTGGAACCACTCACACATGATGATCAAGCTATTATTTGTGCTGAAGCCTGAATGAGTTAGAAAAACACGCCTTTGCTCTGAGGTTTACTCAAAACGTAGAGCCTGGGCAGCGCAGCATAGAGCAGCATAGTACTTCCTGTTTCCATATTAAACAGCAGGAAATTAGCATTCTGGTCATTCAAAGTGCTTTGTATCTTCTAGATTTACCGAAGTCATATGTTAGGCATAGGACTATTACTTCCTGTTATCCAGTTCAATCTGGCCTCCATTTAATTTTTGCTCTTTTGTTTCCAATGTTCCTGGAGAGTATTGCATTAATAAGTATGTAGGTTTGAGTTTAACTACCACACTATTCTGTCTTCCTACCCTAGTACATTTAATCCAATATGATACTTAAGAAAATCATTATCTCTCTTTGACACTCAAATTGTTTAGTACTAGTACTAGTAAACTAGCACTTTGATCCCTCCTCCTGTTTGCCTACTTTCTTGTCAAAATATCAGTTTCTACTTTTGTTATACCATAGTCAGAATTTACCTGGACCATACCCAGATGACCCTTAACCATGTGCAGTTGGACTAATTATTACTACTTCCATAATTAATACAGCAATATGATGCTAGACTTCTTTTTCATTCTTTTGTAAAAGCCTATTTTGAAGAGATTTATAGTTTCATATTGGAAGTGAATTTATTCCTACAGATGCAAGAGTTCTGCTGCTGCTTTTGACAGTAAATATAGATGACTCTCATCCAACTTACTAACCAAATGCAAGCTTGCTTATATGTCATAAATGGCATTACTGTTCAAAGATGAAAGCCGAATTGATGGTTGGGTACTAAGTGATGAGGTGCATAATCCACTTACCAAGAAAGATATTTACATTTGAAATACTTTAAATGGATTTTACTTCAAAAGCCATCAATTGGATATATATTAATTCAATTTTTGGAGCATTACTTCTGAAACTTACAGTTTATTTTTTTCAAAACAATAAGTTTTAACACTGTGTTATTATTTACATGGCCAAAAGTGGGTTATTGAAGTTTCACAAAGAATTCTTAAAAATTGGACTAAAAAAAGATCTGCTATTTATAATTTCACTCCAAGGTGTGTTGTAAATAATCTTAGTTTTCAAATATCTAAAATGTATAATCAACATGATAATCAATTACCATACTATAATAAAGCATTAATTTAAGGATCTGTTAAAGTGTGTAGAATAGCTCTGCTCACATTAAATTATCTTACATCACTGTGGAAAAACAAAAACAAACACAACGTCATGACAAAAAACAATAAACTTTCCTCCACAAGTCTGTGGGTTGTCTAAGATGTTGTTATTAACTGGTACAGGCTCACTGATTTCAGCTGGATTTGTGTAGTTAGTTGATAGGCTGGCTGCTCTAGGGTAGTCTTGCCACAGCTAGGTCTTAGCTATGCTACAAGTAAACTCTGAAACTCCGGCTGGGTAGTCCACACCTATCCTTATGGTGAAAAATATAATGAGAAAATAAAAGATCTCATTATCAAACCATAAAAATATTGATTATCTATGACAGAACACAATTGGTCAAATTTTGCATTTATTTTAATGTAAAACAGACAGGATTTATACATAATGAGAAGTGAGATGAGTGGGGAGAAGAAATCAAAGTTGAATCCCAGGTTTTGGCTTGAACAAGTGGGTGAATAATGTTGCCATTTACTTGTTGCCATTTACTTGTTGAAGCGGGGGAGAAGAGCCTGTTCAGTGATGAAGGGGAGCAGAGCTTGCACCCTAAAGAATGTCTAGAAACTCTTAATCAGTGGAGAAGACAATGACTTAAACCTGCATAAAAACTTCCTTCTTTGTTCTGCTTCCTCCCCCCCCAAACTAGCCTGCCCCCAACGTCTTTTATCCTTAGATGGAGATGGTATTTAAGGTAGCAGCTATGGCCATTTGGGGGGAACGACTCAGTTTTCTTGGTTATCTCCCATGTATGCAGAAGCTATACATGCTATTAAACTTCTGTCTTTCATTATAGGGGCATCTCAGTCAAGAACCTAGAAGGGTAGAAGAAATTATTATCATTTTTTCCCCCTATGGTAATAAAGTGGCGATGGCAAAAAGATGATTTCTATTTTGTGCATATTAAGTTGAAAATGCATTGTAGATACATGGGTGGAGATATCAAAAAGCTAATTCACTACATGAGTCTGGAAATCAGACAATGTCAGACTTGGAGGAATTTGGAGGAATTGTTAGTACATATGCAAATTAAATAGAAACTAAAAGTAAAAAAAATTAGAAAAAATAAAAAATAAAAGAATATTTTGGTCAATATCCAGTAGATAAAAGTAATTAGAAAATAAGATAAACCCTTATTATCATTGGATTTTCACAGAACAAAAGTAATTGGGGTGCCTGGGTGGCTCAGTCATTAAGCATCTGCCTTCAGCTCTGTTTGTGATCCTGGGGTCCTGGGATCTAGTCCCACATTGGGCTCCCTGCTTGGCAGGAGGCCTGCTTTTCCCTCTCCCACTCCCCCTGCTTCTGTTCCCTCTCTCAGTGTGTGTCTTTCTGTCAAATAAATAAAAATAAAAACCTTAAAAAAAAAGTAATTATAGTACCCTACAAATTAGAAATTAATAGTGAATAACTATGAAACTTTTTGTAAGTTAAAATAAAAATTAGCTTCCAATTAAATTGGGTTGGATCTATATAAAGTTTATATACATAGTTTTTGGTTATTGAAATTTTGGAACATATATGAAATCTTATTTAAAAAAAAAAAAAGATTAGTTTTAAAGACAGCCTAAGTGTAGGTCTGGCCTAGAACTAATAGAGTCATGAAATAACATAAGGCTCAAAATAATCAATAGATAAATAGCATTAAATGATATCACCAGACTACTAAAAATAAGATTCTGGATCATATGAACTTCTGTCAGCAAAGAAACTTTGCCTTTCTTAGGGGCATTGTGGTATACCGAGAAAAGGAATCATGAAGTAAAGATAGGTAGGTATATTTTTTAACCCTGACACAACAACTTTGAGCATATTACTAAGCCTTTCTGAACATCAATTTGTGTGTGCACATCTAACATTGAATAAAACAACAGTTAAACCTGATATATATATTTTTAGTATAAGCAGATTATATTTTGCTCTTCTAAATGTTAACACAAAAGCACCCAGAAAAAAAAAAAAAACTAGAATATCCAAAATGTATGATTTTGTATCCAGTTAGAATGCAGCAACATCTTGGAGACAACCAGATAGACAATTTGTCCAGGTGCCGGGCCACGCAGTGGCTCAAGAATGTGCATTTGTGCCACTGTTTAAAATTATACTTTACGGATGGGTCTTCTGTAAGAATGAGGGAGAATACTAACTAAACAGTAAGAAAAAAATATTTTGTCATACACCTGAAACGAACATAACATTGTGTGTCAACTATATTTCAATATAAGAAAAAAAAGAAAGAAAAAAAAAAAAAGAAAAGAAAAAAGAAAGAAAGAAAAGAAAAAGAAAAAATATTTTCTGCAACTTTATTCAAAAGGATAAAGAGAGAGAGACCTCGCTCACTAGACATAGGAAGGCAGCCCTAAACTGATGAGAGTTGTAATTGAGGACCAGTTTCCAGGTAACTGCAGCTGGAAAGACACAATGATCTTTTCTACCATATTTTTGTAAGTAAATATAATCACCATCAGTGGGAAGTGAAAAACAGTTTGGGAAGGAGGTGGACAGAATTGAAGAAACACATGAGCATATTTTTTACTGAACTATTGTCATCATGCAGATGGTCTAGGATGAATCATGACAAAACATGTGCAGGGTACCCTTGAAGTCTTAGAGCTTTTTCCCCCCTTTTTGATAATTAATTGTTAAACTCCTTCATGGAAAAGATATGAATATGAGTATTCAATTATTATTTCAATTAACAGCATAATAAATCCTTATAATGTTGTTATACTTATTTGAATTGCTCTTGTCCAAAAGTCTATGTCAACAAAAATAAAGTATTCTTCATAAATGAAATTGGAATTTTAAGTATTGCAGAAAGAGTATTTTCAAAGGAAATAATAATTAACACACATACAATATTAAACATTTTTGATAGCAGATATATAGCTGTGAGACATATTTTTCCATCATAATATACTGAGTACATTATATAATGCATAATAAACTATAATGAGTAATGTATTAGACTTTTTTGGTATAATAATGTAGATACTATTATTGATACTTCTTTTCAAGAAAAGAAAATGAGGAATAATGTAAAATCCTTAGACAGGAGGTATTTCACTTTTACTAAAAGTTTTCTAAAAATCACTTAATGTTATTGTGTTAGTTTTGGCCAAAAACATAGAGCAAAGTAAATTGAAGACAATAGACTGCTTCTAGAAGTAAATTAGTATTTATGTGTAAAGAGATATTCTTTTAAAATAGTATAGCATTAGCGCACAGATTTGCATTTCTGGGATTCCTCTGCAGATTGGGACTCATAAAATCCTGATGACTTTCTCATACATCTAGGAGGAACAAAAATCACTGGACATGATTTCTATTAAGAGATTTTCCTGAATTCTTTCTGTTTAATATTGCTTTGTATGATTCTGTCATAGATTGAGGGCTAAAATATTTTTGAGTCATTTGTTTTTTATTGACATCTTATCGTTTCATGTAAGCATACATTTGTAACAGTAAATCATATGGAAAAGCTGTTCATGTTCTAATTGAACATTCTAGTCGAATAAATTCTAGTATTTATGAAATAAATAATCTTATTAAATCACATAAAGGAGGATTAATTACAAAAAGGGTAGAAATTTTGAAATGTGTCGAATAGCTAAGACAAGTTTCTCCGCAGAGAAGACAATCAAGACAATAGAGACTGCACTAGTTCCAAACTAACTACCTAACTAACCACTTGATTTTTCATCCAGCTACACATAAGGAACAGCACAAAACAGAAAATCAGAAGCACTAAGTAATGCCTAAGCTTAAATTAATGAAGCATGCAGTGGAGCCTTTCTCACCAAGGGGAGCGGGGTTTGAAGTTGTCGGTTGCATAACTAATATGGATGGAAGGGGAAAAAAGGAATTAGTTTAAAGTTAATCCATTATAATAATTTTGGATATTCTGAAGTAAAACTGTAAGAACTCTTTGTTATCCAATTTTCCCACAATTTACAATATATTTTTAAATTTAGTAACATTATTATATATAGCCAACCTGTGTGAACACACATGCACACACACATACATTCCTGCTCCAAGTATATACATATGTTTTCTCTCTGCATCACTGCTTTAATTTACCATAAGCATTTCAAACATGTCATGTTCACATAGACCTCACTATCCATACTGCTTGTATTTATATGTATTCCTTATCTTAAAGAAGGGCATCAGCATCTACTCAGTTATCAGAATCATCAAACTTGGAGTCTTCTGAGATTCATATATGTTATAGGCTCAATTATATCTTCCAAAATTCATACGTTAAAGTCCGAACCTCCAGTACTCCAGAATGTGACTGCATTTGGAGATAAAGCCTTGTAGTATGTGGTTATGTTAAAATAAGGCCCGTTGGATGGGTCCTTGACCAATGTGACCAGCGTCCTTATAAGAGGAACTTTGGACACACAAAGAGACACCAGGGGAAACATCATGGGAGGAGGCTTCAAGGAGAAGCCTCAAGAGAAATGAAATTAAAGAGAGAGAGAGAGAGAGAAACTAAATTTGCAGACACCTTGATCTTGGACTTCTAGCCTCTAAAACTATGAGAAAATAAGTTTCTGTGGTTTAAGTCATCCAGTGTGTGGTATTTTGTTATGGCAGCCTGAGTAAAATACTACAATAGATTACTCTTAATCCTAATATTTAACCAGTAAGTTGGATTAAGACAACTGCCTCATATCTTTTAAAGCCTTCCCTTCTTTTTTAAGTGCCACAGTCAATCCTATTATATGTCCTCATCACTGGACATTTTAGTCATAAATGTCCTTTATTGCCTCAACTGCCATTTATCTCATTGCTGTCAGAGTTATCCTCCTGATACACATTTGTTCATTTATTAATAATTAAAATATATCAATGATTTTTCATCTACCGTGAAAATGAAATATTTTAGCACAACTAGAGGATTCCCGTTTATGATTGTTAGTCATGCTGCACATCCAGCCTTGAATTTGAGTCTCAAACATAATAATCAGATAATCCCATTCATTTGAGACACTTATTAAAAAACAGAATTCCCATGCCCCTTCTCTGGAGATCCTGCCTCATTAAGTCTGGGTTGCGTCTTGGGAATCTGCATTATTAACAAACTTCCCAGGTGATTCTTATTAGCAGCCAAGCTTAAAAACCATAAAGTATAATATATTCCTGTGGTCCTTTCCCAAGACATGTGCTTCACTGAGACTTTTGTACTTTACATTTGCTAAATTTAATTGGTCCTTATTGAGAAGTAAAATACTGTCTTATTTCAAACTAAAGAAAGCTTAATACTTAGATATTAAGTTACTTAGATATTACATGAACATTCTTTTTAAGGAAGTAGAAAAACTGCATAAAATTGCTAAACATAGTTGTGTAAATGTCCTCTTATAATTTGATTTGAAAGGATGTGGTCAGTAAAGATGAGTTAGTAAGGGCACTACTCAGGTAAGGTAAAAGAACGTTGAAGAGATTGGGGCATTCTGTGGTAAGAATCTATCACAACAGCAAAATATTCTCAAACTAAGTAATGCTTTCTCCAGCTAAATCTTAAATATGTATGTTCATGTGTGTGTGTACCTTGCACAAACTTGGAATAGAGATGTTTCTCTAATTCTGTAAAACCAAATTAATTACATTCTAAGTAGACATCCTCCATGCTTGTTATTTTGTGAAATTTGTTTTACATCTATTGGTGAATAAAAAATTCTCACTTATGAGAGTGTTTGTTATTTTAGCTTAACTTAAAAGTATTCAATAAAAAAGCATAGTTTAGGCAAGGTTTCTCTCTTAAACATTATCCTCCTTTCACAGGAAAAAAAAAAAACGTTGCATCTCGCCTTCTCATATTAAATTTTGAAAAGTCACTCTCACAGCTAAAATGTTAGAAAAGTATAAGAAGAAACAAAAAATTACATTATTACTTTCTAACAGTCCTAGGAATCCAAATTTGTTACTCGGAAAAGTTAAATTGGAATATCTATCCTTGCAACTACAGTAAATAATAAGAGAAACATAAAATAACTTGCAGTGTTGCACTTGCTGTATTGTATTCCAGTGACCTGCCATAAGGACCTACATGTCTCAGCTTGGGCCTCAGAATGAGATGTGGAGACCATGATGCAGCCCTGCTACCAGAAGTAGCTGGTCGCAAAAGTAAACTGGAACCTAGTCTGCAGCCTGAATCCAAAGGCCAGAGGCTGGAGGCTGGAGGCTAGCCTACTACAGTTAATTGGAAGCCAATCTGCAGGCCAAACAGATTAATATCACTCTGCTTGATTTAAACCACTGAATTTAGAGCTTTAAATTTTTCCACAGCTCTTACTGTGAAAACAATTTTCTTAACATTCTCTCTCTCTCTAGTTGTTTCTATCAAATGTTTAGTTCAGTTACTTTACTTGGTATAATTTTTACCAAGAAGGATGTAAGTAAGTGTATTTTCTGGAAGGATTACTTACAAATCATGCTCAGTCGAACTTTAGGAAATCTTTTAGAAAAGAAATAAGCCAAATAAATGTTGGGAAAGTACAAATTACAAACATACACATATGTGTTTGTGTTTAAAGGTATGGGACTAAATATAAAACAGATACATATATTTTTTTATTTTCTTTTTTTATTATTTTTATTAACATATAATGTATTATTTGCTTCAAAGGTACAAGTCAAAACATACATATATTTTAAATGCACATAAAGCATTTATTGGAGTAAATTTTTGCATATTTCATTTAGGCAAAAATATAGTTAAATCCAGTTCAAATCTATGTTAATTTAGATTGGCTAAAAAGTAACTTAGAGGTTTTGTATTTGCTGTTGTTTGATTTTGTTTTGGCAGATATCAACATATGGCTAAAAAATGCTATGACGTGTAGCCTTATCATTTTCTTTTTTAATGAAAAAGTCGGTCACGCCAGTAGCAACCCAATTCAAACTTTTTAAGAAAGTCATTTAAAAATGCAGTCAACTCCTTTTTAGAGTATCAACTAGTGAGAAGCAAATTTCCCTTTCAGAAGGCCTGGCCACTAGAAGAAACAAAACTGAGCTTGGTAGGACTGCCCTGGTGCATATCATGCTTGCCGGTGCAAGGATCATTCCCTTGATTTCCTCAAACGTGATCACTTGTATCACCTTTTCGTAGTCATTGCCCGTTCGGTGCTTCCCAAGAGAAAACTCAAACACCTTTAAAATGTTCTACTTTGATCCAGGGTTCAGAAATTGGAGGGAATTAGAGCTGGTACTACTGTCATCCTTTCCTTCTTACTAATTATACACAATGATTAGGGCAGGTATTGAAGAGACCCGAGTGAAATAGGACCATATGTGAAGTTTGCTAAGGATTCGGTTAAATTATGCCGAGTTTCTTAGCTAATGTAGCAGATGTTTGGATTGTTAAAGGAACTTTACACATGCCATTGTACTTGATTTTCTCAGAAAAGTTTTGTGAGTGTTTTACGTTTTTTCCCCAGGTCTTCTGAGGTATGATTGACAAATAAAAATTACATATATATGTGTTGTACATACTGTTGTACTACATAATGTTTTACTTTAAGGTGTACAATGTGATGATTTAATGTAAGTGTACATTGTGAAATGATGACCACAATTAAGTTAGTTAACACATTCATCTCTTCACATAGTGACTTTGTGTGTGTGTGTGTGCCTGTGCATGTGTGTGGTGGGAAGACTTAAGGTTTACTCTCTTGGCAGATTTCAAGTACACAATCTAGTATCATTAACTATAATTACAATGTTGCTATCAGATCCCTAGAACTTATTCATCTTATAACTTGAAGTTTGTACCCTTTCACCAGCATCTCCCCAGTACCCCCATCTCTCAGCTCCTGGCAACCACCGTTCTACTTTGTAGTTTGTTGATAGATGAGTAAAAGAGTAAAAGATAGGGATTGAATTTTCTGTTTGCACACTTAAAAATTTCTGTTTTGTTTTTCAAATATTTTATAGATGTGTCTTACATATTAAGAAATACACAATTAGGTTAAAATTTCACACATATAATTATTAAATGGATGTTCTTCAATGAAAATTGGAAAAAATTAAAGGCAATTAATATAATATCTATAAACAAAGGCAGACACTCTGTACACTTAGAGCTCTCCAAATACTGTGGCCTGACTGACATTCTTCAATGTAAGAAATCCAGATGATTTCAAAGCATACATAGGATTCCTAAAAATTACCATACATTCAATTTTATCCATTTTAAGGTAAATTTAATAAATTTTAGCCAATAAGTTACAAATTAATCACTTTTTACCTATGGATGATGCAAGAACAGTGCATTTTTCAATTTGCAAAATTTCAACACTCTTTGGGCCCACAAAGAGAATAAGGATTCGTTTGTGCAAATAAGACTTTCAAGAGAAGACGTTTTTTCTCATTTTGTCTTGATAGCTGACAAAGTAGATTTTTCCCCTTATTTTGAGTATTTATACTATAAACTATGAGACAGTAGGAGAGTCATCTATTTTTTCGCTACTCACTAATTTCATCATTTAGATGAAGTGCTACAACATGATCTTTAAGATCTTTTTTGATCTTAAAATTTTAATAAGAATTTGACAATCAGAAATTTTTATACACCTTCATCAAAATTACAAGTTTGGAAGGATAATTCTAAGAGACTATTTCAAAATAGACACATTAAAATAACAGTGTTATTCATTTGATTTACACTAAAAACCAGAATGTGTAACTCAGTTCAGACAGCAAGCATTACAAAACACCAAAACACGTGCACACAATGGTTACAAATGGCTACTTCAAAAATTATTCAAGGTTTGATAATACTATTATGTTTTGTTTGCCAAAGATTTTGCTAAGTGTATACAGCATGGAGAGAAAACATGTGCCTTGGTGAATAAGATTCTATTTTAGGAGACAAGGTAATAAAAAATAACATTCATTGACCAAATAGATGCATAAATTAATATTATTTTATATCTCTAAATATCACTTTGATTGGGGGAATTATTTCTTTTTTATTAGCTGACTATATATTAGCTACCATAATTTTGTTTTTTGCAAGTTTGCCCTCATCATTCAAAATAGTATGCATAAAGTTCCTGAATTCATTTTCTCTTACACCGTTTGATATATTATTTTATTTCTTAGACTGTTTCAAACATCTAAAAAATGAAAGCAACCAATCACATAAAGACAACCTTCATCAAAATGCCACATTTACAGACTCTGGTGAGTGATGATACTGGGAAAGCAAACCAGGATTGCTCATGAATGCAAAACTGTCAGTGTGTTCAGTCCTAAAACCTTCTACTCTTAATTTATTTCCTTATTTAATGCTAACATTGGTATTTGTGTAATTCTTTTCATCATATATACCAATACATAATCCTGCCATGCTGGTGTGTGATTGTATTCATAACTTCTATGTAACCGTATTAAATTTGTTATGAACTCAGTGGTCTACTGGTATCCCTAGTCACAGGAGATTAACATTGGCATTGTTTGCAGAAATATTGGAATGAATGAGCCATCTGGAAAAAAGAGCAATTAAGGAAAAATATAAGGGTGACAGTCAACATGGGCTTCAAACTTAAGAAGAGATTTAGAAAATTAAAATATGAAAGAACAAAGAGGCTGTATTTTTGAAGATATGGAAATGATTAAATGATGTAGTGAAACAATCTTCATATTGGTCCTTCCTCCTCTGCCTGTTGGGTTTTCTCTGGGTCCTCAGCTTCTCACTATAATCAAGATTTGTAACTTATGATTTGGCTAGTAAGTAATGCAATCTTTTAAGATTTTTTCTTTACAATTTTATAAACTTACATACTGTAATTAATGAATTCATAGTGAAAAAAAATTCAGCTGAGTAAATTTAAAGATCTCATTGGCTTTATTCAAGGATTCATGAATTGGGCAGCATCCCATCATCCCGCCAAGCAAATAGAAGGGAGTTTGGAGGAGCTGTACAGAATGAAAGGCTTTTATAGACAGAAACAGGGCAAGACAGGAAGTTACTAGCAAAAGAAAAGAAAGGATTGTTTCAGGCAAGGTCACTTTTTCTCTGAGAGGGAAGGGCAAAGAATCTTACCTGTAGGTTCTCTCACAAATGCCTGATGAGAGAAAAACTCTCAAAGGCCTCATATACAAGGGAAGACATTTTAGATTTCTTTCTAAGTCAACATGACTGTATATAAACTTCATTCAAGCCAAAAGCCTAATTTATGGCCTGCCACGCATGCATTGTACAACTGCTTTGTGAACGAATGCCTAAAGGAAAACCATCTTGTCCTTGAGATATCGATCAATGCTCCTACTCCCTGCATTTCTTTACTATGAAACTTGTGATTCCTGTGTATATGCTAATCTATTACCTTTTGAGATTTTACAAGGTATAAAAAAGTATATAATCCTGTAAAACTCTTCATACTCTGGAACGCTTTCTTTCCTGTGGAGAGCATGTTTCCCGGGTAGCTGTCCTAATGTGGGCTCAAATGAAACTTTCTAACTTTTAGAGATTCGAAAAGATTTGTCAGTTTTCAGGGGTGTACTGATCAGGAAATTCCACTGATTTAAAATCCACTCCTGGGAGAGGCTGAAACTCCAATTAGGTCAGGTATTAAGTCTCACTGGGGCTTAACATAAGAGAACCCATTTGGGGCCTGTTTCTTTTTTAACATTATCAACAACTACATTTAAACAATATTACAATATTAGCTTCCCTTCAATATCTGGTATTTTAAGTAAATTTTGATAGAAATTACTATAAACTGATATTTTAAAGGGTTTGGAGTGTGGATATCTCCGAATTTAAATTAGCTAGTTAAACAGACATAAAATAGAAATACATGCAATCTGCCTTTTTCTCTCAAATTTTGTTTACCGACTGGGTTGTGAAAAAGTAGCTTTATTTCAATTCTTATATAAGTATTTTTTTATCAGGGATTTAGCTGTTGGCTCATTACTTTTGAAGGGAAGCAGAACTTGCTGCCCCAAAATATGTCTTTTTTTTTTTTTGCATAAGGATTATCTTGAGCTGGTTATTTTTAAGAAATAACAGATAAGGAGAAGCTCTGAAAACCAAGTGAACCCGTTTCCCTTTAGTGGGAGACATTTACATTTCTGCAGGAAATCCTATTTGTAAGGGTGCCTCTCTAACTAGGAGAAAAGGATGACTACATATCTGGAAACTCTTCTCAGTGGAGAAGGCAACAATTTAAATCTGGATTTAAATCTGCATAACAACCTTAGGCCTTTTTACTTTACCCTTTTGCTTTTTCTGGTAACCTCCCATAACTGACTTCCCACCCCAACATCTTCTTTTGTCTTTAACTAAAGATCGTTTTTAAGGTGGCAGCTTGGGCCACTTCCAGGAGTTACTCAGTTTTCCTGTGTATTTTTCCATGTATATAGAGGGTATACATATTATTAAAATTCTGTTTGTTTTTCTCCTGTTAATCTTCTATTACAAGGCTTTTAGCCAAAAACCTAGAAGGGTAGAGGGAAAGTTATTTTTCCTCCCCTGCATTTTCAATAACCTGTTCAGAAGTTGTTATCAGAAAAATCAGCACTTCATCTATTTTTTGAGGAGAGCAAAAGGAGCATAATGGAAAAGAAATGTTGGAGAAAAACAACAATGAAACAGGATCTAAAGTGTGAAAACCTGGGTGAATTGGCAGGCCATTTGCTAATGCTATAATTTTGTTCCTTTGAACCTAAAGGTTCTTATCAGTGAATGGTTAGAAGTTCTTCTCTGACTATACTTATAGATATGAAATACATAATATGTAATGTCTACTCTATTGATTAAGTCTTTCAAAGGTAATATGTCTCAGAAGTAAATATTTCTGAAATGACTTTAAAATATGATTATCTTGCTGATTTTTATTCCATTTGTGTGTATTTCATTATGGAGTCTCCGAACACATTCATGTCTTATTAAATTTCAAAGAAGATCTTCATTTCTAATTCCATTTTACAAGAAAGGATGTAAAATTTCTATTTAATTAATTATGTCAACTTAATCTCAATAAGCCTTTATTCAGCATAAGGAGCCAAACTGTGTCTGAAGTCTTTTTCGTACAAATGAGCACATTTACTGTTTCCTCCATTTTCCTCCTGCTGTTTCTTTTCAATAAAGTTAAATGTTCCCAGTCAATCATAGTTAAATAATTTCCTCCTAAAGTCTTCAGTATCAATCAATTATGATAAATTAAGACAGACAAGGGATAAGCCTAGGATTGATGTATGGGCAAATTTAAAACAAAATAAGGCTTACATGGCAAGGAAGTAGTTACAAGCAGCAGAAAGAAACTTTTTATTATTTTTAAAAAATCCCACAATTCTTTATTGGAAAAAAATAACTCATTTCAAACACACATGCACACACACAAACATACACACATACATACACACACAAATACATAGTTATTTTCCATTCTTCAAAATATTTTCAGCTTGCTACTTTGTATAACTTGAAAATAAATAGAATGTAAGGCTTGCTTCTTTTTATTTCCTATAAAAAATATCCACTTCATAACTACTTTCATCTGTTCTTTTGTCATCTTCTTATATACTTTACAAATAACCTTAGTACTTGGAATAATTTCTTGTCTTTTTCTTATGTTTCTTTTCAACAAGAAATCAATTATCAAAGCATTGCACTTTATGCAAATAATTCTTAATTCTACCATGAAATACATTTTACAGGCAAATAAACACTGTACCTTTTCTTTTTCCCAATATGAGAAAAAATATTACCAAATGAGTAGGTCAAAATTATCTGCATGTAATGTACTTTCCTAAATATATTTTGTAAATTCTCTTACTTCCTTGAACAAATGAGGCAGATATTTAGTTGAATGGTAGAAAAGTCAAATATAATTACATATAACTGCTGAATTTTACAACATGAGTAGGGATAAACCATTGATGTTAATATTGGGGAGTGGTTTCTTCAAGTTTGAGATTGTATTTTGCCTTAAATTTGATTCAACCATTTTATGGGTTCATTGGATATATTGAGTGGTACTGATAATATGATGATAACTGCACACAAGTAATCTACATAACATGATTATGATGATACCAAATCTTATTACCAGGTACATAGAAAATATTTTAGCATCTGAAATTCTTTAAAGAAACAATCTTGAAAGTACAAAAGACATTAAGCTGTGAGTTAGCAAAGAACTAAGAAAGACGGACTGGTTTTAGAAAACACTGTGCTAAATATGCATCATCAATGTGCTGTAGCTACACAAAGATAATTTCTACTCCTTTTAGCATCACAATAGCAATAATTTATATTTTAATGTTTGTATTTTTAAAATATTGAATTTTACATGCATTTCCTGAAAAAATCTTCAAATACTGTTAGACATTGTTAACACCCTTTAAAGATGCATGAACTGCATCTCCGCAAGTTTGTGTGTCTTGCTCTTGATCTTGCTGCTAATAATCTTTTTCTCCTTGTTTAGTTTATGTAACATACAGTAACACAGAGCTATATTTACTTCTGTATGGTATGAGTTAGGAAAGTCACAGAGAATTAGAAAGCATTTAGAGGAGAGTGACTGGGGTAATGGGGAAAGTGGGAGTACTGGGGAGCTTTGAAATGGAGCAGAGAGGACCCTGGGCAGGGAGTTCCTGAGTAGTAGTAGCCTCTATGCAGTAGAGCAACTTTGTTGCTCACTCTCTCCTCCTTGAATCTCTTTATTGGCCTGTCTTATCATACTTTCCTAGCTGTCCAGTGTGTGTCTGAACATTTCTTCTCTTTCCCCTTATGTCTTCCTGTTCTGCTATACAAATATAAGGGGCCACATATGGGAAGATTCTGATGAATCCAAACTTTGAGCCCCTAGAACCCCCAAAGCCTTCTTTGTCAATAGAACAGCCCATCTCTCTTTCTGAGGACACTGATCTTCCCTTTCCTGAAGAATCTGTAATAGGTGCCCTGAGATCACTGCCCTGCAAAGAACTGCTGGTACTTTTGAGGACCTACTCCTACCATCTCTTATTGTTCCTAGATCTATCATCAGACTGAAGTCTCAGCTGAACACATAGGTAAAGTACAAAGTGTAATTGGTGAAGAATTATTAGGCACAGGAAAAAAAATTGCAACGTTTTACCAATTTACATTGCCCCAAATCTGGAGAACATACATGGCGGTAGAGTCTAAAGGTATCGAATCATAGTGGAATGGATATGATATTGTCTTAACCTGTTTGGGCTGCCTTAAGGGAATATTATAGACTGGGTGACTTACGAACAACAGAAATTTATTTTTCACAGCTCTGGGTCTGGGAAGTCCAGGGTCAAGAGACAGGTAGATTTGGTATATGGGGAGGGCCTGTATCCTGGTTCACAGGTGGCCACTTTTTCACTATATCTTCACATGGTAGGAGTGGCAAGGAAGCTTTCTAGGGTTTCCTTTATAAGGGCACTAATCTCATTCATGAGGCCTCCATCCTCATGACCTAATCACAAAGACCAAACATCCAAATATCACCACAGTTGGAATTAGGATCTAACATATAAATTTGAGGGGGTGGACAATGGTGGTTTTGTGCACAAACATTCAGTCTATAGCTTAGGTATCCTAGGTTCCCGGGATGATTCTGTCTGTAAAAGATACCAGCAAGGTGTCAATGGAAAGATAATCTTGGCATCTTCTTCCATAATGGTGACAAAGACTGCTTAAGAAACACAACACAAATTATCTATTAAAATAGCCACAACTTCTCAAATAACTTTCAGGATCATGTGAGAAAGAAATCACTTTTACATATATTTTTATGAGGTCCAGATGTAATCTGAACCTGATAGAATCTGAACCTGAAATAAATGTGGACAAAATTATTCATACTTTTCTTGACTTATTAAAAACTCAAAATGATGATTGTGTGTAAAAATGCATAAATGCAATAAATAAACTTTTATTAGACACAATCTGGAATTACCTTGGCATGTGGTAAATAAACTGATATAAGATAAAATTGATTGTTATCTAAGAATAGGAGATCAATAATTTACACATATACAAGTTGTTTTTTTATAGTGTAGCCTGACATTGTCACATAACTACATGGGATGAGCAAGAAGAAACACAGTAATGGTTGGAGTGAGACCACTCTAAAATATCTTAAGCTAATTTTTCTTTTCCTAATAAACTAATCTCAAAGGTTTCAGGTATTTCAAATGTGGCTATTGCTTTTGACTCTTTCTTTCCATGCTTTCAAGGTAAAAGACTGAGTGGACATTGGACTTATTTCAGGTTCACTGTCTGTTTAGAAGTGAGACAAATTACAATCATTCCTGATTGGCTTCTCTGTGACAGAACTCAGAGTGAAATCAATGCTGAATGACCAGAGAACTTAAACCAAGCCGGCGGCAGAAATCTAGTGGGCGAGATAGGGACAGCATGTGTTCTTTCAGACCTTTCCCTGCCAACTGTGTGGAAGCACACTGCCTGTGGTTTGCTGTTATCCCTGCAGCCTTTTAAAAGTGTGAATAGGACTACAATGAGTTGAAACCTTCTGTTTGAACTGATGTCTTGGAAACTTGTCTCTACTAAATTTGGGTCAGATTTCTTCCAGCTTTCAAAAAGGGCAAATTAACCAAAGATATTTTATTCTATTCATACCATTTTCTCTATGCTTAAGGTGGCTAAGATTCTCAATATTGGTCATATGTAAGCATTGTTCTCCATATAAGCAGAGAATCACTTTTATCATAGAGGTTAAAATACATTGGGACTATTGATAGAATCTCATTTCATCACCTACTTACTTGAAATTCCAAAATATCTCTCCCATGACACAAGTAAGAACAAAATGAAAAGGAGGAAGTAGAGCAGAGGTGCTATATTGGTAAATTGCTATACTATATAACTTTATTTTCTAAGAGAGTATTGATATTTGTCCTACTGTGTGTGTTAGATTTTTGGGTATACATATTATCAACTTATTTTACTCATTATAGGGAAAAGAATGATAATTGGATTATAAAAAGCAGGTAATTCCAGTAACACATATTTTGTGTGAACCATCCCTGTATGTACAAATAATTGTATGCAGCAGTCATTAATAAATCCATACCTTTGTGCATCTTTCAGTGGGCAAATAGAACAAGTTAGGAAATAAATGCAAGCATAGTTTGCTTTAAGAAAACTTGGCAAAAAGAAAAAATCCTTAGAATACATATATTTCATTATGATAATTTTCATAATTAACTGGGGATTTCTAGTGATTTAGCACTGAATCATGTAATTTATTTTTAAGGGAAATGATACTGATGCGAAGTTCTTAGATCTATATCCTCTGCCAACAACAACAACAAAACAAAAACACAAAAAGCCAAACGAAAAGCCAAAATAATACTATAGTTACCCAAATGCTAATCTATTACATGCTTCTGTGGGAAATCCATATTATACTATTTATTCTAACAGAATCATAGTTGAAGAGATTGAAACAATAGCCTTCTTAAAAACAGTTCATTGTTGAGTTTTCGTTTATAAAATAATTGTAATCACCAGTCTCTTAAAGATTCACCTGAGGAATGACTTGATGAAAATTAGCTGTATTTGAATTTCCTTTGTAATTTCTCTTCCCCCATGAAACCAACTAAAGTGGTTAATTGTGTGTGTTTTCACCTAATTAGAGTCAAAGAGACAGACTGTAGGGAGATAAGAAGACAGCATCAGCATTTCTCCTCGTTAGGATATTCTGACACTGATTAAGAACAAATACCTATTTTTGTATGCTTCCACCAAATAAAGGTCCACATCCAGCTAACTCATTTCATGACAAGAGTTGTGATAGATGATACTATTTCGTGATAGAAATCATGACAGATGATCTGCTTCTTAAGAAACAATTCAGGAAAGAAGGTCATCATTTTGTATAGTGAAGAGTTTTTAGCAATCTCGTTACTAGAATTTGATCAAAGTGCATCAGAGACACTGACTTCACTCTTAAAAAGGCAATTTTGTAAAGAGTTATTAATGTAAGTAAACAGTTGACATTAATTATATATGCAGGACTGAAATTTTAAGATTAAAAGAGGCTCTAAAAGAGCAAATATAGAACAGAGAGCTGTCTTAGTTTCTCAGGGCAACCATGGCAAGTTACGACAAACTTGATGGCTTAAAAACAATGGAAATTTATTTTTTCACAGTTCTGGTGGCCAAAAGTCTGAAGTCAAGGTTTTAGTAATGTTGGTTCTTCCCAGAGGCTCTGAGGGAGAATCTGTTCCATGCCTTGCTCCTAGTTTTTGGTGTTTTTGATGGGTGCCAAAAATCTGGTGGCTTTAGACACATCACTCCAATCCTGCCTCTGTCTTAACATGACTTTCCTCTTTTGTGTCCTTGTGTCTTTTCTTTTATAAGGAAACTATCATTGGACTTAGGATCTAGAGATCTTTAGCTTAGTTATATCTGCAAATACCTTATTTCCAAATAAAGTCATATATACAGTTACCAGGAGTTAGGACACGGATGTACTGTTTGGGGTCACTATTCAACCCACTATAACAGCACATAGGGCAAAATCAGTCTTTATAACAAAAACAGCACATTAAATTGTTGGGATAGACCCATAATACTGAATGTTCATATCTAAATTGCTTATATTGGGGTCTCCTGGGTGGCTCAGTGGGTTAAATAAAGCCTCTGCCTTCGGCTCAGGTCATGATCCCGGGGTCCTGGGATCGAGCCCTGCATCAGGCTCCCTGCATCGGGCTCTCTCCAGCGGGGAGCCTGCTTCCCCTTCTCTCTCTGCCTGCCTCTGCCTACTTGTGATCTCTCTCTCTCTGTCAAATAAATAAAATCTTTAAAAAAATTGCTTATACTGGAGAAATGCCTGCATAGTTTTAGAGCTATATCAAAGAAGATTTTGTCGTTGTTCTTCAGAATCCTGATTTCATTTTCAAATTTATAAGGTTCATTTTTTTATTATTATAACACTGTTGCTTTTATCATTGCTCACTACTGCTTTGTCATTAGACACTACTAATATGAAATCATTATTCATGTACTGCTCAATGCATGCCTGGAACTATTATAAGTAATATAACCCTACAAAGTAGATACCATTTTAAATCTCTTTGTTACAGATATCAATGTTTAAGAATGGAGAGGGGCACGACTTGTCCAATGTTGGATAGTTACTAGCAGTGAACCGGAATTTGATTCAATGTCTGTTCTGTGTCTGAGTGTAATCACTATTGTGTATTAAGAGCATTTTGTATTCAGTTTCAACAGCGTGAATATTACTGTTACAACTGGATTTTATGGTCTAGGAAAATGAAAAAAATGCATTAAATACATTTTAAAAATATTTCTGTCCTGGGGGAAAAAAAGTATTAGCTATAATTAAGACCTTCAAAAAATATTTATTTTTATATAGCCAATCTTTCTGAAGAGTCTTCTTTAGTTCCAAAACCATTATGGATGCCAGTGGCAAACAATGTCTAGAAAGAAATTTATTGTATATGTGTGGAGGAACTGTTGTGTCTATGCCTACATAAATGGCAGAGTTAGGGCAAAGCACAAGTATAAAAGAATTCTGGGCTTAGATCTGATGCTCACTACCGCAATTCCCCTGGGCCTTTGGGGTTCACTGAATTCTAGTAGAGTTTCACTGTGCTGCATGCAACAGCTAGTGTCTGATTTGTAAGGGAGAATTAGAGAAAATAATGTAACCGGAAGTCTTTGAATCTGAATAGCATTATTCTGATTTTTTTTTGCCATAGATGAGCAAATCTGAAAAGTATTAATTAGAAAAAATGTGAATATAATTGTAGTACTCACTGTAAGACTGTTGTTACAGACATTGTTCACCATATTTCATCACATCTCATTTATGAGGAACCAAGAGAAAAAAATCCCTACCCCTATTATTCTGTCGTCCCATTATATTAAAAAAAATTATATCTATTGAACAGTGGATAATGTATATCTTATATTTTCTTTCCTTTCTAGAACTTTAACCCCAAATTTCTAAGTTTTTCACTAATATCACCTGTGGCTTCATCATGTTTTCCGCTCTTAATTTCTGTTTATTCTATTTTTATGGATTTTTTCACTATATTTTTGCTTCGCTTTATTTTCAATATCAGCTTTAGACCCAAGTACATGTGTCCTGTGTCTTGCTCTTTAAAGAGCCCCATTAGGATCATCTCTTCGGTCCAAAGGGAGGAATCCACAGAACAAAGGGGATATGAACATCCGTGGCTCACATATGCATTTTAATACATTTTCCAAGTTCCCAGACTATGGGATTCCTTCCCAAATGATCTCAAGTCCATTTTCAGGGCCTGCGCAGACTTTACCCTGAGTTCATCTTGTGGGATACACATTTTCCAAACAGTGTTTGTATCATTAGACCGAAGGGGCTGACAAGGAGCAGCTCCTCGCAGAGGGTTGGACACAGACTGGACATGAGGTTTAGTGTGTTCACCATGTATGTGTGAAGCCTCTGTTGGTGCAGAATAGTGCCATGAGAAGGAACAGAAGATGCATTGGCCGAGAGTCTGATGTCTGTCTCTCTTCATGCTGCTATATTTAGAGGTTGAACAAAGTTTAGTCCCTAACTTTTAAATATTAATGCATATGTATATAGGCTTCCATTTGTACTTCTGTTCTAGTTTCCACAAATGTTAAGGAGAGGTGTGCTTACTATAGCCTGCATATTTTTGTAACCATTCTTACTCCTATGTAGAGTTAGTAAATTTATAAACAACTGAGATCACAAAGTTACTCTAAGAAATATTTGGTCTCTTTTAGGACTAAAACCTGTGGATTGCTTATCAAGTGATAGTCCATAAATCAATCTTATTTTTCAGTTATTCATTTCTCAGTAATCATTTGGTCCTCTGAACAAGAATTGTTACAAATGTATTTATATATGTATTTTTGTATGCATTTGTCACCTTTTTATCATAAATTTATCAATAAATTGATCAGTTAATAAATGACACCAAAATACCTTCCTTATCCTCTTGAGATTCTATGTTTAGAATATTGCTTTATTAATATTTCCCTTAATAAAAGTCTGAGTTACACCTGTATTTTTTTTTAACTCGGTAAAGCTGGAGAGTCTATCATGTAGAGCAAATAGGCATTGACGAGGCTGTGAAGTGCTCAGGCAATGTTGGCAAGTCCTGCATCTCTCCCTGCTGCTTGAAAGAGATGTTTTTAGGATTTGTGTGCCTTCACCTGATCTCACAGAGCCATACCAGCTATTGAGATCCATATATATATATATATATATATATATATATATATATATATATATTTTTTTTTTTTTTTTTTTTTAACAGAAAGAAATTGGTGGTAAATTTTAAAACTCTCACTCAGTTGGAAATGAAGTGGCCAAACACAGAATTTAGTTAGTTAAATGACATCTTGCCATCAGCAAAGGCCTCACTTTGACAGCGCGTTTCCCTACTGTTTTAATATTGCAACCATTGGCAATTTAATAGTGTGGGAGTCACTGTGTTCTCTGGTTTCAAGTAAGTTTTCCTACTTTGTAGAGAAGACCTTTTCAGAGCCATTGTTTATTTTTAACCTGAAAATGTGCTTTTTATCATAGAAGGTGGCATTTTTTTAAAAAAGATTTTATTTATTTGACACAGAGGGAGAGATCACAAGTAGGCAGAGAGGTAGGCAGAGAGAGAGGGGGAAGTAGGCTCCCTGCTGAGCAGAGAGCCCGATGCGGGGCTCGATCCCAGGACCCTGAGATCATGACCTGAGCCAAAGGCAGAGGCTTAACCCACTGAGCCACCCAGGCGCCCCTGAAGGTGGCATTTTTTATGTGTTGTCTCTTCATGTGTTATAACTGAATGATTATGCTGATCCAGAATAGTTTCATAAAATACACATATAATATTTCCAAATTAATATCCAAAATCTATCTTACAAATCAGACATTTTCTTGAGTATTCTTCTTTTTGATTGAAATTTAATAAACTATCTGAAGTGAGGGATTTTCAAAACCAGATATGCTCTAAAAAATATAATCATAGATTCGTAAAAGACTGTTAAACTTTTACCTGGAAAGAATACTAGTTTTAAACTGTGTTGTTGTTGTTGTTTTTTTCTGTAAGAGTTTTTTGCAAACAAAAAATGGAGAAAAATTTATACAAATTATGCCGTATTTCACCATTTAAAATCATGCCAGAAAATACACAGTATATAGCCATTTATGGAAATAAGTATAAAATGTATTATAACATATGAGAAATCAGAAGTCACTAATGATTCTAAAATATTCAATGATTTAGTCTTTAATTTTCTGCTACTAAAAGATTACAATGCTATGCCTCAATAGATAAATCTTATTGATTTGAATACTAATAAATTGAAATCAAAGATCATCCAGTATAAGATTTTGTAATACGAATGAAAAGGGTGTATTCATAGAATTGACATACATTCAAAATACTTTAAAAGTGTGTATGTGCGTATGAATATATATGTGTGTATATATACATAAATATATATGTATAATATTTATGGAAACATACATATAAGCATATATACATATAAAGCAGTGAAGTCATTGGACCTCACTATTGAACAGAATTATGAAGGTAAGGAGCGCTATTTGTCATTTAATATTTCAATGCTTCTTTCACTATTCTTAGTCCTTTCCCACATATTTTATAACTCCATAATAATTATATTTGTATATTATATTGTTGATTTATGTATATAGATACATATATACAACACATGTACATGTATATATATATTCTTAATATATATTTAAATTAAAAATGTATATTTAAAGTGAAATATAAATATAGCTATAAAGATGTGGATAAGATTTGGAAAAGAGTCGTAAGAAAATTTAGCAGAATTCTTAGGTAATAGTCTCAGAAATGATTACAAATTCTATATTGAATATCATTACCCATCTTTTGTCAAGTTCAAATATTACATTCACCAAACGGACAAACCCAAGACATAATAGCTTATATAAAAAAATTATTGGGGCACCTGGGTGGCTCAGTGGGTTAAAGCCTCTGCCTTCAGCTCAGGTCATGATCTCAGGGTCCTGGGATCGAGCCCCGCATCGGGGTCTCTGCTCAGCAGGGAGCCTGCTTCCCATCTCCCTCTGCCTGCCTCTCTGCCTACTCGTGATCTCTCTCTCTGTCAAATAAATAAATAAAATCTTTAAAAAAATTATTATCTCTTAACTAAAATAAAAGGATATTTGAAGTTCATATATTATTAATTATGCTTTAGGGGCTCCTGGGTGGCTCAGTGGGTTAAAGCCTCTGCCTTCGGCTCAGGTCATGATCTCAGGGTCCTGGGATCGAGCCCCGCATCGGGCTCTCTGCTCAGCGTGAGCCTGCTTCCCCCTCTCTCTCTCTGCCTGCCTCTCTGCCTACTTGTGATCTCTCTCTCTCTCTCTGTCAAATAAATAAATAAAATATTTAAAAAATTAATTATGCTATAGCAACTTCAAAGTAGAATTATTATCAAACAGTGGTTACTATTCAGGATATGTTTAGATATAAAACCAAATGTTGAATTTACAAAAGAAAGATCTCAGAGTAGTGCTCTCCCCCTTAATGGAATCTGACAAAAAAAAAAAAAAATCTGGTTAAATTTCCTGTCTGCCTCTGATAATGTATCTCAAATTATTAGATCATGAGAAGAAAAAACAAATGTGTTTTGAAACAAGGGCTTTATAGTATTATGAATCACTTTCTTCTGTTATGATTTAGTCTTAATATAATAAAACATTTTCAAGACTCAAATCTTGAACATTTTTTACAAATATTACTAGCACAAAATAAACCTATAGAGTCATATCCAGCTAAAATTGAAATATCATTTGTTATAAAATTAACTTATTCTACTTATTTTTGAATTTGTTTCTGTTATAGTTTTCTTCAGAAATAATTTAAAGTTACATTTGGTGGTATATAACATATATTTGAGTAAAGAATAAAACAAAGAAGCATATTAAATGATTTGAAGAATAGGGTAACATAAAATGTTATATAAAATGGTTACATACTTGACAAGGACAAGCTTCAACGCAGTCCTTAGTTTTCTAGCAGCAAGACAGAAATGAGAAACCTGGTCTGTGTAGCGATATACAGAGTCCATAAGATCAAAGCAAATCTACCTGCTCAGAAATACAAGCAATCCTAATAATAAAAAAAAAAGCAAGCAAGAAAGAACTTTCTTCAAAGAAAATATCCCTTACTGAATCCTACCTATAAATAATATGAATGGTTGTTTATTTTAATGGCAATGGATATACACAAACGCATAATTCAATAACTGATTATTTGGGGAGGAATCAGAAAAATATTTCATGATGCAATTACTCACTTTTGTGAATGTCTGAACTATTAAACAGTAGATTTCATATTATGTGGAAAAACTGATAAACAGAACAGCCTTGAAGGAACACTCCACAAATAGTCTTCTCTCAGAAGGGCCTTTGATAGATATCGGGCAGAAGGGAATTTGAGATTGTATTCCCTGGCAAGTAATTGGAATAAAGCAATTCTATGCTGCCAGATAAATATTGACCTATATGTGCTAACAGACAGTGAAGCTTAGAATAGAGTTGACCTTCTCTTGTGGAAATTGAATCGTCTAGCCAGGATGTGTGCCTGAATGAAAGACTATCTGACATTGGTTCAGTGGCTACTTGAATGAATGCCTGTAGGCAGGAGAAAGATCTCTTGAGCATAGTTTCTAATCCACCATGTTGTACAGATGGATGGCAGACCATATATATATATATATGCATATATAGCATACTCACATCTTTTTTAACTAAGTTAGTTTTAAGTCAAGAGCAATTATGTAGCTACCTCAGCCATTAATAATACAATAAAATGAAAATGCCCACAGAACATTTAGCATTGAAAAATCTCCTTTTAATATACCTTTTTTATCTAATGTAAAAAGTTATGCATGTTACATAAAAAATAGGTACAAATCTAAGTGCCATATGGAACAATTATATGGAAATAGTTAAGCATTGGTAACAATCTAAAAAAAAATCAGTAGAAACTTCACATTTATAGCAGCTTATTTTCTGTCCTACTCAGTTGTAATGATACAATGATTATACCAGGTGCCTGTTAAATCTATTTTATTAGTCTTTAATGTATTTCATATGAATATCAGATTTTTTTTCTCTATAGCTTTATTACATGCAGACTATTTTTAATATAATAGTATCACATCACTTAAGAAATCTTTCTTTAAAGCTGAGATTAGAGAATATCCTTTTATCACACAGAATAAATCCATTACCCTGTAAATAGCAGATTCAACTGATCAAACTTTTCCTGTAGTAACAGGATGGAGAATTTGAGTGAGAATCATTCAGCAATGATGAAATGGGAGAGTGGGAGCGAATTATAGCTTACACAACTTAGGTTCAATTCAAAATATTAATTGGGATAAACTTGGAAATATCACTCCTAAATTCATAAAGACTAAAATAATCATAAAATGACAACTATAAGGTCACCAGTCCATTGTGAGGGCACCACCCTCATGACCTCATCTAAACCTAATGCACTTCCAAAGGTTTACTCCTGATACAAATATATAAGGAGTTAAAATTTCAACATATGGTTTTGGGGGAATACAATACAAGTCCATAGCAATATACAAACAGCGTCTTTTACCTAACATTTTATAGCATACTCAGCGCCTATAGATTATACATTAAATTGAAGGACACATTGAATAGTCGTTGAAAAACCTCAGGTTTCTCCTTTCTTAAATTGGAACAAAACAAAACAAAACAAAAAACAAACAAAAAACAATTCTTCCCTACTGTGTTTCCCTGCTGTGTGTCTCCTTTACCTTTATACACAGCACTTCATTTCTGGTCACCAAATATATTGAAGTTTGTCCCCACACCAAACAATTCTCCATGATACAGCCGAGTGTCCTATAATTTAACTCAATTCTGACACCAGTTACTTGCAGATAGAGTTAGATCCCACAGATTAAGGGCTCAGTCCCACAAGACTGCTCCCCACCACACTTCAGAGGCCAATTGCAAGTATTAGGTCTCTAGGTTGCCCGCAACATCTGTTCAATTTAGGTTTAAATTGGTAGTTCCCACCAGACCTTCTTTAAGTTCTATTAATTTGCTAAAGCAGATCATACAACTCAGGGAAACATTCGTTTACATTTACCAGGGTTTTTTTTACTTTTTACAATTTTTTCATTTTATTTTACAGTATAACTGGCAGTGTGAGTTTTTAATATTTTGACAGACTTTTAAAGGTCACAGAACAATCATTTTCCTCTCTCCCCAGACGCATCTGTAAGGAATCTGGGTCACACCACCCATCAGGCAAACCCCAATGTTCATAAATGCCTCGCTCCCCACCCACCCCCCAAAAACCCAATTTATATTTATTCCAAGAAATCAAGGTGGGTTTACAATTTTAAAATGAACACATTAACAACAATAACCACAACAAGCACTGAGAAGACTGTAGAACTTGACTATTAAGAGGAAGGAAAGGTGTGTATGCCATATTTTTATTTAATCATAGAAAACTCACTTGTATAAAAATGTTCCCACTTTGGGGAAACTAGAATATTAAACAGCTGGATAACAAAACAGAGAAAAGATACGTTTTTCTTTAAGCAGAGACAAGTTTTAAGTTGTTACATTTGTTTATTTTTCTAAAGTTGAAATAATCAGTAACAGATTGTTAGCTTTTTTCATCTTTCCACCAGAGGAATAATATCTCTTATTATTTTATATCTCTTATTATGAGAGAGATCTCTCAACATCTCTTATTATTTATAATTCTCTTTAAGGACGTTTTCATTACTTAAAAAACCATAAGTTTCAAAGATGGCTAACTTGAAGTCTTAATACAAAATCAATTTCTTTGTCCCTACCACAGGCTTTTAGGGTACTATAAATCTCGAATTTCAGGAGATGAACTCCTTTCACAGGATTGATTAAACTTTTTTCTACATCAGCATACAGGTATAATGGTGTGGAATATTTTTTTCAGAATAAGTTATATATTAAGACATAAAGTATGGCAATAATTCCCTACATTTATTTCTACTATGTAAATTCTAAAGCTCCTCCTAATCTTATACATTTTAAAAGTGTGAAAAAAAAGTGAAAGACTGAAGTATCCAGTGATATCGAAAATGCACAGCGAAAGTTAGAACCATATTCTCATTCCAGTATGAGACTGGCATACTCTTTATTACCACGTAGCCATGACTCTTCCCAATTGTACCGGAGAATTTAGAAATAATAAGGAATATAAATTATTGGAAATGAATAAAGAAATAAAATCATCATTATTTGCAAGAAAGGTAGCTGTGTATTTAGAAGGCCCAAGGGATGCCTGGGTGGCTCAGTCAGTTAAGTGTCTGCCTTAGGTTCAGGCCATGCTGCCAGGGTCCTGGGATCAAGTCCTGCATCGGGTTCCTTGCTCAGTGGTGAGCCTTCTTCTCCCTCTGCTTGCTGTTCCCCCTGCTTGTGCTCTCTCTCTCTCTGAAACAAATAAATAAATAATATCTTAAAAAAAAAGAAAGACCCAGGAATCTTCAGAAGAACTCTTGCAGTTAATGAGAGAATTCAGCACGCTGCAAAACTGATATGCAAACACCAATTGTCCACATGAAAGCAGTAAACAGAAAAAAAAGTTATAAATAATACCATTCACAATGTTATACCCAAATTAAATAAATGTAGCACTGTAAGACATCTACAAACATACACATGCACACACAAAATTGTTGAGAGAAATATAAGAACTGTATAAATATAGGAATATATTGTGCTTATGTATTGGAAGACTCAATAATCTGAGTACGTTAATTATTGCTCTATTTATACTATACAGAGAGTAAATGCAATCACCATCCAGCAGATGTATGTGGATGTCTGGGTGTGTATGTGTGTTAATTGGTGACCTGATTTTAAAATACCATATGCAAAAAAACCCTGAAAATAGGAAAACCACTTAAGGAAGAACAAATTGGGAAGAATAACATGATCACCCATGAAAATCATTTTGAGGCTAATATAAATTTGACAACATCATGTAGGCACAAGGATAAAAACAATGAAACAGGGCAGACAGTTTAGAACTATCTCCTTCTGTATGTTCACTGAATTTGTGACAGGTAACATTAAAATTTTCAGGGGAGGATAGATTTTTCAATAAATGGTATGAGATCTACTGGATACATAAATGAAGAAAAAAGTTAAACTTGACTTCTATCTCAAACCATATATAAAAATTAATTCAACATATACTGTATCTCTAAATGGAAAATGAAACTATAAAAGTTAAGATAGAAAAATACTATTATGACTTGGTATAAGTAAAAATTTTGTAAAACAGGGCCCAAAAATGCCTTGAATCATAAAAGACTGACATATTGGATTACATTAAGTTAAGAATATTTATTAACCTAAAGGAATCATCGGGAGAGTGAAAATGTATGTATTGGTGTTAGAGATAATATTCAATGTGCATGTAACCAACAAAGTTCTAGTATTTTAGATAGATACAGGACTTCTTCAAATCACAATAAAAAGACCAGCCAATAGGAAAATGTGAGAAAAAAAGAAAAGATGTGAATGAGCACTTCTCGGTAGTATTCAAATAACCAATAAGGAAATGACAAGTTGCCCATCTTTATTTGTATACAGGGTAAGCAAATTAAAGCCAAAGAGAAATGCTCCTACCAAATGGTTACTATTTCCAAAGATGGAAACTCACAGTTGCCATTGAAGAAGTAGACTAACAGGAAATATTACACACAGGAGATGAGAGCCTATATTGGTAGAAAACCTCAGAAAACTCTTACGCAACATATACTAAATTTGAGTATATGCATACTCTAAGTTCTAGTTACTTTTAGAAATATATTCAACAAAAATGTGTATATATATGCATTTAAAGACAAAAGGATTAAAGACCCTGGGATCATTATTTTTAATAAAGAAAACCTAGAAGCAACTAAATGCTTATTATTGGGTTTATAGATAAATTATTTGTTGGCCAAACAATTGATATGCAGCAATCAAAAATAAGCTAATGAAAAAGAACTTCACATCATAGAGTTGTACAAAAACTGCTAGATACATAAAAGTATACACTGTATGACTCCATTTATATAAAGTGAAAAGGGCAAAGTAATCTGTGGTAATAGAAATAAGAAGAATGCTTGTTACCCAGAGTTAGGGTGGTGTTTAGAGAAACCTTCTAAAGTGTCTTTGTGGTTCTGGTAATATTCTAATTTTTTTAATCTAGATAATAGTAACATTATGTGTGTTTACTTTGTGACAATTCATCAGTCTTTACACATAAGATTTATGTACTTTTTAAAAGATTTACTTATTTGAGAGAGAGAGAGAGAGAGAGAGAGCATGGCACATACTCTTGTGTGAGGAGGTGAAGGGCAGAGGGAAAAAATCTCACCCAGGCACCTCAAGATTTATGTACTTCTTAATGCATATTTTAGTTCAACTAAAAATTTACCTAAAACAAGAAATGAAGAGAGACACATAACTAAATACAACATACTTCCTGCAAGTCAGATTCTTCTATATATCCCTAAAGAACTGTATGAGTTTCCTGTGTAGTACCTAAAATAGTGGGAAAATACAACAAAAATCATAATACAATACTAACAATTTTAATCATTCCTATCAATGATGTGATCATTATATGATAAACATAGTATTGGAATAAAAGTTCAGTAAAATTAGGTAATATTTTGAGTGTATGGCTAATCACATTATATGTGTATATGAAAACAAAAGATATTATGAATTCTTTTATTCAATTTCAGCTTTAAGTAAAAATGCTAATGTTAATGAAGTGAAACAAATCTTATTAAAATGTCCTTAGAATTGTCAGAAATACATATTGCTTTGTTCTCAATTGCAGGTGTGTTCAGATTCTTATAAATGGAATCATCCATCTTTAAACAAACTAAAATTACCTTTTTTTTAATAATTATATATGTAACCAACCTTTGTGGATCTGTATTTGTTCATGTTAACAGATCTGGACATTTTATAGACAAGTAAATTTCTTGGAGAATTGAATGTAATTTGAAATGAAAAATTTCAATCGTCCATGAAATTAAACAATGCTTTAGGAAGAACAAAATTTTTCAATTATGGATTCTGTCCTCCCATCTTAGATTCTCTGCTTAAATTTCCATGTCAAAGTAAATAGTCTCTTATTCCAAAGCAAGCTCCTAAGAAGTTTTGTCTCATGCAGATCGCTGTTTTACTATAGCAGTCTTTACTTGTGGTACCTGTTCCTGTGGTTTGACTCTTGTGATGGGACTTCCTTATTGCATAATTCTGCTTGCTTACTTGATCCTGTTAGCCTCCTAACACTCTGCTCCAGTGTATATTTCAAAATATTTTTCTAATTCAACAGGTGTTTAACTGTTTGTAGAAGGGGAAAAGAGAGGAAGGGAGAAAGAAAGAGAGGGAGAGTGGAAAGAAGGAAGGAAGGAAGGAAGGGAAGTAGGGAGGGAGGAAGGGAGGAAGAGAAAAAGAAAGGGATTAGGAGGATCACTTTCCATCCTTGACAAGAGTGGTGTAAAATGATAGTCACCTAGTTTCTTGTCATTTATCTTACCCCTGAGATAAAATGCCATTCATTTGGCATTTTCTGATGGTTAGATTTTATTGCTGCCACTATTCTTTGTTTATTGTTTTGTTTTATTTAAGCATTTTCTTAATATTAATTATGAAGAAATCATGGAGGCTAAAATAATGTAAAGTGGAAAATCTAGATAGAAAAAGTCTGTAAGTTTTAATACAAAAAATTTCTGATATGTGATAGAATACAAATGAACTCGATCTGATCCTCCCTAGCTACTCATTAAATTTCGCTGAACCTTGTCTAGTAAGGATAAATTCACCCAATTCTTTTATTCACCTTTTAAGCATGTGTCCTGTGCTTCTAGATCCCACAAGAATTTGCTTTTACTGTAGAACATATTAGGAAAGTTGTAAGTATAGATAATATTGCTTTAGTTAAAGTAGTAAGATAAAGTATGTATCTTAGAAAATTGTACATGATCTTGTCTCAATCCTAATATATCTTTCTTTGCATGAAAAAACTTGTATGATTAAGGCCAGATTAAGGCAGAAATTTCTGAAAATTTCTTTGAGGTAAAATTTAAAATATTCAAAGCATTAATGGCATATCTGTAAACACTTTCATAACTCTTTGTGAAAATAAATTTATTAAGAATATCAAATAAATAGGGGCGCCTGCGTGGCTCAGTGGGTTAAAGCCTCTGTCTTCGGCTCAGGTCCTGATCTCAAGGTCCTGGGATCGAGCCCCGCATCGGGCTCTCTGCTCAGAAGGGAGCCTGCTTCCCCCTCTCTCTCTGCCTGCCTCTCTGACTACTTGTGATCTCTCTCTGTCAAATAAATAAATAAAGTCTTTAAAAAAAAAGAATATCAAATAAATAAAATGTATATGCTCTTCTTGATCCAAAATATTCAGTCATAGCGTTGGTGGTATAGTGGTTAGCATAGCTGCCTTCCAAAATATTCAGTCATAAATTAAAGTAATGCCAATACTTTGGTTCAGTTTTAAGGAAGACTACATTGAAATTAAGGATTGCATCCCCAGGATTGGGGTAGGATTTCCTACCTCATTTAACAGAATTAGAATTAGTAGATTTTGTTGTGACTAAACATAAAGACATAAGAAAAAATAGAATCATGAATATAGTGCCAGGAAGAAATTTGATCTAAGCACAGTCAGATTAAGAATGCATGCAAGCGATGTTTAGTTATTTAATAGGGAAAGGGAACGGCATGTACATTAAGTAATAGGTAAAAAAAAAAAAAAAAAAGGACATACATTGGGGTTCCCATAACTTATTGTTTGAAGTGCAGAGTTTGAGAAGGGAGACTGGTGAGAGCTTAGATAAAGAGGTAAATGGGGCTTAAGTTAAAGAGTGTACATTTTATTCACAATAGTTTCAGGAGTATTAAGTGAAATGTTTTCATGAAATTGCTCGCCTAAGAAATTCATGAGAGGACAAAATCCAACCTAAGAAAGGTATGTTTTGTGATATTTAACTAGGAAATGTATTATGTTAGAACTCTGAGGCTATGTCCAAATGAATTTTGTGTGGTGTGCTTTACAAAATCACATATTGCAAAGAAGTTACATTTTAATTGATGTTATTTAATAATGATAGAACAGTTACAACAATAATAATAAATGTGTTATTTTGAAGATTAATATAGAGGCTAGATTTTTTTTCTTTCTGTAAATTCATGGATGCATTTTTTTAAAGATCCTGTAAGTTGGTTAAATAGGAAATTTATGAGATAAAATTTGTGGAAACATTTTTTATGTTATATAGAGCCCTATTTCCATTTGGCTATTTTTATTTTTATCATTATTGGCATGGTCTAATGAATTGAATATGCATCTAATGTATAACTGTACTTATACTGCTATAATGAAATAACCTGAGCAGAGAAAAAAAATCTCCATCATAATGCAAATGTATGGTATTGCTTTCCACCACTTTGTTTCCAGGCTAAGTGAACCTATAATCATATACTATTTCTTTCATTCATGTACTTTTTTCTATAATTACAAATTTTATTATGTAACCAAATGTTTGGAAACGGACATAGATTAGTTTCTATGATTATGTCTCAATTTGGTTACATGATGACAATGGGAATTTAATGATAGTATCTCCATAATTCAGTGAAATACATATCAACTTTAGTAATATATGTTAATTTGGGGTACATAATAAAAAAGAAATTAATCCATTTAAAATAGCTGTTTTTATTTAGTTTTTTAAAAGATATGTGACTTTTAAAGAAACGAGTGCTAATTCATTTTTCTGGCAGTACATTAACGTAGAAGTATACAATTTTAAAGTCAAATATCTTTTCCACCTATACTAAACCCAATTTCATCTTGCAATATTAGCCATTTATACATTATTTTAACAATCTATGCACATTAGGAAAAAATGTTTAATGTAAAGGGCCACATATTAGACTTTATTATGCCTTTCACTGACTGGTATCTTATGTGTCTTGAATACTTAGTGACTTTAAAAAGCACTTCAATGTTATTGGTGGCACCTGTATATGATTTTATGCACTCTGAATAAATCCCATTTTATTAGTTTCCTAATCCTGCTCTAACAAGTTACAACAAATTTCATAGTTTAAAACAACACAAATTGATTACCTTAAAGTTCTGGATGCCAAAAGTGTCAAACAAGTCTAACCGGGTTAAATTCCAGGTTTAGAGAGGGCTGTATTCCCTCTGGATGCTCCTATGGAAAATTTCCTATGTTTATTTTCCAGATTTTAGGAGCCAATGCAATTTGTGGCTTGTGGTTCCATTCTTCCATATTCAAACCCAACAAAATCAGATCAAGTCTTTCTCATGATGCCACCTCTTTAACTCTCTCTTCCTCTCCTATGTCTCTTGTGCATTTTTAAGGCTCCTTGTGCTTACACTGGGACCACTTCAATAATTCAGGATAATTCCACCATTTCCAGATCAGCTGATTAACAACCACAATTCTATCTGCAACTTTAAATCTTTTTGTCATGTAACCTAATGTATTCACTGGTTCCAGAGATTAAAAACATACAAAAAGACATGGCTATCATTGTGGAGGGGTGGGGTTATTATTCTGCCCATTATGCTTAGCCTTATCTGAAGAAGAATTATTGGTATCAAGTGTGAATGAGTAAGTGTCCAGCAAATAGTCATGGTGATAGTAAAATTGAAATGCTCAAAATATAAAACTTAAGGAATTATCAAACTAATATGTTAAATTTTATTATACTTTGTAATATACAACTTGCCTAAAGTTTATGCTTAATAAAAAAGCTGTACAGTGTTATATTCATTATAAATAATGGAGTTACAATGTCTAAGTATGAAATAGCAATAAATATTAAATAATTATTAAATTATGTGATTTTTATCAATTTTTCAATTTATCTAGGACTAAAGTAATTTAAATTATTGTTTTTCATATCCAATCAGGAAGTAAAATTTAAGATTATCTATCTATCTATGCATCAATCTATCATCTATCCATCATTATCTATCTGTCTTCTGTCCATCTATCTAAACTTTATCCACATACACTATATGCATACATACCTTAAGACCTTTACCATCTCTGGATTAATCATGCATTCAAAACAAATATAATAATTCCAAAAATTCCAGGATAGTTTAGTTCAATGTAAAAGAATTCATCTGAGAAAATATTTGTACCAGTTAAGCTCAAAAATAAAAACTAAATCCTCCACTTGTTCTGTAGTATAGGAATAGTGGTTAATAAAAACTTTGCAAAAATTAATGTACAGTTTAGAGAAGACATGTGTGAAGGAAATATGTCAAGTCATGCATTAAGGAAAGTCAAAGAAGTAGCAACCTCCAGGTCCTAGAACCAGACTCTGAAAACTTCAGCCTAACGTATTGTTTTTCAGAAAATGATGCAATTCTCAAGAATTTTTGAGAAACCCTAACCAAACCTAACCCTAACCCTAACCTAATCACTAAGTGTTTGCAGCAAGAAAATGGAAGGTACTAAAATAGTACCCTGCAAAGTGTTTGCAGAACATAAATATGTCCCCATATCTAGTAACGATTACTTCAGAGAATAAGTTTTTTCTTTGTCTACCTTTCCTATCCTGCAAGTTTCTCTTCTTTAACTTGGAAGCAAGTAATAGAAATTCTGGATGACATGTATTTCCCTTGGGAACGCAGAAGTGACTTAAAAAGACAATGGCAAAGGTGCCAAATACACAACAGACAATCAAAAGCATGATTCTCATTTAGGCTTTGTGTAAAGTGCTAAGAACATAAGAGTGGTTAAGACAAAACTTTTTTACTGGGCATTGTTTCATTCTTTTTCTCCTCCTCTTCCCCCTGCTCCTTTCCTTCTCCCTGTTTTTCTCCTTCTCATTCTTCTTCTACTTCTCTGTCTCTCCCTGTCTTACTACTCCCTCTTCCACACATAAAATTATTCATTTCCAGTGAAGAACAGGTGGATAATTATGAATTTATGCAGGTAGGGTTATTTTATGGGTAATGTGAGTGCAAAGAATGCCACCAAATCAAACAATTCGGAATCAGTATTATGTAGAAGTAGTGAGATAGGAAAGATGTTGAGTGACTGCAGAGTCTAGATAATGGGTTGCTCTATATTAATAGAGCTTAGACTTCAAAAATATGACAAAACTGGTGTCTTGGACAGATCATGAATCCATTTAAAGAATGCATTGAAATAGCAAGTTGAATATAGGGCTCCTGTAGTAGGCTGGGTGATAAGATCATAAATTGAACAAAGAGTTAACAGGAAAGAATGGGTACCCTTTCTTAATTCTTGGTAATTGGTAATGAGGAGAAGAAGGAGCCAATAATTGATTTAAGTTCTCTAATTTAGGAAATTTGATGGGTTGTGATGTCATTTAACAAGATTTAAAAGATAGCAATAACAAGTATGTGGTAATAGATACTGAACTGAGTTTTGGAGATAAAGTTCTTTAGGAGATGGAGGGACCTTCACTTTGAGTTTTAAATGTGTGATTGGATCTAACATCTGTAAATGTTAACAAGGTTCTGGACTGGAGATACACGAACAAATACACCCTCACATTCATACAAACACAAAGACACACAAGTAAGAGAGAAAAAAAATTGATGTTTCTATGTTGATGCAAAGTTTAGTAAAATTTTTTAATATACAAAAGGATCTATAATCCATAGACTGAATAATTTATAAAGCTAGGTAAAAGGAAATCCAAACAGATAAAATGAGATTAGATGTAGATAAGATTGAGAATCTGTCATTTTTCCATTAAGACAGGGGAAATGGTGGGCGTGGTATTTAAATACCTGCGATTTAAGTGTTTAAGGAATTTTCATATTGTACTTTATTACTGAGCTCAGTAATGAGGGTAAAGTTGTGAAGATCATGGGTAAGATTATAAAAGTATTTGTGATGCTTCACAAAAGGATACAGATTTGAATTTATCTATATTTGTTATAACCACAATTCTTCTATACCTACTCCTAATCAGGGAATTATAGTTTTATAAAAAAGAAAAAAAATGAATTATGTAAAACCAGATTATTTTTTACAGACTGAACTTATTTAACCCAGTTTTAATCATCCCCTCCAATAGGTGTCTTTGTAGTTGCTCTTACCAAAGAGGCTTTGAGTCAGGCATATTACTTACTTTTGCCATGTTAGTGTCCCTGACATAATGGTTTGAAAAGCACTTGTGTGTAGTCTTCCATTAACATGAGAAAAGCATATCTGTGTAGGCTATCTTGGAGAAGAAAGATTTGAAAAATGTGAAATAGAGATAACCATTCCAGCTGAACTCAGCCAGGATTAGTGTGAACACAGATGATGACATAGTATAACTATCCTCCAAGTAGCTGTTATACTATTGATGAAAATATGGGTTGAATCTAGATTTGGTCTGTTAATAATATACATAAAGACATTAGAGTATTTTTTTTTTTTAGTTTGCAAATTTATATTCTTAGAATGAGGCTCAGAATCAGAACATCTATCAAGTTTTGTTTATATTAGTGTAGTTTCTGCCCTTCATTATAAAGCATATTAGCTGAACACAGAAATCTAAATTAGTTCTTCTGTTCTTACTGCTCATTTGAGGTTTTTTTTTTAGTTTTTTGTTTTGTTTTGTTTCGTTTTTTAGTTTTTGAGGTTTTCTTTAAGTCATTTGCCTGTCTCATTACTGACTCTTTAAAAGTACTCCGTTGTTGTGGTTTCCACTAACTGTCTTGAGTTTTATTTTTCTTTTTGGCATTCTACAATCTAATGATAATGTTTCTAGTTAAGATTTCCCAGGAATTCATATTCTGAAAGGCAGAGCTTCTTAAACCTGAAGATTAATGTGTTTCACCACTTTTATAAACGTCTCAGCCAATATTTTTTCAAATACATTTTCTACATTCTGTCTCTCTTATCCTTTGGAAATGGCAAGGCTATATACATCAGAACATTCATAATACTCTGTATGTCTCTCACTTCCTTTTCTGCATTTTCTATCCATTTCTGGCTGTCTGTGTTTTGGCGTGGATATTTTCTACCGATGTACCATCCAGGCCGCTCACCTTCTTTCTGATTGTATTTAATTGATATGTTGAATTCTTAATTTTAATTATAATTTTAAAATATAATATTGCCACTTCATCCTTTTATTTATTTTGATATTTTAATATTTTCCTTTTTTCATCTGTTTTTTGAGAATATAAATCACTGTAATTTAAAGTTTTTGACATAACATCGATATCTGAAATTGCCTTGGTTCTATGTCTACTTTCCAAGTTTTGTCTTTTTCTTCTTAATTTTTCTCATTGGTTTCATTTGTTAACTTTTGTACTATGTACAAAAGCAAGATAGAGGCTCTACATGACTTTATCTCTTTCTTAAAAATAGTTACCCCATTTTCTGGTGACAAACATTTTCTCCTTGACCAAACTTTAGTCAGAATCCTCTGAGCTTTCCATTTGACTAGTCCCAACCTTGGGCTTCAATCTCTGTCCTTCTAGAGCCCCATTTTAGCAAGAATCCTGTCAAGTCAGTTCAGCCATAATCCTCCCTTACCTTGTTGTTTCTTTTTATTAATTGTCCATCCAGTGATCCCTTCTTATTCTGCTTTTTGGTTATAAATTCCCACATTTTCCTTATTATATTCAGAACTCAATCTCTCTTTCTTACTACAAAACCCCATTGTTGTCTGCAGTTTTTAACAACTGTCTGAATAATTTTTTTTTTTTTTAAACCCTGCCAACAACTAAAATGGAATAAGGCTGTTCACTTTGATCTAATCATGGTTTGGCACATCTTAGAGAAGGGTTTCAATCTTCATGGAGGTTGTTCTAAGTCTAGTTTGTCTGTAGTTTAGGTGTATATCATTTTAGGCCTGTCAACCACAAATCTAGAGTGTATACCATGGCCTCTATTGATTGGAAATTCCTGAATTCCAGTTATTGTTTCCTCGTACAGTAAGATTGTTCAAGATCTGCTTTCATTTTTTACTCCATTTTCTATTTTCTGCTTGGCTTATTTGCCTTTTGTCCTGTACAGTGTAAGATCTGGAAAGTGCTTTGAATGGAAAAGTAAGCAAAAAAAATCTGGCACGCATTTCTGACAGTCTCTTTTCTTTCAGATTGGATCATTCTACTGGCTGTCATCAGAAAACTGAAGTCCAAATCCTCTCTTCCCTCACCCACAACTGAACTTTTCTGAACTGCTGCTTGTTTTTCAGCGTCTGAGCCTTGCACACCTATGAATCAGCTAATGCGGGGCGGGGGGATGGGGGGAGGTGACCACACAAACTCTTTCCTTCTCCTCCAAATCAGATCCTAAAATCCTACCTCCTTGATTGCTCTTCCATGACGTTAAGCAGCTTTCATGCATTTTACGCCGTTCATATAATCAGTTCGGAGGGTCGTTCTGAGATAAGCTCATCTGTCATAACTATAAGTAGAAGTTAAAAAAATTTTTTAAACTAATGACCATTAAAGTTTACGCAGATCTTTACATAACTGGCTCTTTCTCATCCATGGAATTTCAGCTCAAATATCACGTCCTCAAACAAACTATTCCCTGACATTACTATCAAAAATTGCCACTTGCTCCAAGTCTTTATTATATCATGTATCTTTATTTTATAGCTGGCATCTTACTTACCACTATATTAAAGAAGTAAGTGTGTGTGTGTGTGTGTGTGTGTGTGTGTGTGTGTGTGTGATGTGTGCCTATGTTGCAGTTTATTTCATTCCACAATGAGTATCTTGAAACAGAGTGGAATTTGTCTTCACTGTCTCAGTATTCTCTGAGCATATAACGATACATATAGAAAAAAGTAGTAAATATCTACTTGTAGATTAATGAAAGTATGAGTTAATGAATATATACATATATGATTATTTTGTTATTTTCAGTATATATGATATATTTATTAAATTTATCCAAATCAAAAAATTCATGAGGATACCAACTAACCCTCTTAAACAAGCATTCTAACTCCAGAGTCCAAGATGAATATCAAAGACAAATACAAAAGAGGAAATGATGGAGGAGTTCTTGCCATACAAGATATGCTACAAAGGTATAATTGAAATCTTGTGATTTTACGAAAGCTAGAATTATAGATCATACAAATTGTTGGAATACAAAAGGCGGATTTACTATGTATGGAATTTTAGTATATGTTAAAGGTGATGTCTCAAATTAGCAGACTGAACAAATCAGATATGGATTAAACTTTGCTTAGAAAGTTGTCTGTACATTCAGAAGAAGAATGTAGCTGGGTTCTCCTCTCCAATGATCTAATAACCGCCTCTTGAATTATAAAGAGAAGCATGCTCTCTGGGTCCTGAGATCAAGCTCAGGGTTGGCTTTGCACTCAGTGAGGAATCTGCTTTTCATTCTCTCCCTCTCCTTCTGCCCCTCCCCCTGCTTGCACACACTCTCTCTCTACAAGATAAATAAATAAGTTTTTTTAAAATTTTTTCATTTTTATTTTTTTAAAGAATTTATTTATTTGACAGAGAGAAAGAGATCACAGATAGGCAGAGAGGCAGGCAGAGGGAGAAGGGGAAGCAGCCTCCCTGCTGAGCAGAGAGCCCGATGTAGGGGTCAATCTCCAGACCCTGAGATCATGACCTGAGCCGAAGGCAGAGGCTTAACCCACTGAACCACCCAGGCGACCCAGTCTTTTTTTTTTTTTTCAAAGAGAAGCGTGACCAAATTAACACAAACTCAAATAAAAAAAAAACTTTTAAATACTAGAAGAACTGTTAGCAGAAAATTTTCTAATATATAGAAAGCATTGTTAAGACAAAATATATCAAGATAGATTGTTTGGAATCATTTTAAACTCAAATAAATAAAAGTGAAAATTTTAATTATTCAAAGATGAGTGATAGAGGCACCTGGGTGGCTCAATCAGTTAAGCATTTGCCTTCAGCTCAGGTTATGATCCCAGGGTCTGGGATCGAGCCCCACATCAGGCTCCCTGCTCAGCGGAGATCCTGCTTCTCCCTCTCCCCCTGCTCCTCCCCTTGTTTGTGTGTGCTCTCTCTCTATCTTTCTCTCTAGGTAAATAAACAAAATCTAAAAAGAAAATGAGTGATAAATTTTTATCGCAAAATGATATGTGATAAGGAGGAAGCAGTTGTTAGAATTGTTTAGAACCTAATATCAGAACATCTCTGGTTTTTGTGACATTTTCCTTAAGCCTCCTGCATCATAGTCATTAGCTGCTGCAGGTGCAGACATCACAGTCTTAGTCAAAGTGCCAGAAAACAACTGAAGCCTTTTAGTTTCACCATCTTTAAGATGGGGAACAGAAAGAGAGAGAAGGTGGTTGGAAATGGTGGTGGTAAACAGTCAACAAGATCATTATGGGGGCAATAAACCTGAAAGTTACAATAAAATATAGGAAAGACACAGTAGACTAAGTTTAAAAAGAATGACAAAATGGGAGGGGGCATGTTAAAGCCTACTTAAAAGAAAAATTGGAAATTAGCATAGAAATAAAAAAGTTCTTGTAAACCTGTTTGATATAGAAAAAAACAAATAAAACCATCTCCCAAATCTATAAACAGGAAATATATAAAATCACTTTAAATTGTCAATAAAAAAAGAAAGATGCTTATCATCATTGGTGAAGAGAAAGTTGCAACTCGAATCAAAAATGAAACCTCACTTTTTCTCATAAGCTTGGCAAAAAATAACAAGAGTCCTGATATATAATGCAATAAAATGAGAATTTTTATTGTGTGATTGGTATGGGAGTGTATAATGGTATAAATTAGAGAAAACTTTTACAAGTATTTCTAAGTTATTAGTATTTTACATAATTCACTTAATCTCTCAACTCTACTTACAGAAATCTATAGAAGTAACAATAATAATAATTGCCATCATTAATTGGGCATTTACTCTGGGCCAAAACTAATCTGAGGTATGTGCTTCTACAAAGTATTTAACTCTCGGAATGATACCATGAAATATTTACTAGCATTGCCTCACTTTATGAATGAGAAAACAGACACAGAGAGATTAAAGCAGCTTACCTATGTTCACAGAGCCAATCAGTAGCAGATAGATTAGTCTCAAGATATCTAGATTCTTCACTATTTCATTACACTGTCCCTTTAATGTAAAGAAACCAAAATGCCCACGACAGTATACATGCAAAGATATCCTTTTTGTATCTTTTAATGAAAAAATTGCAAACATTTTTGCATCTACTAATGTGAAAACAATTAATTATTTTTTATTTTACTCTAAAAATATGGAGTTATTTTAAATAATTAGGTAAAAGAAAAGCAAATGAGTATAGTATTTTGATATTGTGAGTTATAATAAGAAATGTGTATTTGGTCTTCCATTTCTGGTACAGAGCTCCTAAAACCCTTGGTATTTCCTGAGGAGACCTAGTAGATCTTTTGTTATGTAAATGAGGCAGCTTTTGGATCAAAGGTTGGGAGCCCATTGTTGCCAGGACACCCAACCATAGGATTATAGGGTTGGAACTTTCAGTCCCATCCCCTGATTTCTGGGGAGCAAAGATGGGCTGGAAATTGAACCATTTGCCAATGGCAGTTAATCAACTGTGCCTCTGTAATGAAGCCTCCGTAAAAGGATGGGGTTCAGAGAGCTACTGGTCCGGTGAACGTGGGAAGACTTGGGGGAAAGTGGCACCCCTGAAGAAGGCATGGAAACTCCATGTTCTTTTCCCCATACCTTGCTCTATGCCTCTCTTTCCTCTGGATGTTCTTGAGTTATATCTTTTTATAACGAACCAGTGATCTAATTAGTAAAATGTTCCTCTGAGTTCTATAAGCTGCTTTAGCAAATTAATCAAACCCAAGACAGGGGTTCTGGGAACCTCTGGTCTACAGCCAGCTGAGTCAGAAGTACAGCTAATAACCTGGGCTTGTGACTGGCCTATAAAGTAGGTGGGGACAGTCTTGTGGGACTGAACTTTTAACCTATGGATTCAGATGTAGGCTCTGGGTAGATAGTGTCAGAACTGAGTTGAATCTAACACTTTGCTGGTGTCCCAAGAATTGTTTGTTGGTGTGAGGAAGCCCCTCTGACCACCATCCGACCACACATTGGAGTTATCATACCCAAAACAGTATGATAACATAAATATTAAAAATACAAACACAGATAAACATGATGAGAGAAAAGGAAGTCACAAAACATTAAAAGTAATTTTTTTTAGGGAAAAACTGAATTGATTAGATGTTCATGGTTTTTTCATAATAATTCTGTTCTTTAATGAAGAACTAATAGGGATTTGTGACTATAAAGCTTTGGTTAAATGTTATCTAGCCAGATATTGAAATATAAATTCTTAAATATGGTGGAAAAAGAGGATTATGGCTAAGATGTGTGAGGGGAAAGGAGTGGTGGTGGTAGTGGGATGATTAGTTTTCCTTTTATAATTATATTATTTTTAAGCACTTTTGGATTGTTTTTTAATAATATTAAAAATAATACTTGCACAGAAATGTGAAGGTACTTAATGCTATGGAACTATGCCTATCAAATAATTAAAATGGTAATGTTTTATGGCATGCATATATTACCCCCCAAAAAGCAGAAACTGATAAAATAAGAAATAGAGAAGAAATCATCAAAATGAAAGCTAATTTAGATAAAAACAGAAACACTTGGAGGAAACCTAATGAAGAAAATAGCCCATGAGGATTGTAAATGTCGAAGTGGGGGTGTTCTTATAATTTGCAGTATCTACATCTGTTGTTCCACCCTCTGTCATTTCTGATCTGTATGGAGTACATTTGAAAATCTCAAACGAACTGGGAGATATTAAAAAAACAAAAAACAAAAAACCTGGTAATATCATTTCACACTCATTGCCCATTAGAATGTGTACTATAACAAAACAAAGCAAAACAGAAAATAATTATAGACGAGGATATGGAGAAATCGATACTGCTAAACTGCTGGTCAGAATATAAAATAGTTTAGCTGCTAAGGAAAACAGTATGACAGTTCTCCCCCCCTCCAAATTAAAAATAGAATCAACAGAGGATGGCAAGTTTGCAGAGAAAGAGGAGGCCTCTTACACTGCTGGTGGGAATGCAAACTGGTACAGTCACTCTGGAAAACAGTATGGAGTTTCCTCAAAAATAAAAATAGAACCGCCCTACTACCCAGCAATCACACTTAGACATTTATCCAAAGGATACAAAAATGGTGACGCAAAGGGGCACATGCACCCCAATGTTTATAGCAACAATATCCACAATAGCCAAAATATGGAAAGAGCCCAGATGTGCACTGCCTGATGAATGGATAAAGTGGTATATGTAGGGGCACCTGGGTAGCTCAGTTGGCTAAGTGTCTGCCTTTGGCTCAGATCATCATTCCAAGGTCTTGGGATAAAACCCTATTTTGGGCTCCCTGTTCAGTGGGGAATTTGCTTCTCTCTCTGCCCCTCTGCCTGCTTATGCACACTCTCTCTCTTTCTCTCAAATAAATAAATAAAATCTTTTTTTAAAAAGTGGCATATAAATAAATAGATAGATATAATGGAATATTACTCAGCCATCAAAAAGAATGAAATCTTGCCATTTGCAATGAAATGGGTGGAACACAAGTCAGTCCAAGAAAGACAAATACCATATGATTTCACTCATATGTGGGATTTAAGAAACAAAACAGAGGATCATAGGGGAAGGGAAGGAAAAATAAGATAAAAACAAGGAGGGAGGCAAACCATAAGAGACTCTTAGCTGTAGGGAACAAACTGAGGGTTGTTGGAGGGGAGCTGAGTGAGGGGATGAGGTAACTAGGTGATGCACATGAAGGAGGGCACTTGATGTTATGAAGACTGGGTGTTATATGCAACTGATGAATCATTAAAGAAACACCATATAATCGAGCAATTTCACTTCTGTGTATATACCCCCCAAAAAAATTGAAAGCAGGATCTTGAAGAGTTATTTGTACACTCATATTCATAACAGCATTATTCACAATAGCCAAAAGCAACTCAAGTATTCATCCACAGATGAATGGATAAACAAATGCAGTGTTTACATACAATGGCATATTATTCAACCTTAAAAAGGAAGGAAATTCCAATACATGCTACATGGGTGAAATTTGAAGATATCATGTTAAATGAAATAAACCAGTTGCAAAAGAACAAATGCTGTATGATTCAACTTATATGAGATATCTAGAGTAGTCAAATTTATAGAAACAGAAAGTAGAAGTCGCTAGCAGTTGGGAGGAAGGGAGAATGAGGAGCTATTGTTTAATATGTATGAGTTTCAGTTTTGCAAGATGAAGAGTTCTGAGATGGATGGTGGTAATGGTTGTTCAGTAATGTAAATGTACTTAATACCATTGAATGGTATGCTTAAAAATGGTTAAATGATAACTTTTATGTTATGTGTATTTTGCCACAATTTAAAAAAAAAGCAATCAATTAAAAGAGTAATATGGAGCATATAATTCTTTTTCCAGATCATTTCCAGTCATTCATACATCCATCTGTGTACATGCATCAAGAGCAATATAGAAAAATGTCATCGAATTTTAGGAGTGTTATATAGATGGTATGAATTTAGATATTATTTTCACATTTTTTGGTTGTGTTTTTCTTCTTCTTTATGCTTTGCCATATTGCTTGAAAACTTCCTGATAAGCATATGTAATTCTAAAAAATAAAGTATAGAAACATTAGAAAAATCAAAAGAAGTTATCCCAATAGGTAACATTGAAAATAAACCAATCACCAGGCATGAAAATAAAAGAATGCTCAAGAAAACAAACAACATATATTTAAATGTTGCTCTTTTTGTTAATCTGATCATCACTTCTTTTTTTAATTTAAATTCAATTAGTTAACATACAGTGTATTATTAGTTTCAGAGGTAGAGGTCAGTAACTCATTAGTCTGTATAATACCCAGTGTTCATTACATCACATGCCCTCATTACTGTCCATCACCCAGCTACCTCATCCCCCTAGTCAGCTCCCTCCAGTAACCCTCAGTTTGTTTCCTATGGTTAAGAGTCTCTTATGGCTTGTCTCTCCTCTGATTTCGTCTTGTTTTATTTTTCCCTCCTTACCCCTATGATCCTCTGTTTTGTTTCTTAAATTCCACATTGAGTGAGATCATATGAAAATTGTCTTTCTCTGATTGACATTTCACTTAGCATAATACCCTCTAGTTCCATCTATATCATTGGAAATAGCAAGATTTCATTTTTGTTGATGGCTAAGTAGTATTCCACATATATGTATATGTATGTGTGTGTATATATGTATAGTACATCTTCTTTATCCATTCATCTGTTGATGGACATCTGGGCTCTTTTTATAGTTTAGCTATTGTGGACATTACTGCTATAAACACTGGGGTGCAGGTGTCCCTGCTGATCACTACATTTGTATCTTTGGGGTATATACGTAGTAATGCAGTTGCTGGGTCATAGTGTAGCTCTATTTTCAACTTTTTGAGGAACTTCCATACTGTTTTCCAGAATGGCTGCACCAGCTTGCATTTCCACCAACAGTGTAAGAGGGTTTCCCTTTCTCCATATACTTGCCAACATCTGTTGTTTCCTGACTTGTTTAATTTTAGCCATTCTGACTATTGTGAGGTGGTATCTCATTGTGGTTTTGATTTATATTTCCCTGATGCTGAGCGATGTTGAGCATTGTTTCATGTGTTTCTTGGCCATTTGTATGTCTTCTTTGAAGATTGTCTGTTCATGTCTTCTGTCCATTTCTTGATTGGATCATTTGTTTTTTGGGTGTTGAGTTTGATAAGTTCTTTATAAATTTTGGACATTGGCCCTTTATCTGATAAGACATTTGCAAATACCTTCTCCCATTCTGTCGGTTGTCTTTTGGTTTTGTCAACTGTTTCCTTTACTGTGAAAAAGCTTTTTATCTTGATGAAGTCCCAATAATTCACTTTTGCCTTTGTTTCTCTTGCTTTTGGAGACTTGTCTAGCAAGAAGTTGCTGCAGCCAAGGTCACAGAGCTTGCTGCCTGTGTTCTCCTCTAGGATTTTGATGGCTTCCTGCCTCACATGTAGGTCTTTCATCCATTTTGAGTCCATTTTTGTGTATGATGTAAGAAAATGGTCCAGTTTCTTTCTTCTGCATGTGCTGATCATGACTTTTAAACCTGGAGTGCGTTTTTGTCTTTCCTCCCAAGAAAACCGAAGATAAAATATGCCACATCCCTGAAGCCTTGATTGTAGGAGCAAATTGTTCGATGTAGTTTCAATATATGTACTTGAAGACACTGTATTTCATTAAATGCTTTATGCACTTTCATCATAAAATATCTTGTGTTATCATTTTTCCTATCCATTATTATTATCCAAGATGGGCATTTCTTGTTTCTTTCCTAGTCCACCTAATATCTACCCATCCTCCAGCAGAGAAAAAAATAAACATCCCTGATGAAACTTATGATACTTCATTGCCTCTGGTATAAAATCTAAAGTGCTCATCTTCATCAGCTAAACTCATTATGATATTGCTCTTTTGTATTTGTCAAAACATATTTTGATTCACATCAAAAAGTCTATTTAACTCCGGCCAATATTGCTTTTAAACAATGCTTCAGACAGCATGCTAATTTAATTAACCATTTTTGTCCCCAAGCAACAATTTACCTCTTTCCCACCTTCTATTCTTCTGTTCCAATCTTGAATGCCATGGTCAAGATGAAAAATAAAGCCTCTCTGTCAACTGTGAAAGAAATTCTTCCATCTTTACATGTATTCCTGTGATTTTTTTTTTAACCAGGATAGCATTTAACTCAAAATCTGTTTAATAGTTATCTTCTATTTACTATTTTGCCCTTAATTTTCATTCCCCAAATAGATTTAAAACTAATTGAAAGCAAAGGTTGTAATGCATTCTTCATTTTTCATAATAAATAGAACAGTTTTTGATACATGATAGTCATTTATTACTTGATTCATCTAAAAATACTTCTTTTTAAAGGCAAATAATTATCTCTAATTTACCTTTGGTGTAAATTACTTCCATTTACCTCAGGCGTCAAATTAAAGTAAGTTTTTACCATTAAAATATTTGTTGTACTTTAATTCTTAAAAGTATTACTTAAAAGGAAATAAAAAAATCATCTCTAGTTCCAGACAATATTTTGACTTTAAATGATGAACGTTAAATGCTATTAAATCAAGTAGGTGAGTTGATAGGTTTATTGAGGGTAGGAGAGTAAAGGAGAACTTTATCAACACTACTCAACAAATATTTATTGCATATCTGCCTTGTGCTAGGGAATCTACTAAATGCTCGAGATACCAGATGGAACAAATTTGGCATGGCCATTGGTTCACCTATATAGAACTTACTGTAAAGTGAAGAGGTCTGCAAGCAATGTGATGAAGGGTGATTAGGGCTATCTTATTGTAAGCACAGGATATTACGGAAGCAGAGGGTGCTTCCCAGAGGAAGTATGGTATAAGTGGATAGTTTTAAGTGTCTAAGAAAAAATATGACAAGTGAAAGAAAAGAGTACTTTCTAGGACTTGAATAAAGTATATGACTGCCCGATAAATTGGGCGGCTGGAGAGTGAAGAGATGGCAAGAGATCAGGCTGTTCTATCAAAAATACATGTAAACCATATCTGTCACTTCTGTCATCTATGACAACATCTATGATCTCTTCCCTGCCTAGTCTACTGCAATAGCTTTCTAACTGGCCTCTTAACTTCTCCTCTTTCTCCTACACAGCAAAAGGTATGAGCTTTTTCAAAAAATATAAACTATATGCCAATAATTACCTGCTTAAAGTCATCTAGTACTTTATAGTTTTATCAGTATGAAAGTCAACTTGAACCCTGTCTTCCTTGAAAGCTTTATCTCTTTATAATACTCAACTTATCATATTTCAACCACAGCAATCTTTCAATTACTCAGAGTCAAGACAATCCTTCTTATGTAAGAGACTTCAAATTTATTTGTCTTGTATCCTCAATCCTCCCTTTATCCTCATCTTTTTGCTGGCACCTTTAATTCTCAACTTCAATATTTTACTTTCAACCAGGTCTCACTTGGAAGCTCAGTGAATTTACCTGATTTATTTTGTTGATCACCATATGATCAGCCACTAGGAATAAGACTGACATATAGTTGGTGCTTAGTAAATATTTGCTCAAATGAATGAGTAGAGGAAATTTAAATAATGGTTCAGTAAGAAATGACAAGTTGTAAGCCTTCCTGGCTGCTGTATGTAAATGGATTGGAGACCATTTGTTTAAAAACAGAAAAAAATAATTGGAAGACAGAGTAATCCCATTGAGCAGGGAGAGATAATGGCAGCAAAGTCTAGGAACATGGAGAATATTGGGAATATACATAGTTTGAAAGGGTATTATAGGCATATAATTTATGGCACTTTTTAAATGATTGGATTGGTTAATAAGTGAAGCATAGACAAAAGAGTCATGGAAGAATCTAATTTTCTGCCTCAGAAAATAAGGGGAATTGTGCCCTTTTTTTTTTAAGAAAGGAAACCAAAAAAGCAAGAAAATTTTAAATTTTGGAAGTTTTGAACAACCTGATTTTAGGTACTTTTTGGACATATAGGTGAAAATGTCCAGATAACTATAATATATAATGATATGCAGCTTAAGGGAGCAATGTAATTGAAGCTAAACTGATGTCAATCATCTTCTCTTATGGTTGACAACTGGAAACATGCTATTGAATGAGCTTGCTTGAAGAGAGGATTGGGGAGAAAGAAAATAAGATTCTTAAGACATTTAAAGAGAAAAACAAAACAAGAAGAAAACAGAGCTTGCAAAGAAGATCAAAAGAAATGGTTTTGGACAAAACTAAGGGAATTTGCTATCATGAAATCCAAGGGATGACAATGCTTGAAGTGTGAGGAGATGGTCCACAGACTCAAATAATGCATAGGAATAATTTACATAAAGAGTCTATTAAATTCTTCACCAAGATAATGGCTGAGTCTGTTTTATTTCATTTTGGAAGCAGTGGCTAAAATTCACAGTTAAATGCTGAATGGGATTAGGACACAATAAAATGAAGACAATTTTTTCAATAGGTCTACCAATAAAGGGTAAGAAAAGAAAAACAATAGTACCAAGAGGGGATTTTATGTACAAAGTATTATTTGAAGATGAAGAGACTTACATAATTAGCTCTTTATGGGAAGTATCTAATTAAGATCTGAGTGGTAGAAGACAGCTAATAATTCAAAAAGGGGCATCTCACTCTGAGAAGGCAGGAATATTTGAGAATCATATACAGATAGATGTGTTATAGACAAAGGAGATTCAAGAAAATGTATAATAAACCTAGTGTCCAGAAAATAGTATTGTTCTTACCCAGTGTCTTTTATTATCTCTGGGAAGTACAAGATAATGTCACTATTTCAGAGTGGGACAAAGTTGGACTTGTCAAAGATAACAGAAGACTGAAGTTTTGAGATGGCTACATGACTCTACACTAATTGGGTGAAATTATTAAATTGATGACTTTTATTTGCAATATTTTAAACTAAATTCTACTTCATATTCCCATGAACTTCAACATGTTTAAAATGCTTCTATTGTGTAAATTTGCATGAGTAGAATAATTCAATACTGTAGAATAAAAGAGATAATAATATCACACATATACCTTATTCTTTACTTACATCCATTTGAAAAATCTGATGGGATTGTCTAAAAAAACATTTCATTAAGAAGGACGCCATAGTAGGAAGGACCAGGTTATATTCAGATGGTCAATTTTCGTATTGAGATGAGGCCAACATGTATACTTATAAACACTTTCAGGTTAAGCTGATTTGCCTTGCATCTCCCCTATACAAATAATTGCTTACTATGAAGACATGTATTAAAATTGTTGACTAAGTTTTAGACTAAAATAGTTCCAGATTATGTTAATATCACAGTTATATTTTTCTAACTGCCTTAATGCAGAATTTAACCTGTTCAGTTTTGAAACATAAGACTTTGAAAACATTTTCAAATTTATAATGCTGCCTAGAGATAGCTTATTCCCTGCTATGTCAAGATGTCAGAGATCTATTATTGTTAAAGATCTATTATTATCCTTAATGGATAAATAAGCAATTATTACATTCAAAGAGAAAGTGGCTTCATTATAAAATACAAAAAAATAAGTAAATAAATCCCAAATTCTTACATATCAGCTTTTTATTGTCAATGCAAGAAACTGTAATGGGAAAAAATACATCAAAATATGTTGTATTGCTTTTGCTATTATGGTTCTATACCAACCTCTAGAGAAAGTATTATTATTAATAGTAGTTATTGCTCTTGAAACTATATTGCCTTTCCAATAAAATATAATCCAGAGATCTTGAATTTTATAAAACTAGCCTGGAAACAGATGTTATAACAACAAAGGTACTTCTGATTTTATATCCAAAAGTCATAAAAGTAATTACAGGAGTTGCTGCCCATGTTAAATCCCCCTGATGATTTTACTGAATAATATTTTTTTCTTTCTTCAACTACTTAATGGTTTTACCTTTTACCATTTGATAAGTTGTGAACTAGCCCTTAGCTTTTATAGGACCAATTTCTTGAAATATTTTTAAGAGTGGGAGCCTCTGTACACACAGATAATGCCTAATAGTATATGTTTCTTTATTGCTAGATAATATTCACTCCAGATTTTCCCAATTGTTCAGTTATGCCTAAACAACATTGAAAATCACATAAAAACACTTTAGTCAACAATTATGTGAATTAGTGAAATGCAGCTTAAATAAATATATATTAGCTTCATGAAGCAAGACTATTGTAAAGTTTATGCATTTTATGTTTTTTGACTAGCTTGTCTACTATAATAATCAGTTAAATTCTGTTTGGGGTTAGAATTCTGTATCTGGGGCATTTGGATTGAAATATGTGAGATGTCTGGAATTATTTGATGATATGAGAAATATTTAAGATTCTCTTATATTTATATAAAAATAACATAATTATAAATAATATATGGTGAAATTCCACTTATAAATGTTTGCATTTCCTATAAAGAAAAAATAATGGAGCAATTAAGCAACATGGCCAAGCAGTTTCCATTTTAGTCCATGATAAATTTCCTTCTTTCTTTCAAGTGAATTTGACCATCAATTTTGATGTCCTAAGTCATTCTTACCTTCACTGTATTCTGTATAGAGTCATGCCCTTGAATCAGGAAATACATTATTTTCAGATTATCCTAAGTCAACTAGTCAAAATTATCCTAGTAAAATCCTGTCAGTGTCTTCTGTGGAGGTAGGTAGACCTCTTTTCTGTTTGTTGCTGTTCACTTACTCATGTCACATCTTTCCCTGTATCTGGCTGAGTCAAGTCAAGTCTTTCTCTCCCATTTTGTGCTCTACAGTAGGACGGCAATAGAAGAGATTCTCAACATCTTTGCCTGGAAAGAATCTTTTACTGATTAGAGCTGAAGATATAAAAGTTTCTTTAGATAGAAATGAAGATATAATGACAGTTCATAGTATAATAGAGTGAATTTCTTTCCTTACAGTAGCAGCTAATGAAACATGTGTTTAACGAAGGAGAGCCAAGAAGCTGGAATACTGGTTAGGAGGAGATACTTAACGTGTATGTAGAAGAGATGATTTAAATCATGATAAAATGGGGGTGTCTGGTTGGCTCAGTTGGTTCAGTCACCAACTCTTGATTTCAGCTCAGGTCATGATCTCAGCGTCATGAGATCCAGCCCCATGTCAGACTCTGCACTTAGTGCAGAATCTGCTTGGGACTCTCTCCCTCTGCCCCTCCCCAATGCTCTCTCTCTCTCTCTGAAATAAATAAATAAATATTTTAAAAAATCATGAGAAAACAACCCTTTTATAATTCACAATTTTGTTTTACCGATCTTTTGCATTTTCCCCAATATTTGTAGTATTTCAATAATGTTAGAACAAGGTTTCTAATTAAAAATTGTAAATTTAACTCTTGCAAAAATTAGACCAAAATAAATAAGCTAAAGATTCAAAGTGATAGGGGCACCTTGGTGGCTCAGTCGGTTTAGTGTCTGACTTTAGCTTGGGTCATTATCTTGGGGTCCTGGGATCGAGCCCCAAATCAGGTTCTATGCTCAGTGGGGAGTCTGCTTTTTTCTCTGCCCCTCCGTGTCTCTCACTCTCTCTCTTTCAAATAAATAAATAAAGTCTTAAAAAAAAAAAGATTCAAAGTGGTTCATTCATTTAAGAGTAAGGGGAGAGGGGATGAGTAGCTTTTGTATTCTTTTATACTTGCATAGCCTAAAGAGGATAGTAAATTGCACATTGTTGTAAATATTATAAGAACTGCTAAATTATCTGTGGCGAGTATATATTTTATACAATTGGCAATATATATTATTCAGTTTACTAGATTTCAAGGCCTTTTACCAGTGCTTTATATGTAATCAATTTATAGTGTATTTAGGATTGATGCGCTAGAATACAATTTTTAACTAATTTTTTAAGAGTCCTTTATCAAGGATCTACTACTTCTAGGCTGTTGGCTATGCATTGAATCTAAAGTTGTGGCTATATCTTCATTTTTAACTATCTACATCTACATCTATTATCTATATCACCGATACCTGTCTATATATCCCCCTGACCTCATAAAACTTTCAGTCCAGCAGGAGGAAAAAGGGAAAATTTAATACTAGGAAATATTCCACATGCTACAGCTACATAAGGGAACAACTGGGATCAAATATGACGGAATATTTAAGCATCTAGTATAACTTCATTGGAAGTTATAAACTGGAAAAGTGGCCTAAAATTATTTAAAATTTGAATAAATTGTCAACATTTAAAAATTGATATTAGAGAGAATGTCTGTTTTCCCAGCCTGCTTTGAAAAGCTGGAAGATGTGACAATATTGAGCACACACCCACGTAGCACTGGTCTACAGGCCCGACAAAGGTCACCTCTTGTAGACAAGGGACACATCAGCCTGGATCTATACATCCTACTATCCCATGTTTACATATTGACAGTGGGGTCGATAGTTGACATTTTCATTTGATATCCAGCTGGTTAAAATTTACTTTATATATTAAAAAGTCAAAAGTACACAAAGTGAGAAAAAAAGAACAAAATAGAATAATAGGTTTTCTTGAAAACACAGCCTGTGTAGGTATGTGTGATTCTTCCAGGGCAAGAGATTTAAAGCTTTCTGGAGTAACTGACATATAAGCTAAAACCCAAACAAAGGAATAACAAGGGAGAGTTTAGCTCTTAGGCATTTAATCTCTCAGGTAATAAACATTCACAGGTACCTAATATGTGGCAGGCATTGCGGTACATTGTTTTAGAAATATACCTAGTTCCTGCTCTGATACAGTTCATAGTCTACTAAAGGAAAAGTATGTGCCAAGACCCAGGATCTGGCAGAGCATGAAACAGAAATTGAGTAAGTTTACTATGGTAAAAGGTAGAACCTGAGAGTAAGAATGTTGATAGGTTACTTTAAAGAGAGAGACAGGTTCTATATTGAAGGCCTTATGAGCTGTGTTAAGAAAATCTGACTTTATGTCTCTGCAATTTGGAGAACTAATTGGAGAGGTGGCACATGTGCTCTAGTTAGCTTACTGCATCAGTAAAATGAATGACAGATGATAATGTGCTGAATTAGTGACGGTGGAGGTGGTCAGGAGTGAACTGAATAGTTACATAATTCCTAAGTGAACATTAGTGCAGAGGCATTCACCCCATCTTTCTCAGTGTCTCACGTATTTCCTGGTACAGAGAAGACGTCAGCAATTTTGTATAAATTGTTTTGTTATAAATTGTCTTATTTGTTATCAGTTGTGCCTGGAACACAAAAAGCCCTCAATAAGTGACCAATATGATCATGAGGAAAGATACTGACATGGTAGTGAACATCAGCTCTGGAATCAGAGTGTATTTGAATGCCGAATTCAGACTGTGTTGTTTAATTCTAGGACCCACTTTTCATTTGTCGTGTGTCATGGAGGCACATTATTTAAGGTTATTTTTCCTCAGTTTCTTCATGTGTAAATGAAGCTTATATTATTAGTTGGCGCAAGGATTATGCATGCAAAGGACTTAGAGCAGTGCTCAGCAAATACGGAGAGATCCAAAGTCCTGGGTCTATCCTAATTAGTGAGATGGGCACTTGTGCCTTTCTGACCCTTGTCCTGCAATAATTCTTTGATCCAAGTGACTACAGGCTTGCTCAGCAACCTCAGAGATAGTCTAGTTGCTAAAAAGTAGCTAGGTATGAAAATAGGAAAAACGATAGTAAAATCACAGTAGAATATGGAAGATGCATTTATCTCGAACAAACAGATCTTGCAGTTCTAAACCTATTAGCAATGACAACAAAATAAGATGGTTCAGTACATCGGCTACATTGTAGTTTCTCTGGAACCACAGTGATCATAGTATCAGAGAAATGTAACAAGGCTAGAAGGTAGAATTGTTTTAAATAAAGCACAATTACAAAGGAGAAAAACTAGCAGAGAGGAGGAATAAGAAGAGAATGCTCACACTAATTTGCTTTCCCTTTCAGATTTGAAGGATCATTCACCCAGCAGTCCAGTAGACTAAAAAGTGTATTTCATTTTGTTTGTAGGTAATCATTGGTCTAAACAGATGTTGCCTTATGTAACAATGAGTAAAATTTATCAAGACACAGGATGCCAACCAATGATGGTGGCAAAGGAGTCTCCAAAACAATTGAAAAGAAACAATCATAAAATACAAGTGATCAGAATTTTTGGTGTGTTTCAATTTAAAAAGACTTTTCTAAAGTGAGAACTTATCTTGGCCAATGACTGCCCTTCCTTCCCTCAAGGTAGAACTTGAATCAAAGGTTAGTTAGCTTATTTCCCAATGGTATTGGGAGCAGGAATGAGAGATACAGAAGTGGGACAGGGGGAGAGCAAAAATAAAAAGATAAATTCAAGAATTAGGTATGGAGGATGGTTTAAGAAGTTGGTCTCCAACTTGACAACTAATGTTTAATCCTGTGAGACATTCTGTGGAGCCTTCAAAAAAGAATCCCAGAACTTCGAGCAGGAATGGGCCTAATAAAGAGGAACACTTATCCATTGTCCAGCATCCCTCATTGGTCAAGTGTGGCATTTAGAGGATTCACGTGTAAGTGGCTGTTGTGTCACATGGAAAGGCCCTAAGTCTGGAAGCAAGAGGCACAAAGGCCAGATGCTGGCAGGGTGACCCTGTGAAACAGGTGAAATCTGCTCTGAATCAGTCAATTTAAAATTGGCTGGCTGTGCTGACAGAATTTAAGTGGTATCCAAAAGGAGTCCAATACAGTCTGAACATTATCAGGGTAAAGCGTTAAACTATAAGGATGAAGAATATATCCTGTAAGTATTCCGTGAAGGAGGAGATTTTCTTCAGTCAGTTCAAAATTTGTTGGCCTCAGACTCATAAACAATAATAAATACCACAAGAATGGGAAGAGTTTCCATTCTGTTTTATTTGTAAAATGTTATTACCCAATAATTTTATTCCCAGCAAATGAGTAAAAATCGTTTTTCTCGTAGTTGGTGTTTTTGTTGTCATTCTCACAATGAGGCTAGAAAGACATTCTTGCATATGAAAAGCCTCAAGTATCATTAGAGATATATACATTTCTGGAAAAAAATTATCTAAAATGGGTTTCCAGGCAAGGAGAGTAGAATCCAAAAAGGAGCTAAAACAGTGTGGAAGATAAGTTATGAGAGAACAGGGATTCGACAAATCAGAGTGTGACAAACACCCTGTAATGTTTACCCACTCACTTTATCTACATAGATCACTCCACTCCACTCCTTACTTTCTACCACAGTGCCTACATTCATTTCTTTCCTAGAGCTTACTATTTGAAAATATTTATGTGTATAATCAATACATTATTCTTGGTCTCCACTAAACTACAAGGACCAGGAGCATCAAAAGTATATATTTTGTTTGCCATTGGAGAGTCAAGACCATGTTCATTGTGTCAAATTATATGCACTCAGTATACACTTATTGAATAAACTAATGTATTAACTTCCAACTAATGGAAGAGGAAGGTGAAATTGTACTCCCAAAAGCATAAATAAGTGCTCTATAAATTCAAAAATTCTTTGAAGTTGTTTGATTTGTTTTAGAAATTCAAGCACATTTTAAATTTTATCGCCTACTATATCCATGTTGTACTGATTAATAAAAATAATGCTTTAATTTGCTTATCTGGAGTAATATTTTTGCTCTAGAGACATGGCAAATGTTTACTAACCAAGAATTCAGCCCCTCTAATGCTGAATGTCTCTATTTAGGAAAAAAAAGTTTAAATATAATGTATACTTAATATTTTACTAACTGATAGGTTTTTAGCAAGACTTTCAAATGGCTTTTTCTGATTAGATAAAGATTTAAAGATCCATCTCCCCCACTTCTGCAGAGTATAAGGTTTGCTCTCTTTTTTCTTCTTTTTTCAAGAGGGGGGAGTGGCATAGGGAGACAGAGAGAATCTTAAGCAGGCTCCACACCCAGCATGGGAGCTTGACACAGGGCTCGATCTCACAACCCGGAGATCACAACCTGAGCCGAAATCAGGAGTCAGACACTTAACCAACTGAGCTACCCAGGCACCCAAGTTTTGTTCTCTTGTACTTGGTGTCACTAGGCTCTAATTTCTTGCTTGACCATAAAACAATTTAAAAGATAAATTTAGCTTTTACCAACATATAAAAACTCTGCCATTTGGAATTTTTGTATTTAGAACATGAAATGTGAAAGTCATCTAGCTTCTGGCTGATAAACAATTTTTCCTTCCTTCCTGGGTATCATAGAATAGAATGAATAGAAAAGAAAAGTCCTGGGGAGTTTGGGGGGACACATTATTTTCCTTGATGATATATTTCAAATATATTCCTTGATGATATATTTTCCTTGATGATGATAGCGCTCAGGTCCTTAAAAAAGGCAGTTCTGGACTGTAGAACTGGCAAGAACGTTTCAAAAAGATTTACATCTCAAAGGGGCAAAGAATGAAATTTCAACTTATTTTTAAAAATAAATGCTCTAAGAAAAGCTAGGTCAGGGGCCTACAGTCTGGAAGGAGCTTATCTAATGTTAAATCAAGAAGTTTTGTTAAGTAATTCAATTTGTAGTCTGACCCCTATATGGTTAAGTGATAGATTATTAGGAGTTATTGTTCTGAACTTATTATTTTCTTATAATTTATGTATTCTGTATTTTTAGGTAATTTATGTAGAGGAAAAAAATGGTTCTCTCAAATCCAATTACAGACTAATTTCCACACAGACAAAATGCTACACGTGTTGGTATAAAATGATCCTAGATTATACCACTCACAAGTGTTCCCATGATAGATTTTCATTTTCATTATCAAAAAAAAAAGCAGCTGTTCAATTTTGACAATTTAAATATTGGAATTCTATGACAGGATACAGTGTTCTTTCTTTTTTTTAAGACTTTATTTATTTATTTATTTGAAAGCGACAGATAGCAAGAGAGAGACCACAAGCAGTAGGTAGGGGCAGAGGGAGAGGGAGAAGCAGGAGCCCAACATGGGCTAAATCCCAGGACCCTAGGATCAGGACCAGAGCCAAGAGCAGATGCTTAACCAACTGAGCCATGCAGGCGTTATTTCAAGATAGACACACATGGTGCCAACAGACCATTAAGTAATGATTATTAACCCTAGGGAATCAAAGTAGAAGTAGTTGCATGAAGACTTGGTGATTGGCCTTCATAAATCTGTATTGTCAGTGACAAAGCAGAGTAGGAAATGTATGTTGTTCTAACTCCATAGCCCATATTCTCTTTTTTTACACATGATGAATCTCTTATCATAATTGTATAATATCATCAATTAAATCTGTATGTGTACTATCATAATCTATATGCAGTACATGTATGTACTATGGTACAAATTTTGCTACTATGCAAAATAATTAGCAGACATACTTTTTCAATATTAGCTTCTAAAATGAGAAAAAAACACAAGCTTAGATTTAATAAAGTTCGAGCAATCATTAAAAATATTCAATATGTAAATTTTATAAGAAAAGCAATATATATCCTGTGGGAAATAAGTATTTTTGTCTGTAATGGAGATTAAATTAAGAGGTATTTAGAAATTGGGTGTGGAAGTGTTCAGTTCTATACCAGGTATGTTACAGAAGCAATAATAATTTACTAAAGAAGAAATTAATTTACTGAAAAATTACAAAGTGGCAATACCACCTTGAAAATGTGAAAAAACAGTTTTTAATTTGTAATTTAATTAATTTCTACACAGTAGGAGGTCCAGGGGAACCTAATTAATTATTACTCTTCCCTAATGAATTCTGATTAATTAGAAGTTCATTTAATCAATATATTGTTCAAATGGGAATAAAAATATCACCATATTTCTTCTATAGCTGGACAGAAAAACTTGTTTCTTTTTTTTTTTTTAGAAAAACTTGTTTCTTATGTAAGGATGAAAATTGTATTAAAAAAGAAATCTCCATAATGAATTAATATTATCCTTATTCTCTCCCTTATCTCTTATATGGATGTATAGCTGGAGAATAAGCCCCCATAGCAGGTGGGTAAATGAAGGGCCTCATGGTGGGAGTGAGGAGGCAGGCAGTGGAGAATTCCTGCCTCATTTATCTTAAAGGAAAGGAAAGAAAAAAGCACGGTTTGTATCTACCCCAGATATTTACTACAAACTCAGATATGACTAGGGCTGTACACTTTGAAAGTGTATTTTATTAGATCTTCCCCTCAAATATCTTCCTCAGAGAATTGTTTCAAATGGGCCATTTGAGGGTGCTGAGCTAGGAAATGTGCCCAAGGTAAAAATCTGTTGTTGACAATTTGGTAACTATCAATTGGATTTGCAGAATTTACCTGAAGAAAAAAAAATCTTTGGGTTTTTGATAGGTCTTAGAACACAGAGCTTAAATTTTATCAGTCATTTGCCTTTTTTTATTAAGAAAAAATATAGCAAACATCTGACTCCTTGCTAAGGGGTAGGAATATTTATTTCTTACATCAGCTCTATAAGCTAGTTTTCACTAGGGTCACCTTTTTCATGTTTGGAAATCAAAAGTTTGAAAAGGTTAAATACCTTGGCCAAAGTCTTTAGAGTAATTAAGATTGATGGAGCTTTTATTATAACCCAAGCCAACTAAATTTAAGAATCATGATTTCATCACTCCTGAGTTTGCAATCACCTTGAGAGTATTCTTCCAATTTATTGGAATACCTTGAGAGTATTCTTCCAATATATTATTGAAAATAATATATTTTCATATTTATTAATACCTTGAGAGTATTCTTCCAATATATTATTGAAAATAAGAAGGTTTTATGTATATTCAATTTCAGGCTAAAAATCTAAAAGATACAGTATTATGCTTTCCCAAAGTATTGAACTTGGTGTCAGCAGAACATCCCATAAGGCCGAGTCGCTTAAATTATTAACATTTCTGAGGATCATTTCATTAATATATGATACTTGAAATATAGTATCATTATGTTTTTCACCAACTGTTAGGGGCCATAGAGTTGCATGTAAATTTGTATCCTGCTACTTTTAGTTTCTTCAAAGCAGGAAAAAGAAAATATAAATTTCATTAAATATCCAAACTGTGCTTATCATATGACCATAACATTAACACTAGTACACAGTGTGTAGAATTAGCATAAACATCCATGAATAAAGGAATGAGATAATGGAATTAGTTATAAATAATTTAGAGAAATCCGTGAACTTAAATATATTATGTATATAAATAGATGGGCATGTTTTTAAAATGACATAAAATGTATTTTCCGTGCAATTCCAAAATTACTTAAATGGCACTTTATTTTTTATTTTTTATTTTTTTTAAGATCTTATTTACTTATTTGACAGAGAGAGGGAGAGAGCACAAGCAGGGGGAGTGGCAGGCAGAGGCTGAGCAGAGAGCGTGATGTGAGGCTCCATGTGGTGCTCGATCCCAGGACCCTGGGATTATGACCTGAGCCAAAGGCAGACACTTAACCCACTGAGCTATCCAGGCACCCCTTAAATAGTACCTTAACAAGAAATTATAAAACAGCACTTATATATTTCCAAATGTTCATTTTGAAGAAAATTATACCAAGGATATATATAAATATGATTGGTTCATTACAAATTAAATCATAGGATTTTATATCTGCATATTATTAATTTCATCATATGTCTTAGTTACTGTGTTACAATACTGACATAATTATTAGCTGTGCCCAAATTAGCTCCCTGAAGTATTGCAAAAACCTTTACAAAATTGTTAATTCCAATGTGACTTTATCTATTTTAAAGTACAGAAAAACAAGGGAAATTTCCAAATTAGTTTTATGAAATGATAAAATTCTATCCCCAAGTTGTCAAAAACTACTCCAAAAAAAGCTATATACCAATGATCATTTATGAATTTAAATTCAGAAAAATTAAATAAAAATAGGAAACACAAATTGGTAGCATATTGAAAGAGTAAGAGGATTAAAAATCACGACAAAATGGAGTTTCTACCACCTAAGAGATCCAAGGGCTTCAAAAATATTAACTGTTTTAATATAATCAATCATAATAATATAAGAAGAATCATATGATAATCATAAATTATAAAAATTAAATTATAAATTAAATTAAAAATTGAAAGTATCCATTTATAAGATACTTTTACTTTTAGTAAAAGTACTAAATAAAATAATAATTGATGGAATAATATGGTTTCAGCTAAAGATCTGTTTAATGGAGAAATATAAAAACTTTTCTGCTAAAGTCAAATACATAACGCCCCCTGTTTTTCACTGCTCTTTAAAACAATGTGGGAAACATTCGTCAATGCAGTTAAACAAGAGAAAAAAACACAGAATTTGAGAGAAAAGAATAAATACTATAGGTGATATGTTAGTCCAAATAAATCAAGGAAAAACTATCATAAAAATAGGAAAACTTACTAAAGTAATAGTAATGAAATATACATCATAAAACTGATAGTTTAAATGTATGCAAACAAAGGCATATTAAAAGATAGAATTATAGAGAATATCCCCAATTACAATCAAAAACAATTTTAAAATGTGAGTAGAAAGGGCTGTAAGTAAACCTAGAAAAAAATCAATTTAAAGTGAACGTTAACATCTATAAAACTTCTCAGAATCACATGAAAATTGACTTGAAAAAAATAAGTGAACATACATGTTTGGATAAGTGATAATCATAATAGGAGTTGGGTAGAGGTAAGAATGAAAGAAAAAGAAAATTTCCATAAAAAGAAACACTTGAGAGTCATATAATCTAATTATCTGCACAAATCTCCATAGATTTGTCTTCAAACTGTTTTAAAAAAAATTCAAAAATAGACTTATAATACAATCTGTGTCATTTGAAGAATGACTCTATAATTGCTTACATTGAAGTGTTTATTTTTTTGATGTGATAATTTTATTAAGGCTACATTTTATTCTTAGGGACATATAAATAAAATATAATAATTCTCCCACTTGTACTTGTTTTCCTTTAATTTGGGGACAGGGAAGTGGAATTAGGTAGGAATATAGATGAAGCAAACTGCACATGCATTAATAATTATTGGTGAATTGTAATATTCTTTCTACATTTTATTTATTTTTCTTGAAAGAATTAAAAATGTATCCTAGTTTGGAGTATAAATTATATTGTCAACATATACTTAATAATTTACATTTACCCATCCTACACCCAACAAGTAGTCAAGAAAATATAATGCATTACTTATATCCTTTGACTTGAACACTTATACTTACTGCAACTAGACTTATCCTTTTCCCTAACCCCCACATCCCCACCAAACTAAGGACAAAACTGGCCTTAACTAGGGACAATAAATCTTTTTAATCCTCATAGAAATCTTGCAAGATAGATACGGACATCACAATTTATCAATGAGGAAATTCTAGTTTAAGTCCTTCAAGTTCCTACAGTTATCAATTTTTCTGAACTTTAAATTAGAACATATAGAGCCACCTGAATATTAAGGCAGTTCAACTTTAAAACTTCAAAAGAATAAAGTGTATTCTTTGTATTGTGACCCCTCATATTTTCACTGTATTCTTTCAATTCTCCAATAACTAGAATTTTGCTTTATTACTTAACAGCCAAACAGTAGCACATTTATTACTTAATATCTTCATTTTAATTCTGCATGGTAATCTAGTTCACTATGTTGTTCAATTAACAAGACTTCCACAGGCATTCCAGTTAAGCTTTCTTTAACCTGTGCCTATTTGGCTTTTTTCTCAATAGTATATAACATTAGTATTCCAGTTTCTCAGTGTTAAACCAACTGGAGATTCCATGTTATCAATAAGCCAGTGATTTTCTTTTTATGTTTTCACGTTTAGCATTTGTTTGCTTTTGTCTTTCTGATTCAATATTTTTCTCTGTGATCTCTTTTGGAACCTATAGATCTCTGATCCAGACCGATTTTATGCTTAATAAAGGCTTATTAAAAATGTAGGTAAAAATACTCTTGTTGGCATCATAATAGATGTTGTTTCCATCCAGCATTTTGAGGAAAACCAAGGAAACATCATTTTAATCATAACGTTAATATGAACGTAAGCCACACTTCTTGTGGGAGATATAAACGTAGCTGTTTTCATTTAATTAGATATGGCAAAAGACCTTCAGAATGAAGTATCTATATTTAGAAGGTTAATTATCAGTTCATAAAATGACCTTGAAAAAGATGTGCCTGCCTCTAGACTACAAACAGATGGACTTTTATGGATTTTAAGGAGCAGCTTAATTGTGCCAATAAAATCTAATATGAAACAAAATGGGTTAGGTGAAATTCTTTGCCATCACTAATTAGGCATATGCTGGAGATATTAAAATTACCATCAGACCAAGAAAATTTCATTTATTTTCCCTAAATTCTGATAATAATTATAAGCTAGTTTGCACTATTGCCTTCATTTAGAGTTAGTGTCATTATAAAATTCGTTTGATTAATGTCAAAATCAAAGATTCATACTGAACTCCAGGAGGCAATATATAATGCTGGTTAATAGCACAAGATTAGGAGTTAGTGAGATTAGATGGATAGTTCTCAAAATGGGGCAAATCTTTCCTTCCCTGGAGGACTTTTAACAATATTTACAGATCCTTTTAGTTGTCACAAATGAGTGGGAGGAGCAGTTGCTACTAGCCTCTAGTGAGTAGAAGCCAGGAATCCTACAATGCACAGGACAGCTCCTCACAAGAATTATCTGGCCCTCTAATGTTCATAGGGTCAAAGTTTAGGAACCCTGGGTTACAGTATGTTCTCTGCTGTGCAGTCTCCACATTACTCAATTTCATCAAGATTGAATTTCCTCATGCATGAAAGTATATCAAAATTATATATATCTTAAAGGATAATTGTAAAAATTAACTAAAATAATATATTTGAAAAACAATAGTGCATACAAGAGCTTAAATAATGTTTATTATTTACTTTCTTTTCAAAACTTATTCCCTCACATGTACAACTTGCCATACATAAGATTTTCACACTCTTCATAGTCACACACAGAAAAAACATGAGCACATTTCTCACTGTCTACTTAAATATTTCAGAAATAAATAAATCATTAAATTAATTCCCTTCTGCCTTTTGAACCCACCATTTCTTTCCATCATTTTGCCATATTTTTCATTAAGATTGACTTTTTCTTATCTGGCCTCATTACAAATGTTTCTACCTTTAGTCCCATGCCCCTCAATAGCATTGTTATTACTAGTCTTATAAGGAGTCTTGGGAAAATCAGCTCAGATAAGAAGGAGATATGTGTTGGGTGGAGAGTTATACCATTCAGCTAAGCCAGAAGTAGAGCCAAGTTGAATTTTGGAAGCATAGCAGTATGCTGAAAATCTCCGAAATACGGGTAAAGAGCTGTGTGTGTGACTTTTGGCTTCTATGCAGGATGTAAAAAGCTTAAAACAGCATCATCCTCACTCTTATGAGTACAGCAACAAAAGTAAACCAACACACACATGCGCACGCACACACACACACACACAGAGGGAGGGAGAGAAAGATTAGGAACACTAGTCAATTGGAAAATTCAAATTTTCATTGTCTATCAAAGAACTGAAGTCACAGGTGACCAGACACCAGTAAGAATTCTGGAAAAATCTTTAATTAATCAGTAAGAGGACCCAAAAAATATTATACGATACTTAAATGTCCTATACACTGAGAAAATTGCCAATCTCTCTCAGGTCTTTCTTGAAGAACAATACCATGTGATCACACACACACACACACACACGCACACAATATTGCAAGAGTCCTGAGAAATTGTCACTTTTGGTGCAAGCTCGGGAGCAGGGTGAATACTGGCCACCATAGTAAGGGAATGACCCAAATTATTCTCATTTCTCCTTCACAACAAAAACCTAAAACTTCTGTGAGTGACAATGAATTACTTTAGCCGAAACAATACTGGAAAAGAACAAAGTTGGAAATTTCACATTGTAGCTATCTGATTCCCAGACCTACATTAAAGTTTCACTGATCACAACAATGTGGTTGGAAAAGGTATAGGCATATAAACCAAAAAAAGAACAGAAAGCCCAGAAGGAACACTACCCATATTTGTCAAGTGATTAAAATTCAATGGAATTCAACTTGACAGGAAATAAAAGAGTTTTTTTTTAACAAATGGTGTTGGAATATTCTGAATATTCAAATAAAAAAAGTATATAAAAAATAACTAAAAATAACCCATTCTCCCAAATGTAAAAGCTAAAACCACAAATTTTCTAGAATAAACATGGTAAGAAAACATTTGTGCCCTAAGGATAGTTGAAAAATATTTAGATATGACATTGAAAACACAATTTAAAAAAAATCATAACAAATTAGACTTTATCAATATTAAAATAGTTTGCTCCTCAAAAAGCATTATAAAAATTAAGAGTCATAGGGGTTCCTGGGTGGCTCACTTGGTTAAATGTCTGACTCTTGATTCTTTATCTCAGCTCAGGTCTTTTTCCATGCCTAGCGTGCAGAGCCCAGGCCAGCGCTCGATCTCACAACCCTGAGATCATGACCTGAGCTGAAATCAAGAGTCAAATGCTTAACTTTCTGAGTCACCCAGGTGCCCTCTCACTCAGGTCTTGATCTCAAGGATGTGAGTTCAAGCTGGACGTGGAGTCTACTTAAAAAAACAAAACAAAACAAAAAATTAAGAGTCATAGAATAAGAGAATATATTTGAAAATTACACTTCTATCTATGGATTATATTCAGAATTAAGAAAAAAATCAAACCTCAATGATAAGAAAATAAAACAAGGCTATCCCTATAAAGTCAAAAAGTGCCATAAAGAAAATGACTAGACTAGAGATATTATTGAAAGTATCATTTCCCTCTGAGTTTTTGCTGATCCATGTGGTCTATATTTTTTAATCTGAATTAGACATGGGTTGGAAATACAAGAATCAACAATCTGGAGGCAGTAAGGTTGGAAGTTGGAACAGATATCTTTGTGTGGATACATGCACTCTGAAAAGCAGTATTTTGAGTGGATAAAATAGTATAATACTGATAATTTAAAAGAAGAAGGAGGAATTGCCACTGTAACACTATTTTCTGGATCCTAACCAGTATTCTTAGATATTAAAAAAATAAAATAAAATAAATCATGTAAAAATTTGAAAGGAAACGCAAATTTATAATTAGGAGATAATGAAATATGCATATAGCATACCACAAAAATTATAAGAAATACAATAAGTCAATGGGGGACAATTCCTAGGTATGTAGAAATGAAGATAATATTTAAATTAACAAATAAAAATATTAAAAAAACGGCAAAATCATTTTATTTTTCAATAAAATATTCAAGATTCCTATTAAAACAGAAATACGGATCCCCTCCTGCTCTAAATTACCTAGGCCATATGAAAGGTTCTGGCCAAAAAAAAAAAAAAATACAGGCAGAAGTAATGTTTTTCAACTCCAAAAACAGTCAGGGAAATCTTTAGTTATCATTAACCACTTCATTCTTCCAGTACTACTATGTAGGGGAGGTTGTTATGTCCCATGTGCTACAGTAAAAAGCTAGTAAATGCTCTATCATCCAGTGTCTCAGAAGGATAGATTCGTCAGTATCCCCTGCCAACTTACATTTGACATGATGTATGAATAAAAAAACAAAAACAAAACAAAACGAAAACCTTCTGTTGTATAAATCCATTGAGAATTTTGTTGTCATTGTTGGTATTTCTGCCCCATAAACTATGCTTGCTAAATCAGAATATTGGTATCAGGAATCAGGCCCATGTTATTGTTACAAAGCAACTAAATGTGTAGCAACAGTTTGGAAAGTGAGTTCCAGCGAATAGGTTGGAAAACCAAAATACTATCCAAAATCATTGTAAACTTTTATCAAGATGATACAAAATTTAAAGGAATAAAAAGGGTCCAGAAATTCAGGCAATGTTGGATAAGCCAATTCTTTTAGTTTCTTTTTGTTAAGAGGAAGATAACCCTTCCTATAATTTCCTTGGTTTACTTACCTTCAAGTATGATTGGCCAGGGGCACCTGGGTGGCTCCATCAGTTAAGTGTCTGCGTTTGGCTCAGGTCTGACCAGGGTGCTGGGATCAGGGACCCTGCTTCTCCCTCTCCTGCTCCCCCTGCTTGTGCTCTCTATTTCTTTCTGTCAAATAAATAAATAAAATCTTAAAAACATATATGATTGGGCAATATAGTAATCCATACTAATGCCTAAATCCAAAGAAATGGAACACATTCTTAGATAGACAGAAGAAACCAGCCATCCTGTAGTCTATGATTTCAGTTTGTTGACTAGAACAACATTGTATTAAGGGAGAACAAAAGATCAGAGTGGATAGATAGGTTAAAAAAAAAATAGGGTTCCTCCACTCAAGTATGTTTGCCTCTCAGATTTTTCCTTTACCTCTCTCAATCTCTTTTCCAAGACTAGTAGAATTTACCTCTTTATTTTTATGTCACTGTGATATTTTGGAATTGCACCATCTATAACACTTTACCTGCACTTTTACCATTAAGTTTTTTAAATACAAGTATCCCCCTTTTTGAACACTTTTTGAAAGTTCATATTACACCACCTCACTTTTACAAAAAGACCTACATTTGTACCTGTTTTCACTAACTGAAAGGAATCCAAAGAGGATTGGTTGAACTTCCGACTCTAGATTTTGGCTGAAGTCATGATCTCAGGGTCATGGGATGGAGCCCGGAATTGGGTTCTCGGCTCTGGGCTCAGTGAGAAGTTTACTCTAGATTCTCTCCCTCTCCCTCTGCTCCTCCCACTCATGTTCTCTCTCTCTCTCTAAAAGTAAATAAATAAATCTTTTTAAAAGAAGGGAAATAGTGTAAATGTGGACTTTTGAAAAGTAGGGGATACTCTTTGCTTTACTCTATTTCTGCTTAAGAAAGTTTTCATGGAGCACTCTACTTTTGGATAGTGGGGCAAACCTGTATGACTTTACTTCACCAGATTTTAAGTACTCTTGACAGGTCCTGTATTTTATACATTGTTATAATCTCACATCCAGCATTTAGTAGACACTAAATTAATACTTGTCAAATAGTTGAATAAAAATAAAACAGGTTTATTTTTTGCAGGGATGAATTTTTCAGGTGAGTTTCACATTTAACTTGGCGATATTTTGAAATAAAAAATTAAGCAGCATATGGCAATCAATGATATTTTTAAAAGTGTTTTACTTTTTTTTTTTCACTAATAGTTTTCTTTGCTTATGACTAATTAGTGAAGTGCCTGATTTTCCCCACTGGCCAAATATCTCTTAGATCTTCACAACAATTTTAATATTTTAGTAGTAAGAAAACTTTATTATCTTCCTTATTCTGTTGATAGAATTCAAATAATCTCACTGTTTCTATAAATTAGTTGCCTTTAGAAAAAGTTATTTGCTCTTTGAATTTTATGTTTTCTAGTTGATATTCCAAGGAATACAGTGTTATAAAGTGTATTACTCGGGATTCTTCAGATAAACAGAACAAATAGAATGTGTGTGTGCGTGCGTGTGAGTGTGTGTGTGTGTGTGTGTGTGTGTGTGTAGAAAGAGAGGTATATTATAAGGAAATGAAGGAATTGGCTCACATGAGTATGGAAACCAACAAATCCTGAGATCTGTGGAGTAAGTTAGCAAGCTGAAGATCCTGGAGAGCTGAAGACTGAAGGCCAGAAAACTAGGAAAGCCAATGGTGTATTTCTAGTCCAAAAGCCAACAGACTCAAGATAAAGGTAGAGTCAATATTTCAGTTCAAATTTGAAGTTAAGAAAAAAGCTGCTGACCCAGTTTGAAGACCATTAGGAAGGAAAAAGTATTCCTTCTTAGAGAAGTTCAGATTTTTTTTGTTGTTTGTTTGTTTGTTTGTTTTTCTATTCAGACCTTAAACTGAATAGATGAGGCCATCCATATTATGGAGTGCAAGTTAATATGCAAATTTGCATAGTTTAATATGCCAATTTGAATGTTAATCACACCCAAAACACGCTTACAGAAATACCCAGAGTAATATTTAACTAAATTTCTGGTCCAGTCAGTTTGACACATAAAATTAGCCATCACAATGTGTCCATTATTGCATTTACATGGTATATGTATCTAAGGGAAGATTTTCAAGGTCATGTAAAATTTAGTATGACCATAGCTGGAATCAGTTGTGAAGAAGATAAGAAAATAATTCAGCAAAGAATGTCAATGGCTGAGCAGAAATACAGCTCAACCATGAGCCAGAAGAAAAATCAGTGATGAAAAAAAATACATAAAAAAAAAAGAAAAATCAGTAATATCCTTATGGTCAAAGAAAGACAAGAAATGACGTTCTTGGAGAGCCTGAAAATACTACTAAATAAAAAAACAGTGCTACTTAACTTTAATTTGACCATGATTGAATGACATTGTTACATAGACTTAATCATCCGTGTTACATAGAACTACCCATGTGATTGGCAAATTACTCCAGCTAAGGAGTCTAGGGCAAGACTGTAAATGTCATATATTTTAAAGTTTAACAAAGTAGCATAATTTTAAATATTGCATTTTAAATTTATTTTAGATTTGTTGTTCCTTTAGTTTCCTATTAAAGTCCCTATTGAATGAGTCCAAACTGGATTAGCTTGTTTCTATGCCATATGTTTTGTGAGCTCCAAGTAACAAGGGGAAGATTGAAGGGACACATAATTTTGTAAGGATGAAAAATTTAGGATAACAATGTATTATTTAAGTTAGTAAGAAAAATATTGTTGTTTTTGTTGTTTTTAAATAAATTAACCCCTAAATCCATTGACTTAGTGCAACAGGAGTTTCTTTTCTTCTTACTATGTGAAGGCCAAAATAGATTTTCCTGGTAAGTAGATGGCTTTGCAAATGGCTATTCAGAGACCCAGGCTCCTTCCCCAATTTGGTCAATCCTGATTTAGAACTCTGAATCCTCTGAATTCAGCCAGTATGTTGGGTGGAAAGAAAAAAAAGATAGATAATCATGTATGGGAAGTATTTAGGCCTAGGCCTAGAAGTGACCCGTGTAGATTCTGATAGCATTCTATTTGCCACAACCTAGTCACAGACCACAGCTACCTGCAGGGACAGAAGGAAATAAAATCTGACTCTGTCCAGCAGTTTTTTAAAAAGTGGGTTGGAGAACAAAGAAGCAGTTTCTGCTGCAACTGAGGAGTGAACCACTGTTACTTTTGAAGCGATAAATAAAATCGCTGAGGTGAAAAATGCCAGAGGGTCTCCTCTGAAACCTGTGTGCATGGTATACTGCATTACCTAAAGATAATGTAATAAAACATTAAAATTTTAAGTTAAAATTTTAAATTAATATTTCTTTTTTTATTTTTTTAAAAGATTTAATTTATTTCTTTGACAGAGAAAGAGAGAGAGAGAGAGCACAGGCAGGGGGAGTGGCAGGCAAAGGGAGAGGCAGAAGCAGGATCCCCACCAAGCAGGGATTTCAACGTGGGGCTCAATCCTGGGACCCTGGGATCATGACCTAGGCCAAAGGCAGACACTTAACCAACCGAGCCACCCAGGAGCTCCTAAATTAATATTTCTCATTTTTAAAATGAAGGTTCTCATTTATTTTCTATACATTGTATATTTCTCTGATATAGTTATTCAAGTAAAGACATATTTTACAAAAAATTTGCCAATACATATAAATAGACGAACTGCCATAAAAAACCCAAGATACTCATAAAAGTATACCATAAATGGTCATGGCATTTACCTGATAGTATGTGCCTAAATTCTGGAGGTAGTATTTTTAACCCAAGTGAACAGAAAAGAAAGAAAAGTCAGGAGTTAGATTCCGATTAAAAAGAAAATCTTCCAAAAAAACCATGGGAATCAATAGGGATTTAAAAAATAATAATAAAAAAATACAGAAAACCTGTCAGGTGTCACTAAAATTGGGAAAAATGAAAATCAAATTACCCAAAATATTTGATTTTGCTATTAGAATTTGGAAAGACAATTATGAGAATAAATATTGAGTCTGAAGGGCAATTTTTGAGGGTAAATATTAATTCTGAAAATTAAAGAACAAAGAGGTAGAAAATTGCAATAAAAAAATATCATCTTCAACCAAATCCTTTCCAATTTAAGGTTTAAGTTATATATGTGTGTGTGTGCGTGCATTGGTTTGTGAAAGTGTGTGTTTTATATATTGTTTATAGTGACAAAAATATGTGACTTTAAGTAACTATTAGTAGTGTCAATTATAGTCTGGACAATAGCCACAATGAATAGTATAAGTGCTTAATAAGCTTATGGTACTGTCACCATATATTATCCATCACAAAATATCATTGATTTAAACAAATATTCATATAAAAATAATTATTCATATTATAAAGTTATTTTTCATTTATTTAGATATAAGTATTACAAATATATCATTTTAAAATAAAGTATATGGATAACAAAAGAAAATAAACTGGTTAAGATTTTTCTAAACTTCGTTACAGAGTCTAAATTTTCTGAATCAGTTTTTAAGTCAAAGCAATAGATAATACATATTTTTTTCCACTCAGTGTTATCTCTTTCCAATAAAAAGTTCTGAGAATATGGATTGCTTTTAAAGGAGTGTTTTCTGTTTAAGGATTTTCTTCCAAAAGTCTTCAATATTTTTCCAAGCTGTTGACATCCATTTTTATGTTTTGATACTTGTTCTACTTAATCCATGTTTCCTGCAAGTGAATGTTTTCACACAACAACTAGGACTCATGTGTCTGCTTTCACTGTTTCTTAGTTTATTGACTAAATTGTTTGGAGTTTACAGTTGGGCAGTCACACCACCAAGAATAACAGCTAAGTTGGCACATGCTGTTCTGATAGCAGTTTCTAAGGCCGTTGACTGTTAGACAATTTTAGTAATATTAAAAAGTGGAAAAAAATATTTAACATAGTAATATTAACTTCTTGAAAATGAAGATATATATCTTCACACAGGTGATCAATTTCTTCTTTCTGTCAATCAGTTTATAATTTATTAAAACAGTTTAATGAGAGAAGAGGAATTTATAGAAATATTGGATATAGAATCAGAAGGTAGGAAGGGGCACTTTCCATCTTGCCATTAAATATGAAGCCCTTATAAAAAGTATAACTAAAATGATATACTTTACATAATCAACTATACCATTAGTTTAAAAGGGTTACATTCCAGAAGGTGCATCATATTTGGCTATGTGAAATAAGTTGTATATGAATGTATTCTTGTACAATAGTTATCAAATTTTTATACTCAAGAAAACACATATTTGGGTATTTAGTGTATAAGTGCCTAGGGTGTGCACCTATAATGATAGATTAAACTTAACTGCCAACTTTAAAGTATCTCAGAAAATGGAGGCAACGAGAAATTAGCAAGTAAAATGCAGTACGGAATACCATAATTGGGAATAGAATACAGTGTAGTGAAGGTACAAAAGATCAAATATTGTCAAGATATTCAAATATTTTCACAGCTTGAATTTATAGGATTTTGCTCAAGAGGGAATACCAGTGGATAAAGCTATCTCAGACATGTGAAATAACATAAGCCAAGACACAGAAGTGTGAAACTACATAGCACATTAAAAATAGAAGTAGATTGGCCCTGCTGAATTTATTCACTGGCTTTAGAAAAATGTTATATTAGCAAAAAACATAAATAATGTGACTAGAGCATAAGATGTGAAATTAAGGAAATATATGAAATCATACTGAATAAGTATATCAAATGGGACTTGACATTGTATATCCATATAAGCAAGCTAAGAGTTTTAAGCTTTATCACTGATGCATGATGCAAAAATAGACCTTTGTTAGTAATGTGAAAGATAGATTAAAGGTAAAAGTTTTGCAAGTTAACTGGTTAGCCGATTATAAAAAGAGCCTAAACTCAAGATGATAAGGTTTAATTAAGATGGTAAACTTGGCAATAAATGTTAGGGAACAAAATGGGGACACACAAAGAAGGTAAAATTGACAACAGGTAAAATAGTTAAAGAGAAAAAAAGTGTATTTATATCATTAATTCATGAATAAGTCCCATGATCGATGATGAGATTATTTTAAGAGCTCAGTTTAGGGCTTTCCTCTCTACAGATAGATGATGGTAGATAGATCAATCTATAGATGATAAATACATAAGTAGAAATATAGACAGATATCACATATATGTGATATTAATCATATATATGATCAAATAGAGATGATAGTGGAGTATTCTAAAATGCAAAAAAAAAAAGGCAACAATAACAAAAAACCCAAAATTAAATTCCAAATATTTCATGTAACAACTGCCTGCAAAAATTTTCTCTCTGAAGATCTCCAATATTCTTATGTCTATCAAATTATGTAATCAGTTAATGCAGACATTATTTTTGAAATTATCATTTTTCCTTAAATGTATCAAACATGCAAGGACAATGATTTTAATTTGTTTAGATGGCATATCAAAAAATGTTTTCAGGACAATTTAGTATTCTTAATAATTTTAGGTAATTTATGATTATCCCAAAACTAATGTAAAAATGAGATTTTCATGTGAAATTTTATATACTTTGGCTATCTACTTTGATTTTTATCCTTAGTGATAGTTGGACAATAATATAGTAGGAAACCATATAAGGCAATGTAGGGAATCTATGTTGCTTGAACTGAGGATTTATTAATATGACAGTGCATTCACAATTTCTAAAAGACAAAGAATCACATTGTAGTGAATAAGATTTGTCCTCTCCCTTGTTGAAGTAATCAGCAACTGAGGTTTGCCAGAAATGGGGTGAGGAAAGTTCCCAATCTACACATCATTTCTATTAGTTCCACCCAGTCTTAGACTAGTCATGATATGTGGCTGCCCAGAATCTGAAGATTAGATATGAATCCAGCTTCCCCATTTCACAGATTTCCTTTTATCATCCAGTAACCAAAATACTGTTCTAAGGATAGTGGAGAATTTTTAGGAATTCTTCAACTGTCTCATGAGTTAAAAGACAAGCAAAAGATGCTTAAACTTCAGCTCTAGACCAAGCTTTAGGCAAACGTATTTTGGAAGATATTATTCTTCTTAAAATCAACCAAAAATTAAATGACCCATTGGTGGGTGTAAGTTACCATTAAATGTAACAAAATTATCATTAGATTTGTTGACTTTCTTTATAATTCTTTTTTTAAGATTTTATTTTTAAGTAATCTCTACACCCAACATGGGGCTCGAACTCACAACCCTGAGATCAAGAGCTGCATGCTCTACTGACTGAGCACCCAATTTTTTAACCCCCAATTTGTTAACTTTTAAATGTTGTGAAAATATAATCACTGATTTTCTTTTTTTTTTTTTTTAAGATTTTATTTATTTATTTGACAGAGAGAGAGAGATCACAAGTAGGCAGAGAAGCAGGCAGAGAGAGAGGAGGAAGCAGGCTCCCTGCTGAGCAGAGAGCCCGATGCAGGGCTCGATCCCAGGACTCTGGAATCATGACCTGAGCCGAAGGCAGAGGCTTTAACCCACTGAGCCACCCAGGTGCCCCAATCACTGATTTTTCTTATATTTCATTTTTTTCTATGATAATTTATGTGCAAAAAATCCATAGCCTGCTATAGTCAGAAAGTATTGATAGGCCTCCTTCTAGATGTTAATTTTTAAGTAACAATAATGGACCTCAGTCTGAAGTAAAACCACAAGAAATATCTCTCCATAGATAGCAAATAAATAGAAGTCACACCTAAGGGTCATTTGTCCTGTACTTTCCCTTGAAGATAAACTTGGTTTTGGTTCCAACATAGTTGTGTCCTTGGCCTTTGTTGTTGAACTTAATAATAGTACTCACATGTGAGACTCCTTTACCTTCAGCTGTTAGACACCACCTAACTTTTAACTGAAATCTTATGCTGAATACAAGCTCAAAGTTTTTCTTAATCCCTGTGTTGTTGTTTATTTTTATTCCTAAGATTATGTATATAATTTAGAAATCTAATCAGATTCCTATGTAGTCCTATTTCCTATGTCCCTTAATGAAATCTGGTCTATATATCTTTATTTTCTATTATTGTTTCCCTTTTATATTTGTGAATTTTATATTGTTGCTAAAATGGGAGAGTAACAATTGGTAGGAGAATATGCTTAATAAGCCTAAGAATGTGAAATAGCCCCAAAGATCAATATGTAGACTGTCTCCATACACTTGTGTGCCTTGGACACATTTGCTGTGGGTCATTACTCAAGACCTTAAATGGACTCTTTTCTTTATTCTTGTTTTTTCCCTGAGAATTGATTTGATTATTCCATCTACTATGAAGTGGCTGTGAGTAAGGCTTACTGATGGTGGCAGCTGGCATTTGGTTAAGATAGAGACACACGAGATATAAAAGCAACATATTTTTTTCCAACTGTCTCAGTTCTTACAGGGTTTTTTCAGTTGAGTCTTCACCCCTACCCAGGCAAACTCATCTTTATACATATACTCTCATCATCGTCCTAAATAGCTCTTCTATCTTTTGAAATTGCACACTTTTACCAACAATAACTTAGCACTCTGATGCCATTTTGAGGAACTTCTGATATGATTTAAACTGTCTAATAGTTGCCTTAGAACAAAAAGGCAACAAAATATCTAACATTTAACAGTCAGCCTTTTTTGATTGGTATGTGGAAAAATCAAAACCTAATTTAGACTCCAAAATGACTTTTCTAAATGATTTTTTTTCTGGTGCAGAGTAGTGAAACATATGAAAACAAACAAAAAAACTTCAGACAGTTCTATTCTTAGAAACTGCCATCTCTAAGGACCAGCTTTTCCCCCACATTTACTCCTACCTCCAAGATGGAATTTTAACTCAAAATAATAATCCTCTTTCTATCCCCCAGCATACCTTTTTAAGGTCAATGATCTATGGTATGCTGACTTTAACACATTGTTACAGGAAGATTTGAAATAAACTGTCAAAAAATCTTTCAAACTCATGAGACTAAAAGGGAAAAAAGTCAGAGGAATGCTGAATTTTTCTGGGAGCTTGTAATCTTGGTCTTCTGAATTTATAAAATTGAGTACATCATTTAGATGGTCATTTAATAGCCAAAACTTGGATAGAGACAATGAGGGGGAGAAAAAATGTCAGAAGAAGAGTTGAAACTTACATGGATATCTCAGGTCTGAGAATGGGCTTTAAATAGCCTAAGTGAAAGGACAAAACATTTTCAAGGAGATTTCAGAAATCTTGTCTTAAAAACTAATTGGACCTAAATTAAGTCTTATTAACAGTGAAGTCAGGGAGTCATTAGATAATTCAGAAATTACTTGAAAAATACTTTTAGACAATCTTTGGTTTAAAACCTCAGGATTTTCCTTGATGAAATATGAGAAGGCCCCTGGACATGGAGAGCTAGTAAAGATGAAGATATGGGCAGGCCATTCCAGATTGGTAGATGGCCAGTTTAAAAAGCAAACAGAACTTACATACCAGGCTTGTCTTGGGCAGCTGCAAGATGAGTATATCTTCAAACCTGCCCACCAGAATTTAAAAAGTTTATATGGAGACTTTAATGGGCTTCAGTCACGGGTACCATCCAGATGCTCTCAAAACGTTTGGTCCCTTAAGGCTGCCTTCAGAAAATAGCTCTCACTGTGGGAACAGTGGGCAGAACAAACATTCCAAGGACAAGGAAGGGAGAGAGGAGCCTTCCATTGCCTGGGTCCTGCTCTTGGCTCATCTAGTGGTCACGTCCTCTCCATGACCTTGTCCAGCAATATTGTTAAGAATAGCACTTGACAAAGTCAAACAGGCAAGAAAGACTTTACTCAAGAGATTATTGAAATAGGGCAGAGGGACTGAACTCAACACCACGAAAACAAAAGACTGGGGAATTTTAAGAGCTGAGATGGGGGGAATTGTAGACAACCTGTATTTGCTCACTGACCCTTATCCAGCAAAAAAAGTAAACTTTCGATATCTTCATAACAGGAGGTAGTTTTACAACTGGGAGCAAGTTACACACACAAGTTAGATTCCTGCCCTTCCAAGGAGGCTGGAAAATGGGGAAGCTACCTACAATGTTTACATTTCAAAGAGATGTTTCCCAGGTTCTTGAGAAAGATATTCCCTGGCCTTAAAACTGGCAAGTGACTTCTAAGGGGAGTTATACACATTTTAAATGAATGGAGAATGAAGTGCAATTACAAGTTAACATTAAGTAAGTGTTTTAAGGAAAGGGAGGTAAGGGGACTGTCTTAGTCTGCTCAGGCTGCTATGACAGAATACCATAGACTGGTGATTTAAGCAATTATTTTTCACAATTCTGGAGACCGGTGGCCCAGGATCAGAGTACTGACAAGTTCTTTTCATGGTGAAGACCTCCTTCCTGGCAATGCAAATGGCTGCTTTCTTACCGTGTCCTCATATGGTGGAGAGAGATAGAGAGATGGTGTCCCTTTTACTTCTTATAAGAGCACTCACTGTCTCTATATGATTAGGGCTCCAACTTTATGACCTCATTTAACCTTTATCACCTGGTCATAGGCCCTATTTCCAAATACAGTTGGGGTCTGGGGCTTAACTCATCTAAGTCTATAGCTAAGCATGCCCAGTGTTCCTCAAATTCTGAAGCAAAATAAGGCTGAGACTCATGGTGGAAAGAATTAAACAAATAAGAGAACATTGTTCCCTGCACCAGCTCTTGAAATAATCCTGTGCAGTATATCAAACAGTAAAATGATATGGATTTAGGCTCTTGAAGGATTTGAGTGTTCACAGCAAAACTGAGATCTTTCACACTTGATTTCTTTTTATTGGTGGGCTTTGACAATAGTGTCAAATAAAACTACCTACCCCCCAAATTAAAATACTATTGAGAAAGTGCAGTAATTTTCATGCAAATGGTCAGAGGTCTTCCATGGATATAATTTAATAAAAATATAAAGTTGGATTTATTTATTAGGCATGATAACACTGATCACTTACTATCATTAATATGTTGAATTTAAAAACAAATAACAAGTGTTAATAGCATTCTCAACATTTCAAATCCAGAATAATTAGACAATATTTTATTACATTGCGGTCTATTATTTCACCCACTTTATCATCATAATGTTACATGCTGCCTTATTTAATTTGATAAATTTATTTTTTATTAGAAACCAATTTGGAAAGAAATATTTGAAAGAAATATTTGAAAGAAATATTACACCTGCACTTGCGTGACCTAGACAGTGAATGCCTCCTTAAATTGTGTGCCCCATGTGCCTCTTTACCACATTCTAGCCCTGGTTATGGTAGATAAGAGCAAGAACAAATTTGAGTCCACAAACATGAGCTGAAGCACATAGGGACAAGCTGACACTTATGTCAGTTTATTGCATCTTGCCTTGATTTTACGGGTGTCTTGTATCAGCCATAGAGCTGAACACACATAGCTGGACCGAGATACCGAAGGCAGATCCTAGGAAAGGTAGTGTATTTACAGGGCCAGTAGCTGTGTCGTGCTAATAAGATAAACAAGTAGATAAGTAGCAATATATCTAATCTACAAAATGGCTGTCGCTTCACTTCTGTCTTTCAAATACCATGTATAAGAATCTCTCCTATGACCCATCCTAATGGGAAATTGGCAAGAAAGAGATTTCTGGGAAATACAGTTTAGTCTAGGCAAGTGGACATCTAACAAAGGCACCCAAATAGGTTTGGTTGTTATTTAATATATTAAAATGTCTGTATTTATTAAATATGTTTGTTTCTACTTAAAATTTTTTTAACATTCTATAAAAATATATATTTGGTAAAACAAATTACTAGGGATTATTCTCTGAAAGTAATATGAAAATATTCAGAGATAAAATTAAGTTTTTAATAAATACTGAAATTTTCTGATTGTTACACTATTTCATGGAATAATTATGAGGATGGAAGATACCATATTTAAGGTTTTGAGATGCTTCATTGATTATGGTTCAACTATTTTATTTTACATACAGTTTTATTTTGCCATTCTGTTGCTGTTCCTTCAAACACTGTCAATATTTTTTTGCAATTGATATTTTCTGGAAATATAATAAATCAATTTTTTTAAAAATTTCTTTCATCTGTGAAAAATACTTTGTCAGCTCCAAAGATTAACAGAAGAAATGTCTTTGCAAAATTACCTCTAATAGTAAACTGTTAAAATTATTGTTTTCATGTTCATATTAGCTAGGTAAGATTTGTTCTTTAGACCATGATAAATATATTTCAGTACTACAATAATAAGGCTTATACGTTAATTGATGAAAGAGCAAGTATAAATGTGTAAGGTTTAGGTTAATTTATTTTGGGTTCACTTACCTTTCCATAGTAGCTTATCTTTAATTTGCATTATGTTTATATCCAAACTAGGGTTTACGTATTCCTGAAAAATTAAATATTTTGGTGCTCTAACGATATTAAGTAGAGTTAGACTGTGTTGTTAACCCTGGCTATTAGGTCGGCAATCCCTACGCTTAAAATGATTCCATAATGTTATCATGAGTTTCTATGGTGACAAAGAGCTTATATTGATAGATAAAAATAGTTGAAGAAATGATGGTGTTTCTTGCATTATAAAATTTGTTACCATTATCTGTATAACTTCTTCATCTCATACATTCTTCCTAAGTCTTCTTGAAGTATATGAAAACTTAAAATAGACTCTTTTGTGAAACTCCATAGGATCTGCAGCTGGTTAATTTGTTCATCGCCAATAGTGCTGGAACAGCCCATGACACCTAAATGCACTCTCTGGCATACTGTGGGACTGCTAACACATCAATTATAGATGCTGCTGTTAAACTTTCCTGGAATTATGTGTCCCAGGGAGCTAATTTATAGGCCTAGAGGATTTAATATAGGTGTCGAGTAAGTTGAATTTGGGTTTCCCATAATTGGCAAATGTTAATTGAAATGTATTCTCATTTGTCAGAATAGATAATCAGTTCTAGTCTTTAGTATATTCATTCAACAGTTTCCCCCATTTATTTTCAAGATTTTACTAATAACCTTTACATGAATTTGAATGTGGTATTGACCAGTATGATTTTTCTCTGATAGAGGAACACTGTGATACATGGTACATGCAATAATTTTCTAAAAAGGGAAGAGTTTTGTCATTATGGCACTAAAGTGCCATGTTCAATCCTGCATTATTCCAACTACCTCTCCTCCCATGAATTTCCTGGGGCCATTACTATGTACTGGACCAGTGTCTAAAATCACAAATGCATCATTTTCTGGTTATCTGGACTGAAACACACACCTGAAACGTAGAGTTAAGTAGTTCTATTCCTAGGAATAGGAATTGTCTATTCCTATTTCTATTCCTAGGAAACCCCAATATATATATATATATATATATATATAAAATATATATATTATATATATATATATAATTGTTTCTATTCCTAGGAAACTCCTATATATAGAAATAGAAATAGGAAGGTTCTATTTAACTTTGAGGTTATATTATACAAATATAATTATTATATTATTATATATTTATAATGATATAAATTTATATTATATTATATAATAATATATAAATCCTGCTTCATCTGAATGTTCAATTATATTTTTCATTCTATTGGGAGAATACTAAAATTTTATGAGCTATTTCTTTTTTGGTATAAATACTGAAAGTGATAAATGTCTCTTAAGGGGGACTTATATGGGAAGAAATTAAGTGATTCTTGCGAATCAGTTAATTCAAGCCTTATAACAACCATGTCATATTGGTACTTCTAATATTCTCATTTTACAGAGAACAAAAGCAAAATAAAAGGAGGATAACTTTGAATTTGGGTTTTTACCAACTTTTCTCTATCCCTTTCCAGAAAGAACAAAGTGTGAATTTTAACTGCTAATAGCTAGGAATTCCTATGAAGATCTCTGTGCAATGGTGACTCCCTAAAAAGATAACCAGAAAGTTTCTTGATCAAACAAACTAATTATTAACCCAACACAGGTATAATGAGCAAGGCTTTGACAGAAACTTAGTAAATCTCAGAGGGGGGAGGACAGTGAAAGATATTTGCAGAACTTTTAGGGTCTGCGTCCTGTCAAGCTGGTTCAAAACAAGTCTTTCAATGTGAGATACTGATTGGAGCTCAAAACATTTTGACATAAAAGTTTAGGATTATGGGCAAAGACAGGAAATGGTCTTAAGTTTTCTGATAATCAACTGCTTGCTCAGGTGAACAAAATTTTTCCTTTTAGGAGAGCTATTTGCTGAGAGGAGCAAATTATATTGGCTTACGGGATTTCCCTGAATCAAATACAAAATCTAATTACTGGTCTTTAGCCTTAAACTCTTGACCAAGAATGTCTAGGGAAAAAAGTCAAGAGGAGTCAAAATGGCAGGAGGGTTGGGTTCAGTTCTCAGTTAAGATTGCTAGGCAATTAAATTTGTGCAAGTAATTTCAATTCTCAATACCATTCTCAAAAAGGAAAATTTCTCATCATATGAATGAATTATAAAGACTTGTAAAAATCTTTGTAAAATATGTTCCAAGTTTTTCTTGGGTGCTTAAGAGGAATCAGATCATTGATCTTGTGTCAAATGAAAAATCCTATTAATTTGGCCCTCATCACAGTTACTACATCCCTGCTATGGATAATTTTCCAATGTAGAAATAACTCCTATTATCTATCTAAGACTGTTCTGTCCAATACAATGGCCACTAGCCATACATAGCTATTTAAAGTTGAATTTTACTTAATTCAAATTTAGAAGCCAATTCCCCAGTCATGATAATCATACTTTAAATGCTCAATAGCCACCTGTAGCTGGCAATTATCATGTTAGACAATCCAGAATTATAGATCATTTCTACCATCAAAGGAATTTCTGTGGTACAACATTGATCTAAGATAATTCTTCATGTTCTGAGAGTTGATTTAGAATATATTCACCTTTTACAAACCGTAATTGTCATTTCTGGGCTTTTAGAACAGTAGTCTTATACATGAATAGGATCAATGCAATCAGATTGTCATGTAGTGGCATTTTAAACTAATTATTATATTTCATGTGAATTGACAATGTTGTGTTGTGAATTCCAATTTTGTATCAAACTCCTACTGGACTATCAATTTTTCATTTCATTATTTTTTGATAAAAAGCTACTAGGGGCAGAAGGACATAAGTACTTTTTTCTTAATGGTTCATTGAATGTTCATTAGATATTTATGGGCACACTAAAAATAATACCACTGAGTCATTTCTGGGAAATGTAAAAATATATAAGAAGAATGCCATCATGTGCTATAAAATTTTAATGTATATTAAAATTAAACACCTATGACTTCATAGCTTTACTGTATTTCATGATAGGAAAACAAAAAGCAAGATTTACAAGTACTTGATGCCACATAATTTCTTTCAGAACAGAATAATTTAGATGGAATTATAAGGGAACAATTAGCAAGTTGATCATTGGCTATGAAATTGTTCATTGTTTATATTTCACTAAACTTGAGCATTTTGAAGTTCCCAGATAGACCATCTGAGGAAGGCATTAGAGACACTTTTTGGTCTGAGTCCCAACCAATAAATTAGCACCAGTTCTATTTTTTTTTTTTAAGAAATACCTTGAAATAATAAATAACTAAACTTTGCCTATTAAGATTTAGTGAGTCAGGTACAATAAATTAAGAAACCAATGCAATAAATTACGAATTATGTCATATATACATATGTTCTTTCTTCAGCTCCGAATTGGTTCATAAGGCTAATCTCACCGAGTTATGTTCTTACATTTTGAATAACATCTCCATAAACTGAGCGTCTGAAATTTAGTGATAATGTTTTCCTTGATCTTTAATAATTCCAAAATTTACTTTAGTGCCTTTTTTTTAATGATCTCAGTAGAAACACCTGACTCCTACTAAGTTGGTGAAAGCAAAGACATCTCCCTCCAGCGTTCCACGGTGCTCACCAAAATGACAGATGTTCCAAGGTCATGCAGATGCGTTTATCTTGCGCTTTTTAAGGGAAATTGTCCAATTTCCTATTAAAAAACAAAACCAAAAAAAAAACCCCACAAAACAAAACAAACCTCCTCCTTCTCAGCAAATTGTTCCTTCAGCAACTGTGCCTTCCTGGACCACGTGGTGCGCCTGCGCAGTGCAGATCACTCCCCTCCCCAGCCCCACAGCCCCTCCTCAGTGGGCCAGTGATGCACTGTCTTGGCTCTGCACCACTTTCCTGCTCTCAGCCACCAGTCAGCCCTAAAACACTAGAGTCAGCGTCTCTGGCAGCTTGTTCAACTAGATCAGCAAGGACACCCGCCACAAGAAGGAGCTGGAGTTCTTCCACATGACTGAGGGGTGATTCAGAAACTTCTCCCCCTGCCTCCCTCCCCCCCCCCCAAGGAAGCGCTTGCCCCTTCCATGAGTCCCAGTTGCTCACACTGGGGGACGCTGACTTTCAACTTAAACCCATGCTACTTCTTGTGGCCCAGTGCAGTACTGGCAAGGCCACCTTCATCCGGCACCTGATTGAACAGGACTTCCCAGGAACTCGCATCTGGCCTCGCACACCACTGACTCCTTCATGGTGGTGGTACACAGCCTCACCAAGGGCGTGGTGCCCGGCAACATGCTGGTGTGGGCGCGGCGCCTCTTCTGCTAGCTCAAGGCTTTTGGCAACGGATTCTTCAGCAGGTTCATGTGTGCCCACTGCCCAACCCAATGTAGGACAGCATATGCATCATGACACTTTCAGGGTGCTGTCTGGAGAGACGTAGTGCATCAGCAGAGGTTATGACTTGTGGAGGTCCTGGAGTAGTTCGCTGTGTGTCAACTGCATGGTACTGCTTTTTGAAACCCTTACGCGGACATCTTTGGAGAGTTCTCGAAAGTCATCATGCCGGTAAGAATCAGGAGGGCAAGATACGGGCTATGGTGAGCAAGGCCGACCAGACAGAGACCCATCAGCTGACACTGGCTATGGGGGCCTCCTGTGGTTCCTGGGGAAGATCAACACCCCTGAAGTGGTCAGTTACTTTTGCTTTCACCTGCTTCTAATCCTTGACAACCATTGGCTCTCGTAGGCCAAGGAGCAGGGCCTATTAAAAGAAATCCAGTCTCTGCCCCCAAATACTGTCCTCAAAATCTCAAAGAAAGTGGGTGTGGCTGGCTGACATCCGTGCCTACCTACATCATTAGCTCCCTCAAGGAGGAGATGCCCAATGTCTTCACTAAAAGAGCAAAAATAAATAGGTGAACAAACTGGGAGAGGCCTACCAGAATATTGGGTGAGAATATCAGATCTGCCCAGTGATTTCCCAAGCCTCTACAAAATGCAAGAATTCCTGCAGACCCAGGACTTTACTAGATTCCAGGCTTTGAAACCCCCAGCTGCTAGATGTGATGGTCGACATGTTAACCAACAGTATACCCTCCATAATGGTAATGGTGTTCCAGAGGCATCCTTGATGACCTCCCAGGCTGTGAAGGACATTGCCTTGATGGGCAGCATTAACAGACTTGTTTAGGCAGAAATAAAGGAAGGGGCCAGCAAGGTTATTAATGACATAGAGTGGACTTGTCCTTGTCCACCAAGGACAAGTCCACCTACAACAATATATATTATCTTCTAAACACTGTCACCTGTCAATGGCAAGATAATGACTAGGTAATTACTAGCAATGCCACAAGAGACATGATGACATCCAAGTTCCCCGATATGTGCTGGGGAAGGTGTGGAAGCTGGCAGATTGGACCAGAGCAGGTTATTGGATGAGGAATTTGTACGGAACAACTACTTCATTAAAATCAAGCTACCTGCTGATATACCCCTGGACCTGATCCCAGCCTACAAATGGAGGCAAGGAGTGACTGGCCACATTTCAGGCCCTCGTGTTCATCTTGTCATCTCAGCACCTGGCCAAGAAGAGGTTGAGGAGGGAAAGTGTGACTAGTTCTCAAGCTCCATCAAGACAGAGCAGATGTTTCCTAGCTTTTAAAAAGGTAAAAAAAAAAAAAAAAAAAAAAAATTGTAATGTAAGAGTACTGAAATAATATCTTAATATCTATCTGCTACTCACTTGAAATTAGTTCACCATGAGCCATTACTCCATCAAGCCCTTCAAAATATATAATGTCATTTCATAGTTACTAAAGCTGAGTGAGAAAAGCGATGTCAAATTTTGGTTATAGGATTCTGAATCTCAGTAAGATACAACTTTCTAAGGAATTTATGGCTAATACATGTTAGAACCAAATTTCGAATCTGAATTTCAAGTATCTTTGATTTCCAAAACAATATTTTTTAGTTCCAGTTGTTATATCCAACTTCAGGAAATTTAATACTTCAAATCAATTTAGCAAGAACTATCATTGCCTCCATAATTAAGGCTTTTCTTGTCAAGCCATCTAAATATTCTCATTACCTTAAGCAGTCTTGCATGCTTATAGATCTATTTTCTATAATCAGTTTTGCTGTTTGGGAATTTCATATAAATGTGCATTCTTTTGCCTGGCCTCTTTCATGCAACATATTCAATGTTCTTGAGATTCTTCTTTATTGTTGCCTGCATCGTGATTGATTCCTTATTGCCAAAAAAATTCCATTACTTGAATGTGCTACAATTTGTTTATCCTATCTCCTGTCCATGGATTACTTCCAAGTTTTGCCTACTATAAATAATTGATTATTTGGGGCTGAAGATGGGTAAGTTTGATTGCAAAGGGACATGAGGGAACATTTAGAATTATGTAGTTAGTTATGCAAGTGTCTACATTCAGATGCATTTTAATGTGTGTAAATTATATCTTAATAAATTTAATAAAATATCTGTTCTTTATATGGTGATCAGAATGAGCTGTAAATACCACAGATAGGAATGTCCCACTACTTTTTTTTTTTCATGCTCTTCAGTTATTTCCTGTATTTTTCAGGAAAGTATCAAGTTTCTTAGAATTTATACTGGAGCCTTCTCTGCTCTCATTACCAAAGATTGCCTATCTTACCTACTAACCACCCGGCTTTCTAACTTGATCTTCTTACAATACTTTCATGTTCAAATAAAAAATCTGTTTACTTTCTTGCACGTGCTACAGTAATTTAGACATTTCCTGAAATTCTATTTTATCCTATATGTGCTATCTTTATTACACCCACACATACACTGTCAGTATCACCATAAACACAATCAACAGAACCAACAATTCTACCACTCTGAACACTAAGTAATTATAATTCTCATTCTTCAGATTTGGATCAGGTGTCATCTCTATAATCTCTGTGGTTTGATGACACCTGAAACTAATACAACACTGTTATGTTAACTATACTGAAATTAAAATTTTAAAAATAAGAAAATAAAAACAATGCAGCAAGTTGGATGAATTATATCTTCTTTAGCTATTTTATTCCCTTTACTTTCTTAAAATTTACACAATTGCATTGAAATTATCCCATAATTTTCTCGTATGATTATATTTTTCTCTAGATTTAAGCATCTTAAATAGGTATAATTTTTTATTCACCAAGTAACTCATAATGTTTGGTAAATAGTAAAAAAAAAAGTTTATTGAATTAAATTCAGCAGAAATAAGGAATACTTGTTTTAAATATAATAACTTCCTCATAGCTAAAACAATTTGAATGATATTCTGGCTTCATTACACAAGCATATGGTTGAAGATATTTTCTGTGTATGCCTAAATTCTCTTTTACACATCAATCTGTTATTATTTTATCACATTTTCATGTCATAAATACTTTAACATTTTCTTTTCAATTAAATTAATTTCTTTGACACAAATTTAGCATTTGCTTTTAAGAAAACCTAATCCTATGTAAGATAATTTGCCATTGAGATCAACAAGCTTCATTTTACTATGAATTTTCCTTAGTTTGATTTTACCTAGTGATAAAAATATTCTAATGTATTCATAACATAGATAACAAGCCATTTTTCCTCTTTTCCAGAATAGATTAAATTAGTGGATTAGAATCTAAGGTATATTGTATATATCTTCATAAGGAAATTCTATAAGACCGATAAAAGAGAAAGAATTGAAGTTGAAAAAATTATATTTCTCATAGCCTTATATATTTCAGAGAGAAAAAATCCATAGCACTGATGTTAATAGTTGTGATTTTTATATTACACAATAAACTGCATATATACATGCACATTATGCATAATTAATGTAAATATCTAAAAATAAATTAATATGAGTAATTTAAAAATATGTAGACTTTTTTTTTTTAAAGATTTTATTTATTTATTTATTTGACAGAGAGAGATCATAAGTAGGCAGAGAGGCAGGCAGAGAGAGAGGGAGAAGCAGGCTCCCTGCCGAGCAAGGAGCCTGATGCGGGGCTCGAGCTCAGGACCCTGAGATCATGACCTGAGCCGAAGGCAGAGGCTTTAACCCACTGAGCCACCCAGGCGCCCCAAAAATATGTAGACTTTTAAAGTTATATATAATCTTCATAGAAGTAATTAAATCAGTATAAAATTTTAATACATCTTCTTGCAGACTTTTTATATAGAATGAAGAGAAAGTAGTTCAAAACTCCCAAGCAAAAATGGTTACGTGTACCATAAGTGTTTAGGAAATATTTATTAAATAAATGAGTGAATAGATGTTTTCTCTGAATGATATTGCTGATAATGTGAGTAATGCATGGTAATTGATCCATATCCTAGTAGTTATCACATAAAAGCATGTGTAGGATGGGGCCTCAGTTATTTCCCTGTAATATAATCATAATAATTATTTTTATCTCAATGATTCTGATTACCTGAACAGATTGTTTGTTATTGAATAACTGAATAAAGTTATCAAAGCAATACTTGGCACATAAGTACAGTATAATTGTCAGTTGCTACCACAACTGTGATTATAACTAATGCTACCAACAGTAGGACTTGGTTCTACTTCACTCTGTACCTCTGTTTTGTCCTCTATAATTGAGGATAATAATAGCATGCTTATTTTATAGGTTTCTTATGAGAATTCCTTGAGTTGATATATGTAGAGAAGTTGTAAGCACTTGGAGAATATTAGTCATTGAGTGAGTACAGTAAAAATGTTAGCTCTTAGTTTTTATTTTTATTCTATCTTTGGCAAGTCTCATATTCGTTCACATTCCTGGTTTCTCCATCTATAGAGTACAAG
>CM052895.1:115283802-115315504 GCA_028534135.1 Potos flavus | reverse complement strand
TAAGAAATATAATTATCAGAAATGCATTCACATGTAAATTCCATAATTTTGCATTAATTTGAGAATGAAAAGTTTTATTCATTAGTAGTCTATTTTTTTTAAGATTTTATTTAAAATCTTTAATTTTAAATTAAAGGGGGAGGAGGGTCAGAGGGAGGGTCAGAGGGAGACGCAGACTCCCTGCTGAGCAGGGAGCCAGATGTGGGACTTGATCCCAGGACTCCAGGATCATGACCTGAGTCAAAGGCAGTTGCTTAATCAACTGAGCCACCCAGGCGTCCCTTCATTAGTAATCTAAAGAAGCCAAATATATATAGATGTATTTATCGATATGTACTCTGTAACATTTTAAAAAAAGAAAAAAATCAATCCCAATATCTATCCAAAAAAGGATTAGTTCTATCAATTCAAATATGTTAATTATAAAATACTGAATATAGTTTTTGACATTCAAGAATTTTGGTATATCTATATCTACTGACTTACAGAGATAAACTATATTACTGTTTTGAAAAGTGCAAAGATTATATATAATATATATAATATACATATATATGTGTATATATATATATATATATATATATATATATATCTCATTTAAATAAAAGGGAAAAGAGAAAATAACCTGTTGTGGAGACTTACCAATTCTTGTACCTAAGGACTGGATTTGGAGGACTATCTAATATATATGTAATATATATGTATAATATATGTATTATATACATTTTGGAGGAGATACATAAATAATGTAATACAATATATGTATATATCAGTGACAATTCCTAAATGCTAAAATTATAGTTTGTTTTTGAGTAACAATATAATTATTAAAATTATAGTTGTGGTTTTAATTAATTGCAGTGCAAAAGAGTTAAAAACTATTCTGTTTTTAGAAAAAATAGCTTGTTTTGTTTAATCATATTTCTAGCTCACCAATTATATGAAATCGCTACATAATAGTTTCATTTTTGGTGTAATACATACCTACAATGGATAAAAATACCATAAAAATTTAATTGCCTTGAAATATTTTTAAGGACGTCATCAGCTTGTTCATGGTAAATTCCAACTAATAGGAAGTCATCTTTGGTGAAAGGGCTTTCACTGGTGAAGTACTGAGGTACTATATTACTCTAATTGTTTAAATAAACTAAAATACGGAATCGTAATCACTTTCATCTAAAGCAGAGAGCTACATTTCTCAGAATTCCCTTCCATATTTGGCTTCCGGTTAAAATTTGTCAATGAAAGAAAGTATCAAGTGAGTAAGATGTCACAGTTGAAAGCAAAGCCACTATCCTCAGGAGTTTGTGGGATCAGACATAGTACCTTTAGGTTTAGTGGCTTCAAATGAGACAGCTTTCTGGAAGTGATAAGCTTTGCAGGCATCCAAGCAAACTCCTTGTATCATGTTTCTAAAAATGACAGTCATTTAAATATATTGATAATTTTTTCCTTAGATTTGAAAAATGAAAGAGCACCACATTAAATTTGAGTTAATTAAAATTTGGAGAATGCTTAACAATTACTTTTTTAATTCTTCCTCTCAAAAAGTGAAGGAATCTATCTTTATATAGACTGGTGACAATTCCAGGAAATTCAAACATGCTTTAAATTTAAAAGAAAAAAAAAAATAAAAGGAGATTCTCCATAAACTGTCAAGAGCACAGGAGCTTTTTTTAGTTCCCTGGCCAAACTGAATGTTTCCTTTGGGTTTTGCTGTGCAACACAGTCCTGCTAGGATCTTGCCCCGAGTGCTGGGAAAATAAGTTACAAAACAAAACCAAAGCTGAAACAAACAAACTAAAACCAGATAGCAACTTTCTATATGAGTTACTTTGTTTTCATCCTCCTCCCCATCTGCTGACTTTTGCTTACTTTTTAAAGTTTTTATGGAGTTATTTAAATTTTGTCCAGAGATTTTAGTTATAATCAACAAGAAAGATGGGCAGTAGTGGGCTTATTCTATCTGGAGTAGAATCAGTAGTCAATAAATACTTAATTATTCAAAATCTAGGGAATTAATTTGTCACAGGCAAAGTCAAAAAGACCTGTGAGGAGACAAGATCAAAACAAATGTCATAGTACCTGTTGATGCCAACTGAACAAACCTTTCAGAACTTCTAAAAGAGTTTTATTGTTACTTAGGTCAGGAAAGCTGCCCAGGATACACAATCTTCACAAAGAAGAAAGTGCTCAGGCAAAGAAACATTTGGTATATGGTTATATACATTTTAACATAAAGAGCTACAAATCATTAGCACATTTCAGAAAGTTGCAAATCTTATCTTAAGCTTCTATTATATTCAGGGCTGTATGATTTTAATCTTATGAGAACCAGGGAGGTTTTTTGCTTTTCTTTATCTTTGTATTTGGAATGTAACTTTTTGGTTGTTTTTTTTTAAATGAAGCAGTTGTGCAGTGCCTGGGTCAGAAATAGAACCAATACTTTTAGGTTTTGCTGAGTCATTTTGACCTCGGTAAATGTTAACCTATAGTTTCCCTGGGAGCCTAAGAACAGGGACTAAAAACATTAAAAGCTGAAAATTTCCTTTATTTTTTCATACCTAAGGGCAAGATATAGTTCCTGGCAGATTTCAAATATAAGCAAAAACTAGCAAAAATAATAATTAGCAAGGTTTTTTAATAAGAAAATTTTGGTCTAAATAAATCAGGAGTATGCCAGGCGTTTGGAGCACTAACTTAGTGATTAAAATAAATCTCTGTTTTCGAGCACAAAAACCTTGATCATTTGTAACAATACAAATTTTAAATTTACTTTTTGCATTCTTCCATGTAATAATTTGCAATATTCATAAAGTTTCCTTATGTGACTGAATCCATTAACATTAAACTAATTTTATTTTTAAAAAGATAATTTACTATTTCTCTTGAATCCATTATTTGAAAGCAAGATAAACTTAGGCAAGTATAGATGATTTTATCTAACATGTAAAATTTGCATTGTGACTTCAAATTTATATTTATAATTTTTTTTACCATTTGTTGTCTTTGTTTGAATATCACTATGCTATTTAATAACATGCTGTGTGTGTGTGGGTGTGGTATGTATGTTTAGATGTGCACAAATCTGTAGCTGATTGTAATTGATAAAATAAATTAAAATATTTCCTTCTGCTTTATTAAATATATTTTTTAGGCTAAATCAGGCCTTTATTTAGACAGTACAAACTGTGTGTAAAGTGCCAGTTTTATATACAAATCAGTAAGTAAACTTTCAAATCTGCTTTGAAGCACGGAGCCTGAGGCCTCCCAAAGACCTTTGAATAACTGATCAATCCTGATGGATCAGACTCACTCCAGGGGTCCCCACATTTTGGGCCCTGACTGCGGCCAGGAGCAAAGGTGAACTCACTGACAGCCGGCCTGCCTGCAAAAGCCAAACACCGCCATGGTCTTTCCTAAGAATCTGAGTAGCTTTTGTCTAGGCTGCTTTCTAGGTGAGACGACTAGCATCACTAATCAAGGGCTTGCTTCTGAGGTAGTTACACAGTTTTAACAACACTATTAGTGAACATTATGGATAATTCATGGTGTAGCCAGTTTGATACACTTCAAGTAGATTTTTTTTTATGAGAAAGGGAGGGAAAAATCAGCAAAATAAGAGCACATCTTTGTTCGCTTAGAAGTCAGCATCCAAGGTGAAAGAATTCTCTGTTGGACTTGACATCACTCCCATCCTCTGATACTCGCCTACTCTCTTCTCAAAGAAGTTAGTCTTCCCTTCCAGTGAAATATTCTCCATAAAGTCAGATGGATTTTCCACTCTGAAAACTTTGCCAAAACCTAGCTCCAGCCTAAGCCTGTCTGCCACGAACTCAATGTACTGCTTCATTAACGTGCAGTTCATCCGGATGAGCTTCACAGGCAAGGCCTCTGTGAGGAACTCCTGCTCTATCCGATCGGCATTGATAATTATTTCCTTCACTCTCTGCTCGGAAGGTTTATGGACCAGGTGTTTGAACATCGGGCAGGCAAAGTCACAGTGTAAACCCTCATCTCTGCTGCTAAGTTCATTGGAAAACGTGAGGCCAGGCATCAGGCCGCGTTTCTTGAGCCAGAGTATCGACGCAAAGGAACCAGAAAAGAGGATTCCTTCCAGGGCAGCAAAGGCCACAACCCGTTCTCCATAGGTGGCCTCTTTTGTCCTCAATCCAACGCAAGGCCCAGTCAGCCTTCTTCTTTACACAACACATCGCCTGGATGGCATTGAAGAGAAATTCACTTTCTTTGGAATCCTTTAATGTAAGTGTCAATGAGGAGTCTACATCTCCGAATGGATGTTTTCCATGGCAATTTGGAAGCCAGAGAAACTGCGGGCCTCTGTGATCGAAACTTCTTGGCTAAATCGCTCCATCAAATTTTATTTACTATGCCATCACTCGCGGCAAAGAAAGCCAGAACACGGGATATAAAGTATCTCTCCTCAGGCTTCAGGGATTCCCGGTGCTGAATGTCCTTGGAGAGATCCACCTCTTCGGCAGTCCAAAAGGAAGCCTCGGCTTTCTTATACATCTGCCAAATATCATCGTACTTGATAGGGAAGATCACAAAGCGACACGAGGGTTTTCTCGCAGTAGTGGCTCGTCCTCCACGCTGGGGCCAAGTACCTTAGTTTTCGGCAATCCCAGGTGGTTCCGTGTGTGAGTGTCAGCTGTCACTCACGTATCCAGCTCCCCCGGCTCCTGGAAGATCCTCCCGGCGGTCTTGCTGGCCAGCACGCCGGTCCCACTGAGACTTGGGGCGTGTTCTCCTTGTCCGCCAGGCTGAGCCCCTTGAGGGGTGAGAGCTGGAGCTGCTGCTGCTGCTGGGGGTCCACGATGGCGGCGAGCGGGACGCGGACAGAGAGAATGGGGGCGGCAAGGCGGCACGGCAGGTGAGGCGGCGCGCAGGCCCTGGGACCAACTAAAATAATTCTAAATGACAGTACAATTTATTAGAAGACCTAGAATATTTTATTTTCACTTTTTTTTTTTATTTTTAAAAGATTTTATTTATTTATTTATTTGAGAGAGAAAGAGAGAGAAAGCAAGTATGACCAAGGGGGAGAGAGAGAGGCAGGCTCCCCACTGAACAGAGAGCCCCACGTGAGGCTCCATCCCAGGACCCTGGGATCATAACTCGAGCTGAAGGCAGATGCTTAATTGAGCCACGGAAGTGCCCCAAGACAAGAAATATTTTAAAACTAAAATGAAGGGGCGCCTGGGTGGCTCAGTGGGTTAAAGCCTCTGCCTTCGGCTCAGGTCATGATCTCAGGGTCTTGGGATCGAGCCCCGCATGGGGGGTCTCTGCTCAGCAGGGAGCCTGCTTCTCCCTCTCTCTCTGCCTGTCTCTCTGCCTACTTGTGATCTCTCTTGCTCTGTCAAATAAATAAAATGTTAAAAAAAAAAATTAAAATGACATTATTCAAATTTGTTGGAAAAATTGTCTATTAGATCTGACTAGACTCAACAAAAATAAAACTCCATATTCTTATATCAAGAATTCTTAAAATTCTTTAGTCATACCAAATGCTCTGTGTCTACTTTTTTCTTCTTACCTAGGAAGAAAACCCATTACGAATTCTTTATTAAAATTTTTCTTCTACAGTATGGTTTCAAAAGGGAAAATAATGGGAAAATTACTTTTAAACTTTTTAGAAAATATAGATTGTTTATCCACACTAGATATTCCAGAGTGTATATATAATGATGGAAAAATATTTTTATGTTGTCAAATCTCCAAAGTTCCTCAAAAGAAGGCAAAAATAAGAGAAGAATTGCAAAAAGACAAGGAAGAAGTATCTGGAATTTACTTTAGACTTATATAACATTACCACTGTGGAAAGCTAATTCCCTGTGCAATCAAGGGAGAATTATTTATTTATTTATTTATTTAGGTAGAAAGATGCATTTTGACAACACAAAAAAAGAGAAATAAATTTTCACTTCCTTGGTTAAATTTATTCCCACATATTATTGTTTTTGATGTTGTTGTGAGTGAGTTTGTTTTCCCTTTTCTGATTTTTGCTGTTAGTATATGGAAAAACAACAATTTTCTGTGTGTTGATTTTGTATCCCACCACTTTACCGAATTTGTTAATTGTTTTTAGCTTTTGGTAGTCTTTAGTATTTCCTCTATACAAGATCATATCATCTGCAAACAAAGAAGATTTTACTACTCTATTGTCTATTTGATGCATTTTATTTCATTTTTCTTGCTTTATTACTCTGGCTAGGATTTCCAATACTATGCTAAAGAGGAGTGGTGAGAATGGGTACCCTTGTCTTGTTCCTGACCTTAGAGAAAAGCTTTTAATCTTTTACTATTGAGTGTGAGTATGATTTTGGCTGTGAGTTTGTCATATATGGCCTTTATTGTGTTGAGGTATGTTACTTCTGTACTAATTTGTTAAGCGTTTTTTTTCTTTTTTAATCGTAAAAGGATGTTGTATTTTGTTAAATGCTTTCTCTGACTCTTTTTAGATGACTCTATAATTAGATCCTATTAATGTGGTGCATTATCAAATTAATATAATTAATTTGATCAAATCAAATTTGATCATATCAAATTAATATAATTTGATCCTATTAATGTGGTGCATCACATTTGTTGATTTGTGGATAAATCCCTGTGATCATGATGTATGATCCTTGGAATGTGCTGTTCAATTCAGTTTGCTAATATTCTGTTGACAATTTTTGCATCTATATTTATCAGAGATATTGACCTGTAATTTTCTTTTCCTAATAGACTTGTCAGGCTTTGGTATCAGAGTAATGCTGGCCTTATAAAATGATTTGGGGGAATATTCCCTCATCTTCATTTTTTTGCAGGAATTTGAAAAGGATTGGCATTAATCTTTAGATGTTTGGTAGAATTCACTAGTGAAATCTGGACTTGGCTGTGTTGGAGGGTTGTTGGTTACTGATCTATCCTCTTACTTGTTTGTCTGTTTGGATTTTATATTTCTTCATGATTCGGTCTTGGTAGGTTGTATGTTTCTACAAATTTATCCATTTCTTCTAGGTTATCTAGTTTGTTGGCATATAATCATTCTTAGTAGTCTCTCAAGATCCTTTGTATTTTTGTGCTATCAGGTGTAATGTCTCCTCTTTCCTCTTCATTTCTGATGTTATTTATTTGAGTACTATCTCTTCTTTTTTTCAGTCTAATAAAGGTATATCAATTTTGACAATCTTTTCAAAAAATTAGTTCTTTGTTTCATTGATCTTTTATGTTGTGGCTCTGATCTCTATTTCATTCATTTTCATTCTGATCTTTCTTATTTCTCTTCTTTTGCTAACATTGGGCTTAGTTTGTTTTTCTTCTTTTAGTTCTCTGAGGTATAAAGTGTGTTTGGAAGTGGAAAATTTATATGGAAAACTACATGACTTTGGTGAAAGAAATTGAAGACACAAACAAATGGAAAGTTACTTTTTGTTTATGGATCAGAAGAATTAATCTTGTTAAAATAGCCATACTACCCAAAGCCATTTTTAGATTCAATGTAATCCTTATCAAAATTCTAATGGCATTTTTATAGAAGTAGAAAAAATATCCTAAAATTTTTATGGATTCACAAAACAGCTCAAAACTAAAATAATCCTGATAAATCTGGAGACATCATACTTTCTGATTTCAAACTACATTTCAAAGCTACAGTAATCAAAACAATATAGTACTGGCATAATATAGACCAATAGAAGAGATCAAGAGCCCAAAAATAAACCCTTGCATATACAGTTAACTGATATTTTACATTGAGAGCCAAGCATACTCAATGAGGAAAATATAATCTCTTCAATAAATGGTGCCGGGAAAAATGTATAACCATATGCAGAATTAAATTTTACTCCTATCTTACACAGCTCACAAAAAAGAAATTGAAGTGGATTAAAGACTTAAATATAAGACCTGCAACTGTAAAACTCCTAGAAGAAAACATGGGAGCAAAGCTCCTTGACATTGGTCTTGGCGTTGATTTCCTGGATATGACATCAAAAACACAAGGAATAAAAGCAAAAATAAATGGGACTATACCACACTAAAAAGCTTCTATACATCAAGAGGAATAATCAACAAAATGAGGAGGCAACTTATGGGATGGAGGAAAATATTTGTACATTATATATTTGATAAGGGGTTAATATCTAAAATATGTAATGAACTCATACAACTCAATAGCAAAAAACTCCCAACAACCTAATTAAAAATGGGCAATGAAACTTAATAGACATTTTTCCAGAGAAGACATATTAAAGATACATGAAACAGCACTTAACATCACTAATTATCAGGGACATGCAAATCAAAACCACAATGAGATGTCACCTCACTTCTATTAGAATGGCTATCTTCAAAAAGACAAGAGATAACAAGTATCGATGAGGATGTGTAGAAAGGGAAACTTGTGCCCTTTTGGTGGGAATGTAAATTACTGCATCTATTATGGAAAAAAGTACAGTGATTCCTCAAAAAAATAAAAATAGAACTACTGTATGACCCAGCAGTTCCACTTTTTGGCATATCCAAAGGAAATAAGAATAGAATCTCACAGAGATATCTGCATCCCCATGTTGTAACATTATTCGCAACAGCCAATGGTAACATCATAAGTGTCTGCCAATGGATGAATTAATAAAGAAGCTGACACACACACACACACACACACACACACACACACACACACGTAGCCATGAGAAGGAAATGCTATCATTTGCAACAACTTGAATGAAACTTGAAGGCATTATGCTAAGTGAAATAAGTTATGAAGGCAAATACTGTATGATATCACCTATATGTAGAAGCTAAAAAGGCCAAAATCAGAGAAACAGAGAGTAGACTGCTTAGTGAGGACTGAGGGAGACATGGGGAGATACTGGCCAAAGGATTTCATCTTCCAGTTATAATATTAACAAGTCTAATGTACAGCATGGCAATTGTAGCTAACAATAGTGTATCACATACTTGAAAGTTGCTAAGAGAGTAGATTTAAATGTTCTCATAAAAAAGAATTAGTAATTATGTGATGAAAGAGTTAGCTAATGCTATGTTGGTAGTCATTTTCCAACACACAAATATATAAAATCAACATGTTGCACATCTTAAAGTTATATCACATTTCAGTTATTTCTCAATAAAGCTGGCAAAAATAAAATTGGAAAATAATTTAAAAAATGAGAGAGATACAGAGATTAAACAAAAACATGTACCTTTACAGTTTTATCAGCTGTATGATTAACAGAAAACCAAGGTACAGAAATTTATTCCAAGGTATAGAAATGAAAAAAAGAGGACATTTCTTACATTGATCAATGTCGTCTTTTAGAGCAGATAAAGAGAATCTTAAGAGAGATTTATTCCATTTTCTCTTCCAAATCATCTCTCAACTGAACAATCAAAAATTTCCCCAAATATCCATTGCATGTTCAGATTTTGCTCGGTGGAATTATGCCTGTCAGAAAGATATGCATACCAGAACTGTGATGTTATTAAAGAGAAGTGTACTTGCACAAGCTCATGTCTCTAAAACCTTGCTAAAGTTGTCATTACACACTGAGTGTCCAATGAACTCTGGAGCTGGGCAGGGGAAACTACATAAGGCAGTTCTCATGGAAATAAGTGATACCGCTAAATAAAGTGTCTATATGTTTTTGAAAAGTTGATTCAAAGCAAAGTTTGTACAAAGAATACTGATCCAAAGAGATCTTAGGATCCCATCAGTGCTTTGGGATGGTCTAAGGATGGACTGTCAGCCCTCTGCTAATCCTCCTCCCATTTCTTTCCTCCTAAACTCATAACAGATAAGAATTAGAATAAACAGACAGATGGTAGTATTGTTAGAAACAGGGCAGATTTTTCCCAGCATAAAAATATTTAGCTATGATCATTGAATCAAATAATTATTTAAAAAGTTTTGATTTCCTAGGAGATAAAATGAACTAAGCATTTTGGAATTCCATACTGCAACTTAAACCCAATGTGTGACTTTCATTCCACTTCACCTGTACCCTCTGAGGAACAACAGGTCCTTTTGAAATGATGAGAGTAAGGAGATCTTGACTGGATCTCAATGGGACTTCCAGAGAATGTCATGACTCTCCCAAACTCCACCGGAAAATACAATACACAAATAAAAGTAAATTTATTAGGCACACTACACTAAGGGAGAATACACGGCACCTTGATAGAGTTGTAATAGTTTTTCAGGAGAGGAAATTTGGGGGAGAATATTTACAAGGTTTCAATTAAAATAAATGCATTAATATGCATCCCTATGACAACCATTGTAATTTTGAAATCTATTTCAACAATGGATAGACACAGCACTGGGTATGTATGATATAAAAGCAAATTTTCTTCAATATTTTTTACAGGTATTATTGGCTTACAAAGACCTCTTCATCGGGTGCATTTCATCCTTTGACAACAGTTGAGGAGGAATAAGAAAAGCAAGTAAATTAATTTTAAAATTTCAGCACTCCTGTTTTCCCACTTTGAAGGTACCTGAATTTGTAACACATCAATGAAGACTGAAATACTGCGTTTTCAATGATAATTTCTTCCTTATTCCTTATTCAAAATATGTGTAAAAAAAGGTAAGATTTCTAATGGGTTTACAGTGATTTAATGAAAGATTTTATTAAGGTCTAATTTTCAAAAAATTAAAACCATGAGTCTAAAGTAAAACAGAATGAGCATGTGTCAAAAATGGACTCATTTATTAGAGAATCAGTTTGGTAGTGAAGCTTGTCTAAAGCAGAAGTTGAGGATGTAGCCTTTATCATCAGTGAGTCAAAGGCATGCTAAAATGAACTTGCTAATAGATACTAACCTTGTTAATGCATTATTTGTAATACACTGTAACATGTCAGGTTATGTTTTCTATCAGATAATTTAAAAAATATCAAGTGATTTTAGCGTCTGAAATATTATTTAAAAATAACAAATCAAAGATGTATTTTTCCAGGGAACAAATTGCTCTTGCCTGTGTCTATTTGTACACCCTAGTTAGATTTTGAAAAGTTCATCCAGTTATCCTCTTGTTTTATGTCTAAAGTTTTGGATAGTTCTTTGCAGTCAACATAAATGTTCTAAAACTTTACTTAAGAATAATTTAGGCTTATAAAAATTGCAAAATTGTACAAGGAGTTCACTTGTATTCCTCAACTTCCTTCAGCTAATTGTAAATATTTTACCTTGGTTTCTGAGCACCATTATCAAGTAAAAGGAACCAGGGATCCTTGTCAAAGTAGTTGATTCTAAGGCTGAGAAAGACATACATAATACAAGATGTCTGGAATATCTCTTGGTTCCAGAAAGTAAGAACATGATTAGAAAAAAGGAGGAGGAGGAAGGGGAGGGGTATGGGTAAAGGAGGAGGGGGGAGGAGTGGGAAGAAAGGGGAAGTGGAGAAAAGGGGAAAGGGGAAGAAGGAAGAAGGAAAAGACAGCATATTGAAGAAACGTAGGAGCCAAACTGAAGGATTTCCTAATGACCAAAGCAGGAACAATTTCAGAAATAAAATGTCAGCATTTTTGTAATACAAAAGATATTTTTTAAATGAAGGGCAAAGGCCATAGTGTCACTAGTTGGAATAGGAGAAATAAAGACATTTTTGGTGTAAAATGGAAATAGAAAAATGCCAAGTCACCTTAGGCAGATTTTTTTTTCAGTAATGTGGAATAGTTACTATAGTTGGCTATTTGAAAATTCATTCTCTATGATTGTCCCTGCCTATCTACATATACCTTGGAAAGTCTTTTTTAAATGCAGAATTGCACCTTTCCCAGTTTGAAGACCGGTAATATAAAATGTGACATTCCTATTTTATATTTACTGTTTTAAAAACAATAAGAAGAAAAATAATTGATAAACTCAAAATTTGTCAAACTTTGCCAAAATTATATAACTATTTTTAAAACAAATAACTTTATGATGAAAACAGCACAAAGTAAAAAATGCAATGTCTCTTTCTACAAAAAAGATTATATAATATAGTCAATTAACAAATTTTTACTGGCTCTGTAACGTACGCCAGGTATCTCAGGAGTCTGTTCCTTCACAGAGCTTGCATTATAGTTAAGAATGTTTATGTAGCACTTAAATATGTACAAGACACATTTATAAATACTGTAAGTGTATAAACTCATTTAATTCTTACAACAGCCTTATGAAGTGGTTTACATTAGTACTTTCATTTTGCTAAGTAGTAAATCAAATTAGACAAAGGAAAGAAAAGAAAAAAAGAAAAAAATACACCAATTTAAGTAATTTGCGTTTGAGCATTTGTTTATTTTTAAAGATTTTATTTGTTTATTTGAGGAGGAGAGAGAGAGAGAGAGCACAAGCATGGGGAGGGGCTGAGGGAGAGAGAGAAGCAGGCTCCCCACTGAGCAGGGAGCCTGATCTGGGGCTCAATCCCAAGATCCTGAGATCATGAACTGAACCAAAGGCAGACACTTAACTGACTGAGCCACCCAGGCACCCCTACACTTGGGAATTTAAATTAAATATGGGATTTTTAATTTTTTTGCAGTTATAGGCTTAAAATATGTGTGTTGACTTTACAAATGGGCAAAGGGCTTTTAATTTTATAAAATGATTAAAGAGTTAACTGTCACAGATTTTTAAAAAACAGCCCTATAAATAGCATTATTTGATTCCAGTAAAAGAAGATAAATAAAAATCAGCTCTAGTGATTACTCAATTTCCATGGAAACTAGAAACATATATTTCTAGAAAATTTGATACTTTATAAATATCAGATCATATCATTGTCTGCAGATGTGCTAGCTCTGTCAAACTTAGCCAGATTTATATAACTATTTCTAAAACAAATGACTTTATGATGAAAATGGCACAAAGTATAAAAAATGCAATGTCTTTCTACAAAAAAGATTATATAATACAGTATATTACAATCCAATATAATAGAATATAATCATACTTTGCTATTAGACTCCAAATATTAAATTTTGGCAATATTCCTTGATATTTTAAAGGTAAATCTTGCACTAGTCAAACCTGAGGAGGAAAGATTTTTTTCCTCTCATACTTGCCTGCTACTCCCTATTTTTTTTCTAATTTCGGATACATCTTTATGTTACTTGGTGCCATAAAGAAAAAATGCAATACTACATCATTCAAGCAATAGTTCAATGGTCCAACAAAGATGATTGTAATACTTTTATAAAATTTTGTTTGCATAAAATCTTTGTGGGAGTCATATGTCATATTAATCATATTTGCTCCTTATAATACTAGTTATATCACATCGTTGATAGATGTTTCTTCTTTCTCTCTACAGCACATGCACAAGAAATTATGAATTAGTATGTATTAACGTCTGATAAAGTTATCTAGTGTTCACTTTTCTCTATTTTATATAACTAACTTCATGTAAAAAAATAATTTGAACTTTATTGTGTAATTATTAAGACATACATGTCATTAGCTCCATTAACACTGTTTCCACTGACATCAAGGACATAAATTAACTTTCTCTATTTTTATACTTTTACTTTGGAATTATGTGCTCAGATTAATCTGCTTCAAATTATTTAGCAATTATGCAACTATTCTCATTTAATATACAATTATTTTACCACTTATCTCTCAGTGCAACCTTATCATTTGAGTTATTTTTAAAACTACCTATGTCCTTTTCATCTGTGTATGCATGTTTTTATCAGCTCCAACCTTTGTTGATACCAATTTGGCAGCAAAAGTCCAGGTTATCAGCCTTTCTGAACTGATGAAAGTGGTCTCCTTAGCAACAGAAGCACTGTAGAATCTCTCAGAACACCTGTTCTTCCCACTCATAATTCCTGCAGCTGAGATGTATGCTGAAAAGTGCCTTTTCATTTTGATTTTTGCTTCTGTGTTCAGATAGGTTAGGACAGTAGGAGTGTGAGGAGCTTGGCTTCTCGTGTAGTTCAAAAAACTAACTTGTCTACACGTTTTAGACTCATTATCATAGTTAGCAATTAGTATTTCATCTTCCCCACTCCCGAAGTACTAGTCACGTATTTCCCAATGTCCTTAGCAGCCGGCGATAATGGTAAGATTTGGAAATCCTGCTAGGGCCATAGACATTCTGTAAGTGCAAATGACAAAACGTGGCTCTGTTGTCACCCTCCGGCTTTTTATTCAGCCAACATTCATAATTCATTGGGCCTGGTAATATAAGAGGGCAATGTGCCTGACTGCTTGAGAAAATTACTGTCATATTTTAGCTTATAAATTTTTAAAATTATTCATTTTCTTGATTGTGTAAGGTCATTCTTCTCTTTTTCTGGGAAATTTATCTGAACTTATTCAGAGACATTGTTTGAAGGGCTCATGAAAGCAATTAAAAAAAAAAGTTCACTCAGTCATTTTCTCCTTCTTAGAACAAGTTCCTAAGAAACCTGAACTTAAGTAGTATTTTCTTGTTTCACTTTTAACAGCTCCATGAATAGTCTCCGTTAACATAAGGATTCCCATTCTTAAAGTATCTCTTAAGAGATTAAGTATAATAAAGAATGCATAAAAATGTGTCTTTATAAACCGACACCTTTTCTTACCTAGTGACACATGTCATGAAAAACAAAAGCTCATGTAGGAAGGGGTTTAAAGTTAATTTTTCACATGTGGCTTAATCATCCTATCATATGTCAATTTCTTCATACACTAATATATTCTATTTTATTTTCAAGTTAGTTATTCCTTCCTTAAATAAACTAAACTTTATCAATTCATTAGATATTACAGACAAATTGTTTTGCTTGTTTGCCTAATACAAAGTATGGCTCTAGTTAGAGGAAATTGTTCTTTCCCTATTAGCAGCAAAAACCCCACAACTGTGTAAAAATGGTGTCTATTTTCATTCCCTGATATATACCTACCTAAAATGATTGTGAAAACATGTCATATTCTTCCTAGGAGGTATTTCACCACTCATCTGTTGAATACAGACATTTAAAGCCTATGTTATGAGAGACCCACATATGTAAACTAAAGATGAATTATCATTTTCCCCCTTTCCCCTCGTATACTACCATTCAATATATATCTTCTTTCTAGAAGTTACAGATGGGCCAACATGCGCAAAAAACCATAAGGAAATAAATATTTGAATATTCCTTGATATTATTTAATCCACTTCAGAACATCATTGCTTTTACATTTTAAAATCGATGCAGGGAATTTGTGGAAGAAATACCGTTAAAAATGTCTTTTAGATTTTACTTCCATACTTTCTCCTGTTCAAGAATTACCCACAATAAGATTCCTCCAGGTCCTTGTTCTCTTTTCCAACATTACTTCTTTCCTCCTTTTCTTCTTTCCCTTTCCCTCCAGTTCCATATTCTTTTCCCTCTTTCCAGATGACTTTGCTACACTAATCGTAAGAGCAGGTATTTTCTCTGTTCATCACTATATCCCATGACTAACACACATCAAACTTATCAAACTGGCTATCAGACTTATAAAACTGGCTCAATTTTATTTTTTGAAAGATCAAATAAATCTCAAATTTGTATTTTTATCTTTCACATCCAGATACGTTTACTCAGTTATTGGATATATTCTTGCCTTTTAGTATCTGCAGTCTAAAACCAGACATACAGGAAGCCAGATATATTAAAGTGAATATCATAATAAGATTATATCTCATGGGGTGATTTTAGCTGCTAGAACAAATAAATTTCCAGAGTTTCATGGCACAACAATAGACACTTATTTCATGCTACTATAATAATGCAAAGTTTCATTACACATTTGCAAGCAAGATGCCTGCAGGATACCTGTATGGTGATTCAGGGACTGAGGTTCCTTCTGTTTTGTGATTCATAGGCCTTCAAAAGATCTCTGTTAACTAACAGCGTTAGCAGCATTAGACACACTGTTGTTGTTGTTTTATCATACATTTACTTTTAGAGCAGTTTTAGATTTACAGGAAAATTGAGAAGAGAGTGCAGAGAGTTCCCTTATACCCTGCACCCAGTTTCCTCTACTAATAATTCATATTATTATAGGATTTGTTACAACTAATGAGTGAATATTGATACATTATTATAAACCAAAGTCATACTTTATTCAGGTTATCTAATGTCTTTTTTCTGTTCCATAATCTCATACAGGATGCCACTTTACACTTATTTGCGCGTTTTCTTTAGGCTATTTTTGGCTGTGATCATATCTCAGAATCTCCTTGTGCTTGATGACCTTGACTGGTCCAGTATTTTTTGGAATATTTCTCTATTGTAATTTAGATGATGTTTTTCTTCTGATTAGACTGGCGTTATGGATTTTAAGGTGGAAGACCAGAGAGGTAAAAGTCTATCTCACCATGTCCTATCAAGAGTACCTACTATCGACATGATTTATCACTGCTTATAGTGACCTTAATCACCTGGCAGAGGTAGTATTTGTCAGGTTTCTCCACTGTAAAGTTACCTTGTTTTTCCTTTTCCATTTTTACTCTTTGGAGGGAAGTGACTTAGTGCAGCTCATATTTATGGAATAGAGGTTTATATTCTCTGTTCTTGAGGGCAGGATATCTACATAAATTATTTATAATTCTTCTACATGAGAGAGATTTGTCTGTTCTCCCACATATATTTATTCAATTATTTATTTATCAATATGAACTAATGGATGTTTAGCCTATCCTTTGGGTTTTAATCCATTACTTTATTAATTTTGTTACTCAAATTTTCCAGCTTTAGCCATTGGGTATTTTTTAGCTGGCTGCTGCTGGGTCCCTTTTATATATTTCCATCAATTAAGTTATTTATTTATTTATTTATGTTTGTTTATATATTTATTTAACATTTTGTTGCTTTCTGGCACTATAAGAAATACTTGTAGTGCCAAATATTTAGGTTCATCATGTATATTTCTTGCCTCAGTCTTAGTATTGGTCGTTGCTCCTAAAAGCAGTGTTTTTTTTTTTTTTTTTTTTTATTGGAGGATAGCATTAGAAACCAAGATTTTGATTCTACGTGTGCCAATTGCTACTAGGATCTTGCTTTTAGACCCTGTAAATTGACAAAGCAAGGAAATGCATGTGCATTTAGCCTCTGTATACAATATATTTCTACATCTGTGTCTAAGTAAGCTAAAAATGAGTGTGTATTGGTGTCTCAATTTTACTCCATTACCACATTAATCTTTCAAGCCTTCTTCTTGAACGTTTGTCTATGAACTTACACATCAACAGTAAGAAATCTGGCTCCCATATATGTATTTAACTGTTCAGTTTCAGTACCCATGTATAGCAGTACTAAATCTGTTAACCTGTACCCTGATGAGAAGCAACTTTATCAACAAAAGACAGTGCTTAGGTACTTTTTAATTTTTATTGATTTATTTATTTTTCTTCAGTTTTACAGAATTCATTCTTTTTTAAAGTTTCTTAGGTCAGCCAATTAATACTTTCCGGTCTCTTTCCCACTCTGTTCACGAAATTGTTCTATATATTTGTAATAGAGTTAGATTATTTTGCTTTCTATACTGAAATGATTTTTATGTGCACTTATTGAGGTTTATACTTTGTGTTATAAAGAGCTAGTGCTTTGACAAACATATGGCATAATTTATCTGCAAATACATTATCACACAGAATAGTTTCCCCATCCTACAAATCCCCTGTGTTTCACATAGTCAACCCCCTCCTTCTCTTCACAGACCATTTTACTGTGTTTATAGTTTTTCCTTTTCCAGGTGTCATATCATTGGAATAATATAGTATGTGGCCTTTTCAGAATGGCTTCTTTCAGCTAGCAATATACATTTAAGGTCCATCCATGTCTTTATGTGACTTCATAAATCAATTCTTTTCATTACTGAAAAATATTCCATTGCATGGATGTAATCATAGTTTGTTCATCTGCTCATCTATTGAAGCACATCTTGATTGTGTCTAGTTTTCGGCAATCGTGAATAAGCTGCTGGAAAACATTTACATGCAGGTTTTTGTGTAGACCTAATTTTTAAAATCAGTTGGGTTAATGCCAAGCATTATGGTTGACGGATCCTATGGCAACAGTATATACTTTGTAAAAACATCACTGAATTACTATCCTAAGTGGATGTACCATTTTGTATTCTTGCCACCAGGAAATGAGAGTTACTGTTGCTCTGCATACTTACTTGCATTTGGTATTGTCAGCTTTTCTATTTCAGCCTTTCTGTTATATATATGGTGGTATCTCTGTTGTTGTTCTGATTTGTATTTTGCTAATGAAGAATATCATACATCTTTTTGTATGTTCATTTGCCATCTGTATATCTTCTTTGGTTCCTATCTCTTTAAATCTTTGTCCTCTTCAGATCTTTAAGTTTTTGTTTGTTATTTGTTCTATTGTTGAGCTTTAAGAGTTCTTTGTTTTGGATACAAGTCGTTTATTATATATGTGTTTTAATGATTTTTCTCCCAGTCTGTGGCTTTTTTCATTCCCTTAACAGCTTACATTAAGGAATTACTCTCACATACTCTCACATGCTGTATAATTTTTCCATTAGAATCCTTAACATATTAAAGTTATCTAAAATTTCCTGTTCAATAATCTCAAAATATTTGCCACATATGAATATGGTTTTGGTGATTTCTTTTTCTCTTCAGACTTTTTTTTTTGTGGTTTGGGATGCCTTGTAAATTTTTGTTTCAAGTTGAACATAATGTATTTTGATAATAGCAACTGAGGTTAAAGGCTTTTTAGCATGAAGTTTTAAGTTTATCTGACTAGGAGTATGCCTGGGGTTAATGTTTGCTCTAGCTATAGATGTCAGAGGCTTCAAAATTCCCCAAATGTCCTGTGTTGTCTCCTTTCCTGTCTAGGGCTTCCCTAAGAACTCCTCTTTAAATGAAGTCAGTGCTTTGCATCTCTTTCATCTGCAAATGCCATTACTATACTTGAACTCTGTTGATTTGATACTAAGGTGTGGGGAACATACAAGCATTCTGTAATGTTAAAATTGCAGTATTTTAGTGGGGCTTTTTTTTCCCGGGTGTAACTTTCAGAAACAACTTACCCTGCATCCCTACCTTGGGAGAGACAGAAAGTTTAGAGGGAGTAGAGTTGGGTAATTTCTCTTTTGCTGACTCAGATAAGCCTCTGGTAAAGTACTTTTCCTTACTGAGTAGGTCTTTTTTTATACAGAATGCTCTAGGCAATTCCAAAGCATTTACTTTCCCATCACCCTGCCAGAAATTATAAGATTTTTCTTGGGGATTCACGTTAAAGTCTTTGTTGAGTTCCTGGAGATAAACCTGTAGAAGTGTGGGAATCTTTAAAATGGTGAGCCCCAGAGCTCCCCAGTCTCCTAATAGCCTACATTCCATTTCTAGAATTCATCAATGTTACTGTTCAAGTGTTTGTACTGGTTTGTGGCTCCAGCATCTTCTACTCTTGGCAAGAATAATCTGGCTGCAATTATCTAAATTCACCTCTTTCTCCAGATTTTGGGGTTGCTATGTGCTTTGTGACCACAATTCTCTAGTGGATCCAAGAAAAGTCATTGATTTGAGTTTGTTCTTTTTTTGTTGTTGTTATGAGTCCAGGAATGAGAACTTCCAAGATCCAACATGTTGGAGCTAAAACTGAAAGTCTAGCTTACTGATTTTTAGCATTCCTGTCCAGAATAGCATTCCTGTGCAGAAGTATGTCGATATACCACTGGCAAGGGCCACTAACAAGGCTCCAACTAGATGGAAGAATATCTGGGGAACATTGTTCCTGGTTGAGTAATTGTATTCTGGAGACAACACTGTGAGGAAAAGCACAGGCTTTGATGGGCAGTTAGGTCTCTCATTCATGAAGCTTAAGATGAAGGAAAAGATGAAATAAACATATAGAAAGCATTTTGTGAGTTTCTAACACTATACTAGCTATTTTATATATGTGCTCTTATTTACACTTTATATTTGTAATCACCACCAAAGGTGGTGATTAGATACCATGTAAGAGGTTGGATCAGAGGATTTAGTCAAATGCCCAAGGGAAAATAGCTCAATTGATATTTTAACCTAAATCAATAAAACTATGGAAAGTGATTGAGCTGGGTTAGAGATTTCGATCTAAATATGATTACACTTTCAAAATCATTTGAGAAGAATTAATCATTTATAGTGGAAATTTTAATCAAAGAAATTTTGTTTTTATTTATTCAAGTGGTTCTTCTATATATGCCAGTGTCTCTAAGTAAAACATACAAAATCCTCACTCTTGCTTTTCCTAAGCAAGCCCACAGAATTTAGATCATAGCTGTTTCTGTAAAGGCTTGAGCCTCATCCAGCCCTCATCACCAGTGCAGAGCTCCCTTTCTTTTGTCCTGCATCCATCTTTGCTGTAGTGAATAGTATATTGTAACTGTAGTACCTCTTTGTTTTCCGTAAAAAAAAAAAAGTTATTCAGATTGTAACTGACTTCCTTACTGAATTCAATTTTAATATTTTCTTTGTAGCCAAGCATATCACCTGAATATAATAACTCTGTCTCATTTTCAATATTTATACACCTTTTATCTTATTGCGCTTTCCAGGACATTGTAAAACAATACCAATACTAGCAAGTATGCTTGTCCTTTTACACACTACTTCTTGCTGGGACTATTGCAGTGACCTCATAACTAGGTCTCTAGGCTCCATTTTTATTCTGTGTAATATTCTATGTAACCAGCTCCTCACATAGCATGGTCATGACTGGTTTAAAATCTATCTTGTGCATTAGCTGGTCAGATCAATTTTGTCACTGATGGCCACCATAAGAATTTCTATAATATCTGAAACGAGGTAGAACTACACAATTTATATTAAAATATCCCTTTTTTAAATTTACCTAAAATTGTTTCTAGCCCTTTGACATATCTTATGTAACCATAGGGAACTAAGAAAATGTCAAAAGCAGAATCCTGTTAGCTCTAATCAGGGAGAGAGAAATTATAAGAATTTGGAAATATTACAAAATTGGCTCTCCCAATGCATAACAATCTGGCATAGAGAGGATTGTAACAGTCTTATTTTCTTTCCACTTTCTGATCTGTCAATAATTTGATTGGGCAAACTCATGTGAAAGCTAGGGGGCGTGGAAACTCATTGATGAAGTCCAGAAAACTTACCTTTACTGAACACAGCAGTTGGAGGAAAGAAAACTGGGGCATCATTATGAAGATTCAAATGAAATAATCCAGCATAGATGATTTCTACAATTATTGTGCCAAGGTAAAACATTTTTTCCCAATACAGAACATGTACAGAGTCAAATATTGCATAGTAACATCAATTAATTCATACTCTCTCTTCAATCTTAAAATGTTAATCACCAGTGATGTTCACATAAGCCATGGGAGAAAAAAGAGGAAAATGAAATAATTAAATAAAATAGAGCTGTCTTAGTTCCTGTTTCCGTATCTGGATACAAAGTATAAATTGATAATGATAACTACCTTCTTTTTATTTTTCCTTAAATTCTGCCAGTACCTTAGCAGAATGGAATAGAAGTTGTGACTTAATCCTTTATTTCTGTGAGATCTGAAACCTTAGCATCCTGTTTCTTGGATAGCTACACTTTAACTAGGAGTGTTAGAGTAGTGACTCTTAAGAGGTTTCTCACTGAATAATCTGGCTTTTAGACTTGGCCCTCCTTACTTTTATATATGAGGTCAATTAAACTCTCCTTGGAAATCGGGATCTATCATTTTGGTAACAAACTTTCTGTTTGTTGTTTGAGGTTAGATAACAGAGTTAAGTTCCAATTTAACAGAAAAACGAAGCAATATGTATGGGCTAATAGTTGCATTCGTCCCTTTATACTAAGACTTTCACATCTACTGAACCAACAGTTGTGGGGCAGGAAGCAAACATTTATTCAGTGGACTATTTGATGTCCTAATGAGAAGGGCCACTTTCAAATTCACTTCATGGTTCACACCTGTGCAGTCTCTCCATGAAGATATGACAACACATAGTGGCCTTTGGTTTAAGGCACACAGTGAAAGCTTTCCAGGTGTCTTTTAAAAGAGATGATAATAAAACCTTTCGTAGAACATTCTGCTCTTCTATCAAACCAACTTCTTTATAGTGATGGAACGCTAGAAAAATTAAATCCTTATGCTTGACTACATTTTCCCACTACTTTCTCATAAAGAAGATCTTTGGTTGGTATTTTATAATTCCAAAAATGATGATGATGATGACAGACACTCTGTAGGCAAGGAAGGCAAATCTGCAACCAAAGTCATGAGTTTTTTGGAGGACAAACTGCTGCCCTGTTCATGATCCAGTGTAATCCACCTATTGTCGAGGCCCTTTAGGAATAGTGTCATATGAGGGGCTAAGTGCTGGCCAATGTTTTAGGGAAATTGGACACACAGCAAGATCTTGATCAACACATACATAGCTCCATTTCTGCCAAGACAATAAATTTGTCCATAGAACCCTTGATCACTGAAGTAGCAGGATAAAAAGGCTGAGTGTCATCTACAAAACTTTAAAACAGTTTTGTTTTGTTTCATTTTGTTTTTAACCTACTTTGGGAATTAGTAAATCTTTTCTGTAAAGGGCCAGATAGTATTTTAGGCTTTGTGGTTTATATGCTCTCTATCACAACTACTTATCTCTACGGTTCTAAGCATAAAAGCATCCATAAAGAATATCTAAACAAATGTGGCCATGTTCCAATAAAACCTAAATTACACAAACAGATGGTATAGCAGATTTGGTCCACAGGCCATAGTTTGCCAACCCGTGATATATTTGATTATAGAACATTTCATCAATCTGTAAGTTAGTCCTCTGTTAATTGGTAACGGAAAACTACCTAGAGGCGAAGTTTAGCATGTATCCTATGAGTCTGATCAAGTGTTGTGCTGGAGCTGCCTTGCACAGGCTCCCATGAAGCAATTATGTACATCCTTTCCTGTCTCCACGTATTGACCAAATGGAAGTATTCTATTATGGAAATTAACAAATACTAAGAGTTAGGGCTTCTCAGCACCTCCAGCCGGAAAGCTATCTGTTGAACACTGCCAGCACACCACTGGTTTTAACCTTTGCTCCTAGAGTTTGTCTTCAAGTCTGGTTTAATTTTTGCCAGTTCTATTTTATAATAGAACATGCACCACATGTGCAGCTTTATGATTGGACAGGTCGGATTATATCCAATGCATGATGTCCTATTAGTTTTCTGCTCTCCAGACTTAGAACCTTTCTGGTCATGTGTATCAGACAGGACCTTGACTGCCCGTCCATTTCATTCATACAGATTCCATTATTAAATAGCCATTATCAGATCCATGCTAGTCAAAACACTATGAGAACTACTTTTATTCTATCATTTGCTATAATTAAGTTCCCATATATTTGCTACATAAGCATAAAACCTAGCTTCTACTCCAATCCCAATATTTCCATTAAATTGGGAATACAGCCTCCTGTGACTTCATCCACCTTCATCTCTGCCCTCAGCTTCCACCATAGATCTTTCCAGCAAAGTCAGTGGCCACCTCTCCAATGGATGCCTTAACAAAAAGTAGAGGTTATAACCACCAGGCCATCTGGAGGTACAATATCTTAGTTCCATTTTAACATTTCCTTTTTTTTTTTCTTTTTTAATATTTTACTTATAAGTAACTCTACACCCAACATGGGGCTTGAGCTCACAACCCTAGGATCAAGAGTTGCACACTTCACTGACTGAGCCAGCCAGATGCCCCAACATTTTCATCTATATAAGTCTTTTACTTCTTTCTCTAAGAAAAAGCAAAATGATTCCAGCATTCAACCTCCCTTACTCCAGACAGCCATGAATTCAGGGATGGAATCAGCCAACCTGTGGATTATAGGTTGCACTCCCAGATGACTGATCCAACACCTCCTCTGGAGGTCTATTTTTCAATGCCATTCTGGTACCAATTTCCCTATGTGTCAGAGTTCTGATTGGAAAGAACACATTCAAATAGGTAACAGGATTGCTTTAGAAAAGAGCTATTTAAATGTGTAAGGAGAACTATGAAAACTGAAAGAAATAGTGTAGTCCTCAGGGACAATAATAGTAGGGAATTCTGCTTCCATAGACCTGAAGAAAAAAGGGAAGAAGTTTCTTTGGGAATAGGGATGCCCATCAACCTTGACCTTTGGTAGAGGAACACAGTAAACATGTAGTGATCTGATGGGGGTGGGGCAGGCAAAAGAATAAATACCCTAACCTAGTTAAACCCAATTAATAGCCAGGTGCCAAGGAGACCATTGAGGCCATCAATTAAAATCTGAGCTCCACGCCAGAGTGCTGATTCAAGAACAGTCAAGAATGAATCTGGAAAGATCATAAGAAAATATCAAGCACAGATATAGTGCGATGAGCTTAACAATTGTTCTGAGAAAACTATAAATTAAAAGAAGAGTTGAGGGGGAAAATAGCATCACAAAAGCCAAAGGGAAAATTTCAAAGGTAAATGATATGGTCAATCATAACATAAACAATGACCACAATAATTATAAAGACTTCAATTTATTAAGCATTTAACGTTTTCCAGTAATTGGAAAAATTTCATTATTTCTTACAATGTCTGTATGTGGTATGAATTATTTTTTTCCTTAATAATGAGGGATGTGCATCTTGAGAGGTTGTGTAACATTCCTAACTTTACACGGAGAGTAAGTTAAAGACTATTGTCTGCCAGTCAGCCTCTTAAATACTGAAATCTAAATCATCAAGTAAAGTGCTATGAGGAGTTGAGAAAGGGAAGACTTATAAAATATGTTGGATTTGATGAAGTTGCTGATTAGTGATCATAGAGTCCTGGTGTTAAACTGACGGGCTCTTAAGAAGTAGAGGCAGCAGTTACAGATTACACACTCTCAGGAATTTGATTTTGCATGACGAAAAATAAGTAGAATGGTAACCAAGGGCTACAAAAGGCAGGCGAATATATATATTTAAACACACGCACACGCTGATTTTTTTTAAAACAGCACACCTATACATATTTGAAAAGAAATAGGGTGAAAGATTTTGCGAAGAAAAAATGGAAAATACCGAGTGGGATTATGTATAGGCAAAGGAATCCCAGATTATATAGGAGAGAATTATTGTCAGAGTACAGTGATATGCTTGCTGGAATTCTTATTAAAATAGAATGAGCATTACAATGGAATTATTTTTATTTCATTGGACATATGCTATTTTTATAGAAAATATTGGAAAAACACGTAAAATTCATATACACACAGACATATAGTTTAGACAAGAATATTAAGAACTTATACTTTTATCTTTTTTCTTCTTTTGTCTTTAATCTTGGACTTTCAGGAAATATTCTGTATTATAATGACAAAAAAGTAATATTTTGAAATTGACCTTTTTTCTGCCTGTGCTGTTAGCTTGTAAATTATTTGCATTTTTTATCTATTTGGGATTTTAAAAATGAATAAAAGTTGGTGACCTAGGATATTTTTTCAAAGAGTCTATGTAGCTTTCAAGAAGTAGAGGAAAGGGGGCGCCTGGGTGACTCAGTCGGTTAAGTGTCCAACTCTTGATTTCGACTCAGGTCATGATCTCAGAGTTGTGAGATCAAGCTCAGTAAGGAGTCTGCTTAAGACTCTCTCTCCCTCTGTTCCTCCCACCTCCTTCTCTCCCCCCTGTAAAAAGAGAACAAAAAGAAGTAGAGGAAAGTGAAGTAACTTTTTTATGACTTTGGAACACTATGTAAGTTTCAACTAATTTTTTCCCTTTTGAATGAATTTACTGATTTCCTCATTTGATCTAACTGATGAGTTCACTTCAGCCTCCCGTGAATATGAGTTACAGTTAACTAAAAATGGTAGTTCTGAAATCATACGCGATTCTGATTCACACTGAGGCCTGACAGTGGTACTTTACTTTCTACATCAAGCTAGCTCATTAAGAAAATAATAATCACTCACTGTCAGCAACTGCTTCTTATATGTCAGGTACTGTTATAAATAACATATAAATTGTTTCATCCTCATATCACCTTTCTGAGGAAAGTTCAAGTAAGATTACATCCATTTTACAGATAAAGTACCAGGTGGTTAAATAACATGCCCACAGTTCTCAGTACAGAACTGCTGGAACTGCCTGTCTGTCAGTGTTCAGAGCTTACCCATTTAGCTCTACTCTACGCCATCTTCTAGGGTTGCCACTCGGTTTACAAGGTCAAGATCCTTAACAGAAACTGTATGTTTTAATCCCCATGTTAATCTGTGTATTTATATCAAATAGATTGAAAGAGTATAGACCTTTCCCTGTCTGACATGGAAAGACCTCAGCCACTGTGTTTGTGGTATCCCTAAATCAAGTTTTTGTGCATTTCATGATTCTTGACAGAAAATTCACAATATTTTATTACATAATATGAATTAAACGAAAGTGAAAAAAATTCAGTTTGCTAGTTTAACTTCAGAAAGATAAGATATGTGGGTTGCTTTTTTTGTCATTAGCTGCCTACCCTCCAAAACTGTCCTTGTTACATCCACAAATGCAGAGGTGAAGGGAAAAAGATAGCCATAGACAATCAACTGGAAGAATATCTAAAGCTAAATATAATTGTCTTCTCATATGGTCAAATAAACTGAATTTTACCTGACATTTTAGGCCATCTTGCTTTATTCATATGAGAAACATGAATTTCTGCAGATAATTCCCTACATTTAAAGATGTCAAAAATGGTATGCTCATGATTTAACCAAAATTTACTGTTATTTATGAAACATTAAAACACTATACTGGAAAGAATAATACATTATTAAACTTTTTATACATTCTATTTTAGATTATGAATTTTAATCTAAATCAATACAGTTTTTGATTTTACAGTATTTTCATAATTATAATTTCATGGATTTCCCATAATTCAATAGAATGTAATGGAGAGAATTTTTCTCTACAATATTAATATTTATTGTGTTCAGGTGAGCAAAGCAATACATTAGGAATATGTAGCAGTTGCCACAAAATGAATAAAGGAATAAGGTGTCTCACATTAGTTTGATTGAAGATAAAGCAAAATATTATTTTTGAAAACATACCAGATGTTCTCCAAGTAAAAAAAAAGCATGCAAAACAGAAACTTGAATGTACTATGAATGTAATTCAAAACCTGGAAATAAAAATAAAAATACAATGTTCATCAAATGATAGCATAAACACGTATCTTCTTAAGTGTAAATTTTTCTTCATTGCCAAATACAGTTTTCACCTGTCTAGCAATTAGTTGGTTTGGTACAAAATTCTGAAAGCAAAAATATGCTAGAATTTAGAATGTTATACATAGAAAAAAAAGAATGTTATACATAAGCTACATTCAGATTTTCCAGTTTTTCTCTAAGTAGGAACGAAATTTTGTTCAGATTTAAAAAGAAAAAGAAAGACAGGTATAGTGACTTCTGGTATCTTTTAAATATTCATAGCTGGGTCATTATTTTTCCAAGGACAGTAGAAACTTTGATTGATTCCCAGGATACCTAGCAGGCATATTACTTTAGGCATCAACAACAAAGAACTCTAAATTGGATTTATGCCTGATAGAGAAAAAGTAGATGAAACAATTTTTTCTTAATGTCTCTTTCACTCCAAATTCAACTATTTTAGTTTAGTCTGTGAGATACTAAAATCCTTACTGGGATCAACACCATTATTTGTATTTCAAATGTTTCTTCCTATTCTACACCGTGTGATACAGTAGAGAGCTATGCAAAAATTTTATGCATAAAAATTTAAAAAGCAATCACTTATTTCCTTTCTAAAAATATATCTTTTGCAATGTGTATTTAGTACTAAGAATTTAAATAAAACGTTTTTCAGAAGACACATTCTCTATTGTTCGAAATCACTGTATAAGATGTAAAGATAAAATCAAGTAAATCTCCAAGCCATAAGTGGTGTGTACTTTGGTTTAGTTTAATAATTTATTTTTTTAATTTTTAGATTTTTAATTATACTTTAATAATTAAAACATTTTTGATGCTAATATAAAAGTTTTAATTCACCTGTGAATCTTATTATTCTCAACTTATAAACTAAGTACGTTCATGATTATTTCTATTTGATTTTCTTTCCTTCCCCATCCTAGACATGTGAAATCCTTTGAATGCACACTGAGAAATTTATAACGATACAATCCATATATGTGTAAGGTGTATCTCCACATAGGTAAAAGTTATTCACCCTCTTGACAGTTGGAGCTAACAAACTGACACAGATATTAATTAATGGCTATTTGAGCCAATTTATATCATTAGCCTTTGACATTAAAAGTTATGTATATTATCTTAGGATTTCCAAAGGTTGATTTGAATTTTATGATTTTTGTTTTATATCAAGCAATGTGATTCAGTTGAAATTTATATAACACTATATTTACAATCAAATAATGAAGACATTTAACTAAATGATAATTATACATAAGATTAATAGAGGGAAAGGAGGAACATGGCATTTAGATAAATTCTGAAATAATAAAACATTTCAAGAACTTTTTATATGATGTTCCTACTATTGTCAATTAACCCATGTGCTGATATAAGAAATCTATTTATTTAAATATTGAATTCATTTCATAGTAGTCTTTAATTGCCATTAATGTGAACTGCCATTTATTTAATACCTATTTCCAAGACACTAATATAAAAGTTTTATACCCATTATTTTACAATCTTTAAATAATTTTTCAAGGCATGAATTATATATTCCTTTTTATATGAGCACATAAGTAACCTGCTCAAGGTCACAGAGATACTTGGTTGACTAGCCAGTGCTCAGAGTCTAAATCTTAAGCTTTTTCCATTATACTCTGTTTCCATATTGAACTGTGAAATATACGCAGAAACTTTATGCTTTTATGCAATATTTATCAGGATGAAACCATGTTCTAGATCTTAATGTATAGTTGGCCCAAATGGAATTGTGAGCTCCCTGAAAGCAAGAATGGTGTCTGCTTCATTTCTCCTTCGAAAAGGTAACATGTGAACAATGGAAAGAGTACTTATGTAGAGCCAGATATTTCTGGTTCAAATTGTAACCCATTGGTATAAGTTTGAATCATCATCTTTGTTTCTTCACCTATAAAATGGGAATGGTAAAAATAATATGATAGTATTGTTATGTGTATTCATTAATAATAGCATATGAAAGACTGGCACATCCAAGGCATTCAGCATCTTTATCTTTAGTATCTTACCCAAGCTAAAGTTTAATTACTGATTGCTATACAGAGTACCAAGTTTATTACCGTTTTTGTTATATAGGTTTGTATATGTATAACATAGGTATACATATATGGAGTGAGTTGACCCAGAATGTGAACTGATGCAAGAAAATATTGATTTTTAAAGGCATCATGGCTTCAAATCATTCTCGCCAGCATTATCTGAACAGATGGAAAACACAGTGTTGGTTTTCATTCTCTCTGCTCAAGACTAGAGCCAGAGAGTCCAGACGAAACATCACAGGGTTCTTTTTCTGAGGACTAAACTTTAAAACCCAGAAACGGGAAGCCACCCTCACCAGAGCTCCACCATGATTAACACACTTGAAAAAAGAATATGAACTCATCGGGCCTCATATCCTATGTCTCTTGTTCACTGACCAAATCAAAATTTTTCCTTGTCAAACATGTCTTCCCAACTCTCACTCCATAGTGATTATACTTTCTCCACCATTAGCTGTACTTCCACTACTATTTCCTTATACACCCACAACTCTTACAAGATGACACACTATACTATTCTTATCTAAAACTCAGGGTCCCTTCAGTAGCCACATGGGTAATTGATATTTAACCTCATTATTTTTGATATGTATGATGACTCAATACATTATCCTCAGTGACGCTAAATTTGACCACATAAACTCTTCCACAGAAATCTCACATATATTTACTCTTTCTCATTTGACCCACTTAATCAATTTTTTTAATTGCCTGGGAATAATCTGTCCCTTTACTAGTCTTCTTTCTTTGACAATTTTGTTTTCCTTTATCAGATTATTTTCCAACCAAATTCCAGCCAATTTCTTTCTTGAAACCAACTTGCACCACTGTTGTTCTACCTTTTTGACAGCATTCCAATTATAATCTTACTAATTTGTTGCAAATAGAAAACTCTCATTCTTTTTTATGGCTGAATAATATCCCATTGTTTATGTATACCACTTCTTCGTTCATCCATGGATGGACACTTGGGTTTCTTCCATATCTCGGCTCTTGTAAATAGCCCCTGCAATAAACACAGAGGTGCACATATCTTTTTCAATTAGTATTTTCATTTTCTTTAGATAAATACCTAGTAGTGGAATTATTAGATCATATAATAATTCTATTTGTAATTTTTTGAAGAAACTCCACACTGTTTTCCACAGTGACTATAGCAATTTGCACTCCCACCAAACATGAACAAGAGTTCTTTCCTCACCACATTCTTGCCAACACTTGTTATTTCTTGTCTTTTTGATTTTAGTCATTCTGACAGGTTTAAGGTAATATCCCATTGTGGTTTTGACTTGCATTTCCCTGATGGTGAGTGGTGTTGTGTTGAGCATCTTTTCATTTGTTTGTTGGCCATCTGTGTGTCTTCTTTGGAAAAATGTCTATTCATGTTCTCTGCCCATTTTTAATCAGATTTTTTTGGTGTTGAGTTGTATAAGTTCATTATATATTTTAGATGTTAACGCCTTATCACATTCCCTTACCTATGCCCAAGCTGCAAAGAATTGGTAGAGAAAATCACTCAGGAACTAAGATTGGTTGCATTATAAATTCATGATATCTAGCACAAACAAAAATTTAAAAACCAGGAAATTTTTTCCTCTCTCAGTGTACTCCTCTCTCTTATTCTCCACACGGGTTATAGTACATCTTTTATTTCACCCAAACCTCTCCTACCCGATATTTATCTTTCAGCAGCAACTTTGCATTCTTCCCTCAAAACCAAAGGAGAAGCTATATAAAAGCAACATTGACACAGATTGGCATACACATTGTTACTACCAACCTACTTACTGATGAGCTTACCTGTCCATGTTTGGGTATTTCTCACTGATACTATTTTCACAATAACACAGGTGGTTTTTCTCAGTCTACTCCAAATAACTCTTAATTAGATCACGTTCTTACTTGCTTCTCTTTCTCTCTTGTTTTATGGTACCACTTGCCATCTCTAAGTATTCTTTCCAATATTATTTTAAACATGAACAATTCACATCCATTTTGTGAAACTAATAGAAAAACAAGATAGCTCTTCTTTGATCCTACATTTGTTTCTGTTCTCTGCTTATTCTATTTATCTCTGTCCCACTGAAACTTTTCAAAACATGCATGCATGAGCTGTTTTCACTTACTTTCCATATACTTAACCTCAACTCACTATCGTATAAATGTGGACGTCTTAATGGCACACCATTATGACACTGGAAAATTATTTCAAAGGCTATTAAAAGTCTGTATATGTATAATGAACACCATCAGTCTTTAATTCACCTCTCAGAAGTACTCAGCATCCCATCTTTTAAAGTGACATCATGTTCTTCTGGCTTTCCTATAAACTTCTAATCACTCCCAAGTAACATCAACATATGTTCAATGAGCTGGTGAAGACTGTATAGAAAGGTGTCACTATGTCCTATATGCTGTTTATTTTTTAGTTTCTTTTTTTAACACTCTCTTTGTCAGTGCTCAGTTTCTAGAAAATGCTTTAAAT